>OY856409.1:597253690-597614190 GCA_963693085.1 Alisma plantago-aquatica
CGGGCAATAAAACAACTGAATTTTGATATGAAAGAAGCAGGCCAAGCCAGGATTCTGCAACTCTAGGAGCTAGAAGAACTTCGAATGACAGCTTATGAGAATGCTAGAATCTATAAAGAACGCACAAAGTTGTGGCACAATGGTCATCTCAAGAGGAAGGACATTCAAGTGGGAGACCAAGGTCTTCTGTTCAACTCAAGACTAAGGTTATTCCCAGAAAAACTTCATTCCCGCTGGTCAGGACCTTACATCGCCAAGAGCATCTCCCCACATGGTGCTTTTTCTTTATGGAGTGAAAAGTCAGGCGGATTCGTGGAAAATGGTCAACGACTGAAGAGATATTTCACCTCAGCTGCCACAGGCACCGAAGTAATACTAGAACTCACCAATACAACGTATCCACCGTGAAAGTTGAAGAAACCAAGTCGAGCCATCGACATAAAACAAAGGCGCTTGTCGGGGGGCAACCCGATCAAAAAATTCGTATTTAATTTCAATTTTGAATTAGAAATTTTTCTTAATTTTGTTTTTGTTTGTTAGATAATTGCATCGCGAGATGCTATCTTGAGTTCTGAATGGTCTTTATGTTTGAGATTTTCAGATGGAGGACGCACGCTGATTGGAACGCAACCACATCTGGTGGTCCAAACGGCATGAACTTTCCCCTCCATCTCGGATTTAGAGTTTGCTCAGGACGAGCAAATTTCTAAGTTTGGGGTGGAGGGTGGGTGGTACGTATCTTATTTTCCATCTTCACCCATCATCTAAATCAGACTTAAGATTTCATCGTTGTATTTTTGACCAAAATTTACCAAAATTTTCACCTTACCAATATTTTCTAATTTTTCAAAAAATATAAAGTTTTCCAAAGAAATTTGAACAGATGCTGGATGAAGTTTTGACACCTTTCATTTCAATCTCTATGCATTTTGTATCATTATACCCCCCCTTATTCGGAGAAGATCCTCAAAAGGACCTTCTTGTGAAAACTAGGATTTTGATTGAAATGATCTTGTGAAGCTTATGAATCCTAACATCATGATCTTCATGTAAAAATGGCAAGTGTCTGTCGAACTGATAGGGATCAAACATGCCGTGCTTCCTAACTGACTAGTGAAACAACAACATGGAATCCCCACCGGATCCTCATCAATTCATTATTTGAGCAGAGTACGATAAAGAGAACAACTCGGTGCACAGAATTGTAAATCAAGTTACATTCTGATCTGAACTCTCTTCTACACTTCTTCTATCATCTTTGTACCCCTCCATCCATCAAAAAGAAACAAAAATAGCCAAAATAGTTCCAAACCCTATGTTTGGGATGGCACGCCACTTCCCTCTATATCCACTTCTTCCATACCCCTTGCAAATTAATAGGGGCGTACCACCAAGAAAAGATTCCAAAGTGCACACAAAAAATGCAATCTCAAGTCGAATTGAGGAGAGATTCGCACAAAAAATGCAATAAATGAAATTGCAAATAATATAATAAAAATTTTGAGTCGAATAGAGGAGAGATTTATTCCTTCCTTCCATACCACCCTTCACTCCCTTTTCTACCTAAAGGCACAATAAATGCCTCCACTGCCCTGAAATACACCAGTGTCAGATTAGATGCACACTTGTTGTTCTGCAGGTACCTCTGGACTCTTACGAAACTCTTTTACATGCTTGTTGTTGGAAAAAGTGAGGAGGAAGTGAAGTTGGAAAGCAAACTCAGGAACGAAGATATGGTAAGATGTGTTCAGTGGTCTCAGGAAGTTGAGATGCTTAGTCATACTGAGCATAAAAGAAACAATCGTGATGTGAAGAGGAGGCAATCACATGATCGGAAAGTATTCATTTGGTGACTATTTCAGATTTTGTGTTACTCAAGGACGAGCAACGTTTAAGTTTGGGGTATTATGATGAATGCATATTCATCATGATTTTCAGTCGCCTCTCTAGGACCAAGTCAATTCAATACTTTCGATTTCATCTCCTTAATCTCACAAAATGCAAGATTTCTTAACTAATTCTATTATCAAGATTATTAACCAGATTTATATTGATTTTGTGCAGGTCTTGACTAGGTTCAACCATCGAATGGATTTCGCTCGAGATCCTCTCAACTTTGGTCTTAACCAATCGATCTTGACCAAACAGTTTGCCCTAACAGTCTACCCATGCAGTTTTGACCTCTTGGTCTCAGACATTCACCTACATGGTCCTCCACTCACTACTCTACCTAAACGGTCTCAGGATCATTTGAGCCCATACGGTCTCAAGACCGCTTGAGCCCAAACGGTCTCAAGACCGCTTGAGCCCAAACGGTCTCAAGACCGTATGACACTTAACAGGTTCAAAACTGTTTGGACCAAGGACCGATTGGATTTTGAAGACCGTTTGGAGGCCATTGGTCCTCAAGACCGTTTGGACAACGAAGACCTTTTGATGCCATACGGTTTCAAGACAGTTTGGCACCATACGGTCTCAAGACCGATAGGCCAGTCACCCACAAGACCGTTCGGGTGCCAAGACCATTTGATCAGGGAGACCGTGCAAGCCCCATCTATAATGTCCCCGATTCAACCACCTGATTTTATTCCTTCAAAAATCAAGTAGCTGAATCTGAGCCATTAATATGGCACCAAGAATCAAAGAACAAGTGTGAGATAAGCAATATTTCATTTCAAAATATTACACCCTTACAAAAGGTATTTTTACATTATCTCCTATATCAATAAAGAAATGATACATGAGTTTAAAATTAAGCTTGATCCGCCTTTAATTCTTGAAGCCCTTCAGGATCTTTTCAAGATGAGTCTTCCACAAGGAAAGGTCCTACAAATAATATAATTTGCAACATGGAAGAATATGTCGCAGCCCTAGTGGGAGAGTATGGGTTAGACAATTGTCTAAGTATGGACAAATAGAGATAAGTAGCAAGCCACTATTAATATAGCTATATTCTTAATGCATTACTCAGATAACTAAAGTAACAAAAGTCCAAACCAAAATTATTGACCATATACTAGCATGAAGCATAAGGAATGTGTATGTACATATATTTATAAAGCATTTATCAGATGACAACTCTATCAAAAAGTTAGATTGATATTGTGCAGCATAATCAAGATTATTGGTATAATGATAACAAAATGGGAGACCTTATTCCATAAACGAGTTTAACTACAACTCTCAGAGAAGGTGTCAATTCACCTTGGGCAACTGGCCTACAACCACAAAAACTTGCTTAGCCAAGACTTTAGTCCATTAGGGTCACCAAAACACCTGTAAGTACCCTGGAACACCCCCAACCACTCTTGCACACTGCATGCTCTATTCAATGAATCAGATTACCACATGCAGCCACCGGTCGCCTTTATAAGACCAGAAGAGGGTGCTCCTTGCACAAAATGCCACTTGAATAATCATTAGTTAGCATGCTTAATCTTTGCAGGAGATTATTCCCCATTACTAACTTGATCATGCCTGACTCTACATGACCAACCCAAGTGTGGGCCTGAGTATGGTAGAGCATTATACTCATCCATCCATGACTCCAAAGGACTTAGATCCGGATCCCAAATGTATCAATCCCCGGCCAAGACATACCGACTCTGTTACCAACACATCTCCCAATATGAATTTTAGAATCAAAAGGACATCATCAATGATATACAACTATTTGATGGATATTCAGAGTTGGAGAGATCAAAAGGTAGTCAAGTAAATGAATCACTGATTATTATTTCAATATGAAAGCTAAAATGTAAACTTGTGGGATTGTGGTTTTAAATCAGACAAGTCTATGGTCAGGAGAGTGCAAGAGGTTAGGGAGTCCCCCCATGCGAACACGAAACCAATTAAATAACCTTTCCTCTTTATTGGCTACAAACATCAGTGAAATAGGCTCCTAGTCACCTTATAAGTGTCTGATAGAATTTCACTTTCCAACAATATCACATGACACAATTAATAGAGAGAAATAAAGGAAAAGGGAACCAAAAGATAATAGGACTAGAATCCAAAGAATTGCTTGATTATCATCTAAAGCCTTTAAACACAATTTTAAAGGATAATATGGACGAATATATGGAAGTCATACCTAGCTTATTAATAAAGAGGTTGTGTATAGTTGATCACTTATTCATTCTTTAGGAAAGTATATGAAGTATACTATACTCTTACTGCATATAATACCAAACCATTCTATACCATACCTTTTATTGATGTTGATATAATAGATTACAATAGAAATTGAATATCATATTAAACAATAATAAACCCTACTTTTTGGATGCTAAAATGTGGGAACCATACCTTTAGATGTACTTGATGCATAGTTCCACAAGAAGACCATAGCATCATTAAATATATCCAGTCTTGATATGTTTTTAGCAGCATTACATCACTTTTTCCATTACCTTGATCCTCATCCCCAACTAGAACAACTTCTAGGGTTTCTCTCACTAGAGTAGAAGAGATATGGCTTAAAGCATCATGATATATGTGGAATATATAGCATTTGGATTATCTTACTACAATGGAGGAGGGAGGTAGTAGGTTTCTATATACATAGGGTTTGTTGGGAAGTGGTTCAATTCACTAACATAGAGGAAGAGAGAGTGATTCACTAGTCTAGAGAGATAGATGTGAGGTTTATGGTAGGGAGAGGGGCCAGGATAAGGGAAGGACGTCCACCTTTGTTTTTGATATGAAGAGGAGAGAACTTATGCTTATGGTGGGGTGAATAGGGGCTCTTTATATAGGAATGGTGAAGGGTAGCATGGTCCTAATAGAAAAAAGTGTGTGGATGGCGCATGGGTGCTAGGTGTCATCATTAAGTGGATGCTTACTAGTTAGGTTACACATGGATGGTTAGGTGTCATCTCAAGAATTTCTAGATGACACATGGAAGCATATGTGTCATCTCAAGATAGCTATTAAAGGGTGGTTGACACATGGCAGGATAGGTGTCAACTTTTGGAGGTGTTAGGTGTCAAGGAAAGGAGTGTGCCAATCACCTACTTGCTTCACCAACTAATGTGCTTGCTTAAGCTACCTACTTGCTATCCAGCTATATGCTTGCCTCCATAAGCAACTTGCTTGCCACCCAGCTACCTGCTTGTGTGCTTACCCACCAAAATGATATTTTTTCAAAATTGGCAAAAAGTACCGTAATTATATTTTCAATATATAAAAGCTTTTAATTTAATCAAAATGAATTATTTTAATATTTGATTTTACAAAAAAATCCTCAAAGAAGCTTGTTTTTTATGAATAGCTCTAAATAAGGAATTTTAACTTCAGCAGGAGATTAGGACGTTACACCATCGGTCCTCAATACCGTTTGGACCAAGGACCGTTCAAACGACAAAGACCATTTGGCACCAAGACCATTTGATCAGCAAGACTGTACAAGCCCCATAGGTCCTCAAAACCATTTGGATCCCATCGGTGTTCAAGACCATTTGCATCTCCAGACCGTTTGGAAGCAAGACCGGTTAGGGTGTAAAACCAATCAGATACAAGACCGATAGAGCAAAGAACTCAAGACCCTATGGTCAGTCCAAATGGTCAGTCCAATCGGTCTCCAAAACCGTTTAGTGCAAACCAATTGCCCGAGATTGTTTGGATCTATTCGGTCTTCAAGACCATTTGGACAAAGACTCGAGACCGATTAGAGGAAGAGACCAATCAGAGGCAGAGACCGATAGAAGCCAAGACCGTTTGGATGTCAAACGGTCTCCAAAACCATTTTCTCCAGACCGTTCAAGTAAACTGTTTGCTCCAAACTGTTTGGAGCAAACTCGCACAAAAAACGTGAGGACCCCATCCAAACCTATAAATAAGACCACAAGGGTCCTCATTTGAGTATCGATTCGAGGATGCCGCAAGGCTGCTTGAACAAAGGATCAGTCTCCCTTCCATGTTGCTGCCACTCCACCATCTTCACGCCATTATCAAGCCTCCCACACTTCCTCTTGCTGCGAGTAAGGAGGCCAAGAAGAGATAGAAGGTGGAGAAGAAGGTCTGCCCAGCCTGCCTTGATGGTTCTTCCTCCTTGTCCAGATCTGCACCGACATGATGTAGAAGACCGCATCATCTTCACCGAGCTGCGACTACCTTCTACATCATGCTCATGGTGGAATCTTCCTTCTCTCTTGTTCTTCTTATTTCTCACATCATGAGCGAGTAGTCACTTTTCACTGGGGTGCGGGGACTAGCCCCTCTACCCATGCTTTCATGTCTTTTCATTTAACATTCCAAGGCAATGTATATAACTTTCCATTTCGTTGTTAATTGATAATGTTTGTAGCTTGATTACCTACTTGCTTTCATCTTATTCTTCCCTATGTTATGAGAACTTTTGTATGTAGGGTAGAATGTCGATTAATACAGTAGACTCTCAAACTAGAAATAGAATGAGATTCCTTGAGTTCGTAAGTGTATGATCCATGAGGGGATGAGCCATCTAGCCTACAGTGATGCTTTTGTGGCCTAAACATCCCTTAGGGAGGGCCACAACCTTAGTTGGATTTTGTATCTTCTTTGTTGATCGTCAATGTTTTCTTGTAGATTAATCACATGCTCGCTTGTCAATTAGCGCGGTTGACTCCTTGACTAGAAATAGAATGAGATTCCTTGAGGTCGTAAGTGTATGATTCGTGAGGGGACGAGCCATCTAGCCCGCGGTGACGCCTCTGTGGTCTAAACATCCCTTAGGGAGGACCTCATCCTCAGTTGGATTTTGTATCTTCAGAACCATGAGTGCATAATTCAGATGGCGACAAGAAATTTGATGCCTAAGGGGATGCTTACGCAGGTCTAAACATCCCTTAGGGAGGGTTCGCAGAAGTTCCATTTGGATAGTTAGATTCTTTCATGGATGTTTGATGTTTGGATGTGTTTGCATGTGTAGTGGTGGTGATACCCAAGACCATCCCAGTGATTCCATATCATTAATCTAGAACAAACTTTAATTCTACTCTTTTACTTTCTTGCAATTAGTTTAATCAACTACTACCCAATCAATCGTTCTAAATATTAGTCTTAGTTGTGCTCGATTTGACTTACAAAGATTCTTAAAAATGTTGTCCTTTGGGATTCGATCCTTAACTATACTACGATAAGACTCGTCCAATTGCGGGTGGTATTATTGCACGAGGTTTTGGTAAAAGCTCGGGGATTTCAACCCCAAGTGAGTTTGTAGTGCGATAATATTCCACGTCAGGCACCTAGTTTCACCATCAAATGTGGGATGATATCTAACTCAGGGTTGAGACTTAGGTTTCTCACCTAAGTGCCCTAACACGATAATTTCCCTTAGTGAGCTTGTGATCCAATGGTTCCCTATGAGAGAGTGGGATCTAATGGTTTTCTTGTATGGAATGAGATTTGTTTGTTTGCTTGAGGCACACTAAGTTGATGGTTGTGCGTGTGGAAGGCAACAACTGATGGTGGCTTTATGTTTTGCTTTTGTGGCCAAGTGAGGGCAAGATTTGATGGACCATATGATGTTGGAGCTCAATGGTGTTCCTGGGGTTGATAGTAGATGGTTCCCCTAACATCAAGATCTGATGGTTGACCTAGTTTGTATGGATGTGAGGTTTCGGCTTTTGGACACATGGCATGCATGTGTTGACACCTCAACCTACCTTTCTCTCTCTCCTAAAGCTTTATATACCTCTCTCCTTTCACCCAAGCGAGCTTTTTACACACCTTCTTCTTCTTGATACTTGGAGAGGTCTGACCTTCTTCCTTGGTGGAGGAGACAAGATCTAGAGGAGGAATCTTGGTTGATCTTGATTGCATGTGCTCTAGGGTTTAGATCTACCCTCTCTAGGAATGTGTGGAGCTTCTTAACCTTGTTTCTTGACCTAAATAAGTAAGATCACCTTCCTTATCTTCATTTTCCTTGATGATCTCCTTCTTCTCTCTTCCTTCTTGGATGGCCATGGTGTTCTTGGTGGAACTTGAGTATGTGGATGAAGAACGCCTTCTTTCTTCTCTCTTGACCTAAGTTTTTTCTTGTTCTTAGAGAAAGGAGCTAGCGTGGACATGTGGAGTGATCAAGCTAGGGTTTGTCTTCTCTCTCTTTGAGCTACCTTATTGTTTGGACTTTCGTCACCTTTTATGTAACTTACTTCACATTTCTTACTTACTCTTAACTTGCTATGTGTTTATCTTGCTCTAAAAATGTAGAAACAAGTACAAATATGAATCTTTTACTGGGGTTTGAGCATCTGTAGTAGTGCATGTGTAGCTAATGTACCCATTGACCTTGTGCACATTTCTTCCATGGAAGTTGGAGTCTTGGACCTTGCATGTCCATGAACTAATGATTTCCTTGTAGTAAAAAATGATGGCTTTTTCTTAAATGTTATGGGCTGATTTCTCTCTTGACTTATGACCTGATGGCTTGACTTCTTGTGAGAACTGATGGTTTATACTTAGTTCTTGTTTTGATGGATTTGCATCTTGAGAATCGATGGTCATGTTTTCCTCAAGAATCGATGGTCATGATGCCCTCATCAATGGATGATTTGATGGTTTCTTTTAATCTTGAAATGATGGTGTTACTTAGTGTAAAAAGTTTGATTTTCATCAAGTCTTAACATCTGATGGTTTGCCTAGTCTTAACATCCGATGGTGCTTCTAACTTAACAATTGATGGGTCACCTAGATTGAAAAAGTGATGGTTCACCTAGTGTTGACATTCAATGACCTTTCTATCTCTTGAAATTGATGTCTTACCTTACTTTACATTTGATGGTTCTACCCCACACAAGATATGTTGGTTTTGTTCAATTTCAAGATCCGATGGTTGCGGTGAAGCTAATAATTTGATGGTTTTGACTTTTTAGAATCTGATAGTTTTGTTTGAGGTCCATGATTTGATGGTAATTCCTTGTGTTACATATGATTCCATACTTGTGCATAGTATGTGATCTGATGGTTTGTGCTTGATGCACATGATCCAATGGTTTGTGCTTGATGCACATAATTTGATGGTTTGTATTTGATGCATATGATTTGATGATGGTTTTTTGTCTTAAGTGCACCCATGATCTGATGGGGATTAAGTTTATGAGTTTAACCTAACTAAGTATATGAACTGATGGATTTCTTTTGAGTGTTGATTTGTAACATCAATTCAAACTATCTTTTTTAAGCTAACTTAAAGTAATTAAGTAATGATTGTTAGATATACTTATCTTCTTTGTACATTGCTATGATGGAAGGACATTCTCATAATGTGATGGTAATCCTACTATTTTATCTTGTGAACATCATGGCTCTTATGATTAATGCAATCTTACGCAAAAACTATGTACGAGAAATATGATGATGATTAGAGAACCTTCCATAAGGTGTTGAAAGTTAATGATATTCTTGTAGGTATTGATGTGAATGGTTTGAGTGACCTTTGGGTATGTCTTGAGCCCCAATGGAGGTGTAAACCTATTTATAATGAAAAAGGGGATGGTACCCCATGATGGTGTAATAAGGAATAAATCTCATACATTTTATATCTTCTGGAGTTGGTATACACCAATGTTTTGTAGAAATCTTTTAGGGTTTGTATGTAACTTGATTGATGTCGACTTAATTCACCCAATTGGCAATGACTAATCAAATGAAACCCTAATCATGTAGTTCCATGCAACGTAGAACTATTCTAGTGTCAGAATTTGCTGGATAGGGAAATGAGTATTCTAGAAGGGAAACTCGGAGTCGTATCATGTTGAGTATATTCACAAGAAGGTAAGGTGTATCCTTGTCATCCTGATCCCAAGTTTATTGAGAACAGTCGAGGCCCTATCTCAAAGGAATGATTATATGTATATATATGTGATACAATTGAGGACAATTGTGGTTGTATCTCAGATTATAGGGTTATATACCCTAGTTTCTAGTGTCGAGACCTACATATCAAGGGCATACTAGGATGATTGCATCTTGACTAATATGTCATTGTGGCGGACTCGTAGTGACTGAGGGGAAGGGATCTTAGGATTTTTCCTCTCCTAGATCTTGTACAAAACTGATTTCAACTTCACAATGGTCATTTCGAAGTTTGAGTGGTATGCCTCAAGATCCCCAGAGCTTCATAAAATACATAATCCAGCCACATAGCATATTTGTTAGGATTAAGCAGTGATTCACATTGGTTGATAACCCTTGCCTTATTTTTTATTGATTAGTTAATGTATAATACAACAAGAGAAATCAATTGTTT
Source organism: Alisma plantago-aquatica (assembly GCA_963693085.1). Taxonomy (NCBI): domain Eukaryota; kingdom Viridiplantae; phylum Streptophyta; class Magnoliopsida; order Alismatales; family Alismataceae; genus Alisma; species Alisma plantago-aquatica. The sequence goes on from OY856409.1 coordinate 597,263,922, forward strand.
AAAGGTGTTATCTTTACTTGTTCCTCTGAATACTATGTCAATCCTTTAATTTTGCAATTATTATCTGTCATGTTTATTTAATTAAATAACTTGGTGTAATCAATAAATGTTGTTGAGTGGTATATCTCTCGATGGGACATGGGTCTCACCTCATGGGTCACGACATCTTTTTAGGTGATCGTCAGTAGCGTTGTCAGGCTCGCGATAGTGAAGAGGAGCATCTTAGAGAGTAGTAGGAACAGAAGGTTGGCTAGTGTTAGTGTGTCCTAAAATCATCCATGTACTATCAGGTTCGGGCAGCGGATGTTTTGTAGATGATATGTATCGATTCGAGTTTTTAGCAATTTGCCGATGTTGTATATGGAATGTATATATGTGAAACAATGGCTTTTGTATACAACTTGTGGTTGAGGCCATTAGATAAATGTATAGAGACCTAGTATGTATGTGTTTTGTGCAAGATGTTGGACTTATATGTAAATATGCTTGAACATGTTTGAGATGTTTAATTCAGTTTTAATTATCCCTTTTTCCTACTATGTGGATAATTAGTAATCGATCAGGTTTTAGGTTTTGAATAATCTCATTTTGTGTGGCAGTGTGTCACATAGGGATATGCACATCTATATTTTGGTATGGTAAAAAACCAGTCAGGTTTGTTCATAGGTTCAAAGGTCAGAGGGGAAGATTGGAAAAAATATATTGCTTACAATCATGAAATTAGGAAAGTTGTTGAATCATCGGTGGACTCAGACATAGTCAACCACAACATTTCCACATTGAACCATGGCCTAAAACTTATCGATGACCCAACTTAGGTGGTGATCAATAATTGAGGTTGGGGAGAATAACATCACAAATTGAGGAAAATGATCTTTTGATATTTTTCCCAAGGTTAAAGTGATTTTTATGTGAGGTGAATTGACTTATCTTATCCTATATATGGAAAACACCATCCAAGGTTCACGAAAGGTAGGAAAGAATCAGTGAGAAAGCACTTGGAGTTACAAAGGAAATTGATGAAAATCAATGAGCAAAGTTCTAAGATAATCTTTAGTGATATATTTATAGGTTTTGTGTTTGGGTGAGCTCTAGTATTCCAGCAAAATGTCCAAATTTTGTGATATTTTACAATTTATTTAATTATAGGAGTGTAGGGGTTGAGAAAGGAATCAAATGATTTAGAAAGATTCAAGGAAAATAATGATAAAGAAATCTTGAACAATGGTGGAAAGAGGAGGGAGAAAACTGGTAATAAAATATTGATGCACTCGTCGATTAATTGTTTTAGCAAAAGGAAACCATGTCAAGGGAAGTTGAAGATGCCACATCCATTAAATTTAAATGAGTGCAGTAGAAAAAAAATTCTCGACCGCCCCTCTACTTATCCAAATGTAGAAAAGTTTAAATGACTGTGTGTGACACTATTACATGTGAGACTTTAGCAAATGTAATTGTATTGATGAAATGATTGACATAATTATGTATTTACATATTTTCCATCCTATTTTTTTAGTATATCACCCAAGGTCAAAATTAGGTGAAACGTGACACCTAAGCTAATCAAACCTTGTTGATCGAAATTTGACATCACTTACACTTTTACGATCTCCATTTAGTTATTTAATATATTTAAGTTTACTACAATATGCATATATATTCTTCTAATTAGTAAATTTATCTTATAATTTGAGAATTGGTTTAGTAGAGGTTTATATAGCCATTAAACACTTTCCTTATTACCTATATTCTAATGTCATTAATAGTTTACTCAAGCTTCCTTCGAAGTCACTTAGTGCTATTTTAAACCAATTAAGATTAAAACTAGCACTTCATGGTATACAATGTCCCTTTTAATGTCTATTAATGTATATGTAATCATTGTTATTGATATAGATACATGATCTTATCTCAATCACTATTAAACATGTTAGTTTATTTGATTAGTTGGGCTTAGGCCTCTGTATTTTCCCTTGTCTCTGTTTAGCCCATATATTTCGTGGCTCCTATATATAGGAGACCGAGTACCCTTATTTGTTTTATTGAAAATAACTTTCTTCATGGTATCAAATTCATATGCCTAACCCTAACCTCCCTCCTTCCTTCTTCCTTTTTCTATCCAAGAACTGATTTTTCTTACTGCCTTAACTACTGCATGCTATTTTTTTTGCTGTCCTAGCCCCAAGAATTGCTAAATATTGTTCGTGTGTGTGTTGTGTAGTGATTTCTTGATTGAGCAGACTATTTCTTTCCCCTTTTGTTGTTGTTCATTCCAACCAAGATAGTCATTTCCATTATTGCCTTGTAGCTTCCTTACATTACTATTTGTTGAACACACAAAAAGAAGAAGAAGAAGTATTAGTTTATTACACAAGCAAGGTTACTTCTTGTATATTATTCGGCAAGCAAGGTTAATACTCAGCTTCCTCACTTTGTCCATTGTATTAGTTTATTCTCATGTCTCTTGGTGGTTTATGGATTAGGTATTAAGCAATATGTTTTTAGCCTATTCATTGCTACAAAAAAAGTGTAATCAAAAGACCCTATGCTGACTATAATGCACCAAAACAAACAAGGGTCAGAGCATTATATTTTTCTTCCTCTCCATGTGGTTCCCCTAATCCACATGGCTGCGTACTTTTCTTAAAAATTGGGGATTTTATGTTCTTTATCCTATTGTGTCATTAATATGGTAGTGATTTATATTTTCCTACCGAGATCCATTGCGGTACTGCCACTCCTCTTTCTACCGAGTTTCATTAGTACTACTTTATTCCTATTGAGATCCATTCTAGTAGTGCTACTCCTCCTTCTACCAAGTTTTCATTCTAGTAGTAGTTATATTTGTTCTTTTGTACCATGCTATATTCTGGTACCTTTACTTTCTATTTGTACCATGCTCATTCGAGAACATTTGTATTTTTGTATGTATTGTGCTATATATTCTAGTACTTTTATTGTCATATCATGGGTGACGCTCAATGCCTACCATTATCTATAAAGATATGCCCCATATTACTGCTATCAAACTAAATGATAACAATTTTATACCTTAAATGAATGTTGTTCAAACATTTCTGGAATCACAGGGTAAAGTCAAGTTTATCAGCAAGGATGCCCTTGATGTGCCTGACATTGCCTAGACTACATGCAACAATCAGGTCCCCTCCTAGATATGGGGGTTCATGGAGCCCAAAGTTGTAAACAAGTACATTAGCATAGGTGCGCCAAACAATTTGTGACTAAGTGAAGCAGTTTTTCACTCATGAGCATAACTACTCACGCATTTACAATGCCATGGACAAAATCTTCTCCGAGTAGAAAGGGGATCGTACCCAGTCAAAGTACCATGATGCAACAAAGGACCTATCAAACTAGCTGAATTTCTTCTCTCCAATGACCTCTACTGAGGTCACCAAAGAGAGGGAAACTCTTCTCATCTGACACTTCATCAAGAGTCTTCATCCTCACTTTGTTGCGGTCCAACAACTACTTTTGGTTGGTGAAACCCTACCATCTATGGACTAAGTATATGCATGCCTGGACCAACCTAGGATGCAACCCTTCCATCTACTGAGGTCACCAATAAGAGGGAAACTACTTTTCATGTTTGTAGCAAAATCGGATGATTCTCTCAAATGTTTTGTAAATTTTGGTCCATCTGGTTTTATTTTACAAGATTGGAGGAATTTTATGATGATTGGGTAGGGAGTACGTGTAATGACCCTGCCTCCCAGTAAACTGTTGGATCAATGGGCTCTAGAGGGGGGGTTGAATAGAGCTTCACAAATTCTCACAAGATAAATTAGACCATCAAATTATATATTTGAAAAGCTTAAATAAGCAGAAATTTGATGTCCTAATCTAACATTCATAGCAAGGATGAGAGATAGTGAAAAACAAGCACTTGGATAGGTGGTTTAGAGTGGTTCCATGTCCTAAACTTAGGAGCAATGTCAGTCCACTACCTAGAGTGGGTTAGTCTCTAGGATTTGCAATCTTGGTACTCTTATATTCCACAATAATATTACAAGACACAACAACCACACATCCAATGGCTTAGTACCTCAAGCAAATATCTTCAACCTATAGAAGGATCTTACCCACTTCAACCATGGAGTCTTCAGCCATCAACATGGACTTACCCACTCTTTTCTTCAAGTCTTCTACCTTCAAGGGATTACCTATCTTCCTTGAGTGTTGCCTTGCTTCTCTCCTTCACTTAGGGATTTGGAGCACCTATCTCCTTCACTTGGAGACATGGAGTAGCTTGCCTTCTTCAATCTTGAAGAACAACACCTCCTTCTCCTTCACTTGGAGAGGGATCTTCAACTTGACTTCAATAGGAATTGAGGTAGGAAGATGGAGGAGGAGAGCTTTACAACAATACAGTGAGTAGCTCTCTTACACATGAACCTACCTCACCCATACTCATGAATTTGACTTGAAGGTAGAGAGAGAAAGGGGCTTAAAGGCTTAAAATACTCTCAGCTATGCTAGGATTGAGTTTTCAATGAAAGAGCAGCCTTGGAATGAACTCCAAGTGTTCTATATATAGCTGAGGGTGTTGCTTTGAGTTAGGTGAACTCTTGGGCCAAAATATAGTCATTTTCCTTCAAGAAAACATCTCTATTTTCGATCAAATAACCCACCAACGGTCACATCACTTTTTTCTACAAATTTTGTATAGTACAATCGGTCGAGTTTCAATAAAGGTAACTCAACCAATCAAGTAAAAGACAAAACCAATATGCAAACGGCCAATCGAGTTTGTCCTGGGGAAACTCGACCGATCACTGAAGATTGTTTTGGTCTGGCACTTGATCGGTCGAGTTCTATGTAAACACAACTCGACCGATGTTATCTTCAGAAAACTGACCAAGATGGATCGGCCAAGTTTATCCTAGGGAGAAACTCGACCGATTGACAACCTGATGTCAATTTTTGAATATGCATCTAAAGTGATCTAACATGGGTGTTTTATGTCCCAATCAATTTTCTCACCTTAGTTACAAGTCAATTCATCATTACAAGTGATTACAAATATGTTCTAAGGTTATTTACATAGATTTCCACAAAAGAACACTTGTAGCTTTTTTACTTGAACTTGAGTCAAACTAGGGTTTTGGATTTGGGATCCTTTTCATGTACCTAATACCTGAAATCAATCTTTAATACACATATTAGATACATATGAATGGAATGGTTAAGTCGTTATCAAAATATAGGCAATGTATAACCTCAGGTCAACATTCTCCCCCTTTTTGACAATGACAAACCATTCCTCAAACATATTGAAAAGGATATAGAAATTATACCTTTGATTTGCGAAATAGGGAGATTCATGAAATGAACAATGTGAATTGCTCCCCCTCAATATGTGCTTCTATTAACCTGCATGGTTAATCTATATACACAATGCAATAGCAATATACATGTAATATGTAGTCTTTGCAAGTTCACATAATAAGTAGTGAATTGAACAAGAAAGGATCTCACTAGAAAAAAGCAATATTATAACAAAGAAAAACCAATATGATTGAGTTTCAAGACTTGAGCTATCTCTTGAAATATCTCTCCCCCTTTTGACATTATAAAAAAGGTAGGGGGTAGAAGAGCATAAGCCAGTTCTTCTCCAAAACACACACAACCATATAAGCAAAGTAACGAGCAACAGTTAAAAAGCATATATCACACAAGGACAAAAGATAACATACATGCCAAGTCATAATCAAAATATAACTCAAGATGGCACCAACGCATAGGATAAAAACAGAGGAAATAGCCATAGTGCACATCAAAGATATTACAACTCAGATATACGTCCACATAAGAGCAACTACAAGCACAAAAGCAATAAAACAAAGATAAGAAATAGTACAGCTCAGAAGAATGTGCCAAGATGTTTCTGATACAAAATAGTCTAGAAAGATGTATATAATAAGCATTCTAGACTACAAATGAAGAAATCACCTAAACATATAAGCTATCTATATCAACAACGTCCTCATCGCCAGGTGTGTAGTCCTCGTCCCCGTCAGAAGGCAGAGAAGTAGTGCCATCATCATCATCAGCACCATCACTGTCACCATCGTCGGAAGCATCCTCGTCGTCACCTTCATCAACATCAACATCAGCATCCTCGGTCTGGTCTGGCATCTCCTCATCAGCATAAGGTTCAAAAGAACGACCGGGCTAGCGGGCATTATGCTCAGCCCAAGACATACCAAGAGCATGAAGCTCATTGGCCTATGGGAAAGATGGAGTAGAGCCACCCAGAGAGGCTAACAGGGTGGCCAGGGGGCCATCAAGTAACGGGAGGATGGTAGGAGTGGAGCTACAAGTAGCAAAAGGTGGCGGAGCAGCAGCGGAAGGCTTGGGAGCAAGATAGTAATGATCATATGCATATGAAGCATAAGCATTACTGGGATAGGGTTGGTAGGAGGGTTGGGTGATGCACAGGAGAGGTTCATGTGAGACATGATGGAACACAGATCCCGGTGCAGGTGGTCCTGAACATGTTGATTATACGCCTGTTGATGCATCATATAACCCATAAGGGTTTCATTAGACACACAAAAAGATACACGGCTGGGTCTAGGAGGAGGTTGCGGTGGTGGAGCTCGGGTGGAGGAGGATGGGGTAGCTGAAGCGGCTACAGAGGCGGAAGCACCAGAGGCAGAGGAAAACATGGGAACAGACTTTTGAAGAGTGGTTTCACTAATACAAACATCCTTTCTAGCGACCGGATAATGAAAGTCAGAAAAGAGACATTTGTCAGTGGCAAACTTGAAAAAATCACAAATCAAAGCCAGGTAGGGTGGGTGGGTGCCTTTGGTGTTCTTGCCAGTGTCAAAGTAGGTCATGTGATGTAAGATATACCTGGCCCACTTGACACCGATATTGTTTAACAAACAATACATAATGACTGCGGTGTTTTCGGCAATGTTCATTTGATTTCTCTTTGGATGGACATTACAGTTAATCACCAAAGCCAGTATGCGTCTCTTTAGGTCCAGAGAGGAGGAGGGCAGGGTGGACTTCTTCTTATAGGCCACGTCAGGTTTCTTCAAAAACCAATGAACATCCGGCAACGTCAATTCATGGTGTTTGTAAAAACCTTCTAGGTCAAGAAGATCGAAATACTCTCTATAATCCTTACGCCATGTGTCGTTTTCCTCATCTCCGGCAAAAAAGACATTTAAAGTATCCTCAGAGAGTTGGAAACGATGACCGGGGATCATAGAAGTAAGAATTACTTGAGTATTCGGCGGTGGGATGAGTGAATCATAGTTCCAATGTAAGTTGGCGTAGAACTCATGAACAACTTTAGTGCTTGACATGGAATTGTGAAAGCAGTCACGTTCGATCGCTAGGGCATACAAATGGTGGAAGGCAAGAAGCCGAGAAACAGAGGCAATAATCACTTGATACCTAGGGGAAGGATTGATCAAAGCACAAAAAGGAAAAGGGCTTCGGGGAAGAAGGTATTTGTACCTATTTACAACCTCAATCGACACAAAGGAGGTATTATCAAATGAAATCAAACAATTATTAGATGAGGAAGCTGGAGCATTGCTTGGAGCAAGACGTTTTCGTCTATGAGAAGCCATGGAAATGAAAATGAGATGAAAATCGTGCAAACAAGCAATAGCAAACCTCAAACACCGAACAAACACCACCAATGATGCCTGGGGAAGTCAAGATCAAGGTTTATAGGCCGATCTATGGCTAGGAGCGGGAGGTTTAGGGTAGGGTTTGAGAACTTAAGGCTAAGAGGTGAGGAATCAGTCGTCTATTTTCTAGTTGAGAGGGAAAATAGGTGGTCGATCCTAACTTTTAAGTTGGCTCAACCCGTGGATCGGTCGAGTTATGTGTATGGAAAACTCGACCGAACAGTCCACTGAAGAACCACTCTCGGCTCCTGATCGGTCGATTTTTGTAGGGTGGAAACTCAATCGAAGGTCAACCTGGCCTAAAAGTTACATTTTTAGTTTCTAGCCATATACATGCCAATTAAATTCATTTTTCCATTCTATTATGTATCATTAACATACTTAGGAACATTTAGCTCATCATTGGGCACTATTTTGCGATAAAACATGGAATTTGATAAAAACCCAAAAAAAGCAAAAACTAAGCATGTTTACAAGCAAGTTAAGCACATTTAATCATATATAGGCATGTAAGATGAGAAATGACATGAGCAAGCATATAGGTTGAAAATAACTAGCTAGATCACATAGAAACATCATCCAAAGCAACAATAAGCAGTTTAGATCGAATAAAATTAAATTGATCTCTAGCTAGAGGTTTAGTAAAGATATCCGCCAATTAATTTTCCGTGTCCACATGTGTGATATAGATATCCTTCTTGGCAATGTGATCACAGAGAAAGTGATGGAAAACCTCTATATTCTTGGCTCTACTATGCAGTATAGGATTGTAAGAAAGATTAATTGCACTAGTATTGCCACAAAAGATAGGAGAAGCATCAAAAAATATGTTATAGTCTTAGAGCATTTGCTTCATTCATAGGACCTGGGCACAACAACTCCCAGCTGCAATGTACTTAGCCTCAGTAGTTGATAATGCCACGGTGCTCTATTTCTTAGAGAACCAAGACACCAAGCATGGTCCTAGGAGAAAGCAAGTGCCACTTCTGCACTTTCTATCAACCAAACAACCTGCGTAATCCGCATCACTATATGATCTAAGAGAAAAATCCCTTGATTTAGGATACCATAGTCCAAAATTTTGGGGTTTGGCTAGGTACCTCAAAATCCTCCTAACAGCTATAAGATGTGATTTTCTAGGTCTAGATTGAAAGTGAGCACACAAGCCAACACTAAACATAATATCAAGTCTAGAGGCAGTTAAATAAAGTAAACTTCCAATCATACCTCTATAGAGCTTCTCATCTACTTTCTCACCTTTTTCATCTTTATCAAGTTTGGCGGTGTTGGACATGGGGGTATCCATTGGCTTCATATTCTCCATCCCAAAGCATTTGAGTAGTTCATTTGTGTACTTGCCTTGATTGATGAAGTTTCCTTCTTTGGTTTGTTTGATTTGAAAGCCAAGGAAGAAGGTCAACTCACCCATCATGCTCATCTCGAACTCACTCTGCATAAGAGAACTAAACTCCTTGCAAAGATCAAGATCAGTTCCGCCAAAAATGATATCATCAACATAAATTTGAATAATAAGAAAATTGTTAGAAGTGTGTTTTAGAAACAAGGTAGAATCGACTTTGCCCATGACATACCCATTATCTAACAAAAAGTTCTTTAGTTTCTCATACCAAGCTCGAGGTGCTTGTTTGAGTCCATAGAGAGCTTTTTGCAACAAATAAACATGATTAGGTAGCTTGTCATTTTCAAAGCCCAGAGGTTGAGCAAAAAAATACTTCCTCCTCGATTGTACCATTCAAAAATGCACTTTTAACATCAATTTGATATAGTAAGAAATTTTTATGACTAGCAAAAGCAAGTAGCATTCTAATGGATTCAAGTCTAGCAACAAGAGCATAAGTTTCATCAAAGTCAATACCTTCCTGTTGGTTGTAACCTTGTGCTACTAACCTTGCTTTATTTCTTACCACTCTGCCTTGCTCATCTAGCTTGTTGCGGTAGACCCACTTGGTGCCAATGATCTTTCTATCACTTGGTCTTGGCACTAGAGTCCACACACGATTCTTCTCAAATTGCTCCAGCTCTTCTTGCATAGCAAGGATCCACTCATCATCACCAAGGGCTTATTTAATGTTCTTTGGCTCTAATTGTGAGATGAAGGCATTGTCTGCTTGTTCTTTATTGTATGCAGCTCGTGTCTTCACTCTCTCGAATGGATTACCGATGATAATTTCCTTGGGATGATTCTTTGCAAAGTGGGGAGTATGATCCTTCTTTTCTTCTTCTTCTTCTTCTTTAATCACTTGCTTGCCTTTGTTGTTGATGTTGAGATCTTTTAGGATAAGAATTAAGTCATTTGCAACATCATTATCCACAACATGCTTCCTAACAATATGGCTAGTTTCAATAAACTTAACATTAATATATTCCTCAATTTTAGACAATTCAATGTTGAATACTCTATATGCCCTGCTAGTAGTGTTATAGCCTAGGAAGAAAGCCTTATAAGATTTCATATCAAACTTGTCAAGAGAATCCTTCTTGTTTAAAACAAAGCAAGGACATCTGAAAACATGAAAGAAATCAATAGACGGCTTTCTACCATGCCATAGTTCATAGGGGGTTTTCTTTAAAGAAGGATGTGTAAAAACTCAGTTTTGCACAAAGCATGAGGTGCTAACGGCTTCAACCCAAAACTTCTTAGGAGTGTCATACTCAAGAAGCATGGTCCCAGCCATCTCTTATAGAAACATGTTCTTCCTCTCTACAACCCCATTTTGTTGAGGCGTACGAGGAGAAGAGAAATTGTGCGAATAACCAGATTTCTCACAAAAATACTCAAAAAGATCATTTTCAAATTCTCCCCCATGATCACTACGGATAGAAACAATCTAGCAAGAAGCTTCATTTTCAGCCCATTTACAAAAGCTCGAGAAAACATCAAGAATATCGCTTTTAGAAATAAGAAAGAAGGACCAAGTATATCGAGAGAAATCATCAACAATAACAAGACAATACTTGGAACCATGAAGCGTTTGCATTCTCATTGGTCCGAATAGATCAATATGAAGAAGTTCAAGAACTCTCTTGGTACTCATGACTCCTTTGGATTTGAAGGAGGATTTGGTTTGTTTCCCTTGTGTACAAGGTTGGCATTCCTCATCTTTTTCAAAATCCAATTTGGGAAGTCCTCTAACCAAGTCCTTTTTGCTCAATTTCTTCATTTGATGCATATTCACATGACCCAACGGTGATGCCAAAGAGAAATATCATTTTTATCCACTACCAAGCATCTATTTAGTATGGGCTTAAGAGCATAAAGAACAATAACATAAAGATTACCATTTCTAGTTCCCTTATATATAACATTATAGGAGAGGGAATCTAGAAGCAAGCATTCTAAAGAAGTAAACAACATAAGATATCCATTGTCACAAAGTTGACTAACACTAATCAAATTGTGATGTAGGCCATCAACAAGAAACACCTTTTTAATACATAGCTCATTGCCCACATCACCCTCACATATGACCTTACCCTTCTTGTTGTCTCTGAAGGTTACCGATCCTCCTTTCTTTTTCACAAACTTGTTGAAATGGTTGATTTCTCCAGTCATGTGCTTAGAGAAGCCACTATCAACAATCCATCTCTTTTTAACCTACAAGAAAGAAGGATGTCAGAACCCAACTCAAACTTTGGGATCCGGGGTTAGCTTATGGACCCATTTCATCTTTGGGTTGGTCCCCTTGGGCTTGTAAGGACAATAAGTAGATTAATGGTCATCACATTTACAATGAACACAAACCATAGGGTTCTTAGAGCTAGAAGTCTCTCCATGGAAGATAGGAGGTTCCACACTCTTATTCTTACCCTTGTTCTTGCTCTTTTTCTTACCTTTGGGAGTAGTTCCATCATATCCCAAACCACTAGTACCAATATGTTTGGTAGAGTGTTCTAAGACATCATTGAGGGATTTCTTTCCCGAGAGAAACTTTTACAAGGAAGATCTTAACTTGGCATTATCATCACTAAGGTTAATGACAGTAGTATAAAGACTAGCAAGATCATCTCTAGCATGAAATAGGTCGGTCTTAAGACAGAGGGCTTTAGTATGAAAAGAATCTCTTTCTGAAGCTATGCAAGAAACTTCATTACTTTGCAAAATAGGTCTAGAAGATAAGTCATTTACTTGAGCAAGCAATTTGGCATTTTTAGATTTAAGCAAAATAATTTCTCTTTGATAAGCATAAACTCCATTTCTCTTAGCATCATCCATGAGTTTGAGTTCCACATTTTTAGTTTTAAGAACATCAAGATCATCTAGGCACTTTTGGTTTTCTATCTTAAGATTTTTAATATTTTTAAGATATACACCATTCTCAACCTCTACTTCATTATGTTGAAGCTCAAGGTCAAGAAATTTCCCTTACAAAGAGTCTATGCTATCAAGGAGCACTTTTTCATTTTTATTAAGGATTTCAATTTTAGCATAAAGATCATCAACTATCTTGTCTAACCTTTTCCTTTTAGATTTGCATTTAGTAAAGGATGATTGGCATTCATTTAGCATATCAATGATAGTTTCTTTGGGCAGCTCTAGCAAATTTACTTCACTTACCTTACTTACCTCACTTACCTCACATACATCTTCACTAGTAGAGGTCATGAGAGCAAGATGGCATTCTCCATCTTCGAAGCTTGAGGAGCTTGAAGAAGACTCCTCCCAAGCTGCATGAGATGCATCTCTTGATCTTCTTTCTTTCTTGTCCTTCCTCTTGTACTTGCCTTCTCTATTGTACTCCTTATCTTTCTTGTGGTTGCTCTTGTGATGGCTCTTCTTGGCCTTGGGGCAGTCACTCTTGTAGTGGCCTTTTTTACCACACTCATATCACCTTGGAGTTGAAGAGGAGGGCTTTCTCTTGAAGTGTTTGCCCTTTGAGTAGTTTGCCTCATGCTCATTAGGGCCTTCATCTTCACTTGAGGAAGGGTTGCGGGACTTCAAAGCAAGTTGTTGTTGCTGCACTGTTTCTTCAGTTTGTGCTTTGAAGGTTGTGTCCTTTATCTTCTTGGACTCTTTTTCTTCTCTCTTCTCTTCCTCTTTTTGCTTGTCAAGCCTAGGCTCATGGGCTTGAAGATTACCAACCGGGTCCTTGGTTGATATCTCACTTAGCTTGTACACCTCTTCAATGGATGTCACCTTGGGCTCCCATCTCTTTGGAAGAGATCTCAAGATCTTGGAGTTGATGGTTCCTTTTTCTAGCACACTCCCAAGGGCTGCCAATCCATTTATGATGACATTGAGCCTAGTGTACATATCAGCCACTCTCTCATTCTTACCCATCTTGAAGTTCTCTAGAAGACCACCAAGCATGTAGATATTGGCTTCCTTTACTTGCTCGGTTCCTTCATAGGTGACACACAATTTGTGCCATATCTCATGTGCGGTGTCCCATGAGGAGATCCAGTTAAACTCGGATGGAGTGAGGGTGACGTAGATGATGCTCACAGCTTTGGAATTGAGTTGAGCATGCTTCATTTCATATTCATTCCATGTAGTGATGTCCCTCTTTGGATCTTCATATTTGAGGTGTACTATCTTCCACATTTCATAGCTCAGACCTTGGAGGTAGAACCGCATCCTTCTCTTCTAATAGAGGAAGTTGGTGCCATGGAAGATCGAAGGTCTCATGGAGAAGCTTCCTTCTAGGTTAAGCGAACCAAGTACCGAAATGCCCATATTCTCCTACTTGTTGAAGTAGCTTGGAGAAGACCTGCTCTGATACCACTTGTTGGATCAATGGGCTCTAGAAGGGGGAATAGAGCTTCACAAATTCTCACAAGATAAATTAGACCACCAAATTATATATTTGAAAAGCTTAATGCAGAAATTTGATGTCCTAATCTAACATTCATAGCAAGGATGAGAGATAGTGAAAAACAAGCACTTGGACAAGTGGTTTAGAGTGGTTCCATGTCATAAACTTAAGAGCAATGTCAGTCCACTACCTAGAATGGGTTAGTCTCTAGGATTTGCAATCTTGGTACTCTTATATTCCACAATAAGATTAGAAGACACAACAACCACACATCCAAGGGCTTAGTACCTCAAGCAAATATCTTCAACCTATAGAAGGAGCTTACCCACTTGAACCATTGAGTCTTCAGCCATCAACATGGACTTACCCACTCCTTTCTTCAAGTCTTCTGCCTTCAAGGGATTACCTATCTTCCTTGAGTGTTGCCTTGCTTCTCTCCTTCACTCGGAGATCTGGAGCACCTATCTCCTTCACTTGGAGACCTAGAGAAGCTTGCCTTCTTCAATCTTGAAGAACATCACCTCCTTCTCCTTCACTTGGAGAGGGATCTTCAACTTGAATTCAATAGGAATTGAGGTGGGAAGATGGAGGAGGAGAGCTTTACAACAATATAGGGAGTAGCTCTCTTACACAGGAACCTATCTCACTCATACTCACGAATTTAACTTGAAGGTAGAGAGAGAAAGGGGCTCAAAGGCTTAGAACACTCTCAGCTATGCTAGGATTGAGTTTGTAATGAAAGAGCAGCCTTGAAATGAACTCCAAGTGTTCTATATATAGATGAGGGTGTTGCTTTGAGTTAGGTGAACTCTTGGGCCAAAATATAGCCGTTTTCCTTCAAGAAAATGTCTCTATTTTCGATCAAATAACCCACCAACGGTCACATCACTTTTTTCTACAAATTCCGTACAGTACAATCGGTCGAGTTTCAATAAAGGTAACTCGGTCGATCAAGTAAAAGAGAAAACTGATATTCAAACGGTCGGTTGAGTTTGTCCTGGGGAAACTCGACCGATCATTGAAGATCATTTTGGTCTGGCACTTGATCGGTCGAGTTCTGTGTAAACACCACTCGACTGATGCTATCTTTAGAAAACTGACCAAGTTGGATCGACCGAGTTTGTCCTAGGGAGAAACTCGACCGATTGACAACCTGATGTCAATTTTTGAATATGCATCTAAAGTGATCTAACATTGGTGTTTTATGTCCCAATCAATTTTCTCACCTTAGTTACAAGTCAATTCATCATTACAAGTGATTACAAATATGTTCTATGGTCATTTACATAGATTTCCACAAAAGCACACTTGTAGCTTTTTGACTTGAACTTGAGTCAAACTAGGGTTTTGGATTTGGGATCATTTTCATGTACCTAATGCCTGAAATCAATATTTAATACACATATTAGATACATATGAATGGAATAGTTAAGTCGTTATCAAAATATAGGCAATGTATAACCTCAAGTCAACATAACCCCCAATTAAGGGAGACTAAGAGGTCAGAGTCGTTATCCTAATTAACAGGATCAAAGGTTCGACAAATAATCAATAACAATTATCAAATTCTACTAAATAAGCTGAAAGGTTATAATAAAATAAAACTTTGCATACATTTTTCAAAAACTTGGTTAACTATTTCTATCCATAACTTGAGTCTATTCTAACTCATCCTCCTGTGTACTTTAATCCTCATTTAAATCAACATATGCCACTTTACTGTTTGTTCTTTTCACTTGTACCTAAAACGTTGACAAACAAAACGTCGGTCAGCATAAAGTTGGTATGTGGGGGAAACAATAATCATGCAATTAATGGTAACAACATATTGCAGTCAAATATGATTTAACAAACAACTTTATGTTTTCAACATAACTACTCAATCAATACATACCCTAACCTCTGCGTTGTCCCTGCAGTGGACATGGATGCTACCTTCCTTATGGTAGATCCCCATTTAACCCCTCATGATCCTACCTAATAGGTGAATTAGTTTCTAGGGTTGAGTCACATGGCACTACCCATAGGTATCCCACTCCTTAACTCATGGTGTGTTAAAGAATCGCATGGCACTACACGTGGGTAGCCCAATTTCTAACTCATGATAGCTTAGACCTTGCTCTAGGTTACCTTTTTTAACACTTGCAAAGCCACAGAGGAGGACCGAGATCTGAGCCAGTCATGTATCTATATTTATAGTGATAATCGTAGTCACTTTATAGTTGCATGAAATAAAAGTCATCCAAGCAGTTATTTTCAAGCAACTCATAAAACATCAGGAAATCACCATGAAACTAAAGTGATTATTCATAAGTGTAACCACATACATGTCACGCTGATTTGAGACAGAATAATCCAATCAATCAAGAAATCCAATTAGGCAAGCAAGCACATAATGAGATCCTGAAATATACATACAATTTCCTATTATTGATCATGCCATCAAGATCTATTAAACTCAGCTCGCTTCCTAGGGTTTCTAGTCCACTTTTAGGGTTTCCATTGCAATTAGGGTTTCCATTCGTCTTTTACTATTTTAAACCCTAATTTTATATAATTACGCATAAACCCTAATTATCTCATCTATTCTTCACAAAAGATATTAAGGTTATCCTTTAACAACATTTAACCCTAATTTCAGAAAAAGAACAATTATCCATCAATTAAGTCCATTAAGCCTCTTTTACATTAAAGCTACCATTTTTATCCTTTTAATCCATGACAAGATCATTATGCTCATTTATCATCAATTCATATTTCATTGTGGTCCAATTCAGCTATGAACTCCATTTGTCATTAATTCTACCTTTATCTATTAGAAAACCCTAATTACTACATTACGAGCATTTATCCACGATTAGGAACTTTTATACTCAAAATAGCTTAGAATCATCATATCTTAGCTTTATTCATGATTTTGAATAATTAAAACGATTAAGAGTCACATCTACTAATATTAAGGTTTCAAGGCCCATTAAAGCATATTTATGCACATGAACTTCTAAATTAAACCAATTACGTGCAAATTTCATCCTTTTTTATCTTAATGTATCTTTTCATGATTAACATGCTAATATCAACTTTAATCATCCATTAAACCCTTCTAAATACATTAATAATCTCAAAATAGGGTTTCTTAATCTTTAATTCATTAAAGTTGATAACTTACACTACTTTTTGAATTGCACGAGGAATTAGTCTCTAAAATTTTTAATGAATTCCTCTCATTTTTCTTAGCAAAATACATATATTATTTGTACCAATCCGAGCTACCATTATTTAGTTATGAATTTTGCAAGGATTACCTTTTTGGACCAATCAGAGGATGCCACGTCGCCTGCTCTATGCAACGTTGCTCGGCTTAGTTGAAAACATTTCAAAATGATGAAAATACCCTAGATTAAATTGGTGGTTTCTTCAGCCTACGGAGGGGCAAAACGGTTCAATGACCGGTCCACCTTCTTCAACCTCACGCAACCTTGTTGCGTCACCCTAGCCATGACTTACATAGCTCCTTCTCCCTCTTCTGGACTCTGAAGGCCACCAGTGCTGGTTCCCCTTGCTCCGCCACCTCCTTCCGCACTTGGGGCTCCACCCAACTCACAACCAGCTTGGCTAGTTTGGGTTGGGCAGCTCTGCAACCTGCGGCTGCTGTTGCAGCCGTGCGGCTGCAACTGCACCCGGGTTAGGGGAGGGCTACGATGGCAAAGTTGTCTTCCAGTATCATGGAACATCACGTTTCCCTCGAAACTCCTTCTTGTAGCCTCGTAGCTTCATGATCACACAACTTCTCTTTAGTTAGGGTTTATGGATGAAACAGTGGAAGAAGAGGAGAGAATGATGTGTGGGATCTTCTGGACTCAGCCCAACGTCTTACCCCTTATATAGGGGAGGGTATCCACGCCCCAGTATGCTTGCCCACGAAGCACACAAGTTCGATTCTAAAAAACACCATATTCCTTCATCCTGAAGAAATCTTCTCTCTCTTCCTTACCTTCTTAGATATCTATATTCTTTGGATAATTAGGAATATAAAAATTATCTCTTTTATTATCTCTAGCCTTGCTTTTTAATCTATTGGCCAATAAAATCTAATTTCTCAAAGCAAATAACATCTCTTTTTGATATTATCAAAAAGTCATTAATGATGTATTACATTATCTTCTTATTTTGTTATTATTTGCCTTTTCTCTTTCTTTTTCTCCATTGGGGATCCTTGGACCCCAAGAAACTCTAATATTTCGAAATTACTTTTTAAGGATACTTATTATCCTTCTAGATGCATCTACATTCATTATTTCTCATTATCTTATTTATTTCTTATTAAATTATCTCTTTTTGAGGATTTCTCTTTATCTTTCTTTTTATTTTCTTCATTGGCATTCCATTTTACATTAGAAATCCTTTGGATACAAAAATCCACCAAGAATAACTAAAAAATACCTCTTTCCACTTATTTCCCATATTTTATCATTATTTTCAATTTCTTTCTTAATAAAGAAATATTTAATTGATATTTTGTTTTCTTGATGCATTATCTTTGCAACTTTGGACTCCTTGGAACCCATGGAACCCAAGAGGTATAAAATCTACCTTAGGATTAAATTCTTTTTCCTTCTAGAGGTTTCCACATCTTTCTTTTCTCCATTTCTTATTTATAATGGAGTTTCTTTTGTATTTTCCTTGTTATTGGGCCCAATAGCCAATAAATCCCATAAAACAATCATCAAGACTATTGTAAACGAAATCCATTTATTCAAAACAAATTATTTCATTATTTTTTCTAACATCTTTAATATGAGAAATTGCATTTCTCACCAAATGAACCCAAAAGTTGGGGTTGTAACATCCTTCCCCTCTTATAGGAATTTTGTCCTCAAAATTCCATCAAGCAAACAAACAATTCAAGATAAGAATTTTCCATGTCCATCATTGGCCCCTATGTGGCTTTACCTTATCCATGGCACTTCCAAAGAACCTTTATCATCACAAATTCTTTTCTCTAAGTTCTTTCACCTTGGCATCTATAAACCTCACAGATGATTCAGGTCATTTCAGCCTCCCTTGGGGCTCACTAGGCTCATTGCTCTGCCCATGGTCTAGGTACCTCACATAGTGATCTAAATTGGACACATGGAACTCATCACACATCACATTATCCTGAGGGGTAAGGGCAACTTAACCTTCTCCACCAAACCATGTCAAAAGAACCCATGCATCGTGGACTCAACTCTTTTAGCTACAACTTAGAGGGGTCAATTTTTCATGTCACATATTCCCCCACAGTGAGCTGCATGTCAGTCTACTTTGCATCAGCCTACGACTCTTGTCATCCTTGGTCTCCTTTCAGCCATTGTACGATCAAAGCGACTTCATCTGCACACACTGTGGTCTTTTCCTGACCTTCGCGAGGTCCTTTCACCAACATCATCTTAATGAAATGGTGACCGACACAACCTCCCTTGCAAAGCTTTTTTTCATCCTGATACTGGCTATGGTGGTTATCATCACATCTTACATAAGACAAGAACTATCTCCATGTATCACCCTAAACGAGCACACATGCTCTCATCAGACCCTCTAGTCTGGATCATACTAACCATTAGTTAGGGGTGATAAGCGGTACTAACATCGAGTTCTTCATGTACCTACTTCCACCTTATGGAAGTGAACCTATAGGTCATACTCAAGAACTTCTAAACTCGCATCCTGGTGTAGTCGAACCATCTCTCTCATATGTAGTTTAACTGCATCTGTCCCTTGACAGTACTCTTTCTTTCTCATGTCATCTAGGTAAGGCGATCTACCATAACCCATATTGCATCTTGACCTTCCTTGGTCCATGGGAAACTTACCACCACATCCATAGTGATGAACTCCCATCCTCTTCTGGGAACTCTCTTTATCCTCTATGTCAATACACTAGGTTACTAGTGTTCGTCCTTCACCTCCTGGCTTGCATGGCAACATACCACATGCAACTTCATCTTAGTCATCCAAAGTACTACTGTCACTTATTATCTTGGTAGTACCATGGTATATGGTGATCTTAAATCATGATCTTCTGTATTGTCATGATTCCTTAAGATCAATTCCTCAGAAACCCTAAACCACTCTAATTGGGGTTTCATCACCTTCCTTTTTAGAGAAGTGCATCTGAGGTTCTACAACCATCCTTTCATTGCATCAAGGACTAGGTTGGCTAACCAAAAAATAACTAACTTGTTAAACATATATTGTTACATCTGAGTGTTAGCCAAACTTATCTCTTTTCAAACTTAGGGTTAACCTAACAACCTCTTCTAGCCTCTAGCTAAACTAGGCAGCTGCACCTCATCCAGAGCATCCATTACCACTTCCCATCCTTAGGTGTAAGGTAATGTTTTTTTTGGTCGCGCAAAAAACCTGTTACTAGAAAACCAAAACTTTGGGTACAAACAGTGCCCCGAGGGGAAACAAGATCACTGACCGTCCCACGCAGGGGCTCAAAGGCAGGGATCAAACAAACAAAAAGAAGAACCACCAGCTAAGAAGAGACCAGAGATATTACAGATCGGCTAAACCACACATTTAGAAGATGAGGAGGAGAGACATACAGACACAATAACGCATACCCACAAAGAGGTCTTAAGAAACACCAACTCATCAACCAAACAAGTAATCAGAGACCTCCCTGATCATAACTCCCGGTCAAAGAACAGCTGGAACACTGAAAGAAAAAACCACCTGAAGAAGGAAGGCCTGCCACCCCGACCTTCTTCCTTGAAGATAAGAAGCACTGCCACTGGTCCTAGACTTCATCCAACAGACCAAAACTCCCGATTCCCATCACCATACCAAGGATCACTAAAAGAGGCCATCTAAAGGATAACTGCGGCTAATGAATCAAACCTTAGACCTGTTACAATCAAAACACCCACAAAAAAGGTCTTACAGCTAGACCCAAACAGCCACATAGATCCAGAATCAAACTCCTGCAAGAGAACCAAGGTATCGCGATAAAATCTATTCTAGACCATCCAAGCTTAAGAGAACACTGATCATTAAGGAGGAGGAGCCTCACTTTCAGCTTCTTTATGCTTCTTCTTCTTTTTCTTTGCCTTGACGACTTTGTTAACACTGAAGTCATCAAGCATCTCCGGGTCAATATCGCAGGAACTAACCGATGAGGCATCATCCGAGTTCCAAGCAATTTTCTGCTGGTATTCCAGAGCTAGCCCGGTGTCAAAAGCAAGTTGCTTCGCGTGTTGAGGAGTGGCATTTAATCTTGACAGGAGGAGTTCCCAATCAAGATTAAGTGGCTCGCAGCCCCTCTCCGGTGAGCAGCAATGCATGTCCGGCTCCTGGGTCGCAACAAGACCTCTTCCCCCCACAAAGGGTCCAACTTCATTGGAACCGCAAGAAGCTGGTTCACCCATCACCTCCCCAGAGGTCGCTCCAGCATTCCTACGAACACCTTACCTTCCACCATTTTTCCCTATTCTGAGTTGCAGTTGACTTGGCAGCGGCTTGCTGCTTGCTGTCAAAGGACACGATGGCAGTCTATGCCCGAATTGTTTGCAATGGGAGCAGATCTTGGGCTTTGCAGCGTACCCAACCTTCAACAGCTTGGGAGATGCATCGACATAGATCGTTACCTCCTTCGGGAAAATAGAGCACGCTTCCATCTCAACACAGACCAAAGCTTCTTTGAAGCAATCCACTGATAGACAAGCGTCTTCAATGTCCAGCGGCTTTCCAACCAGGCTCGCCACCCCACCTAGCCTTTGCAACGTCCAGTGCACGCCTAGATTCTCAAGTGTGACCCAGACTGGAAGCTTAGGAAAGGATAATGGGGGAAGCGGGGAACCTGGCTCCCATGCCTGTGCTATGATGAGCGATCCGTCCATCATCCACGGCGCTTCCGCTAAGATCCTCTCTCTCTCCGTAGCCGTCGGAAGCTTAACCACGAACCCTTCAGCTTCCTCTGCGATGACCTCGAACGGTCCACTCGGGCGCCAATGGCGGCGGATCCAGCCATGAAGCTGGCTCCGATAGGGCTTCCTCGCCGTGAATCTGACCGAAATGAACTCTGCCCAAGACGGGAGAACTTCATCATCGCTCGTGATCGAGAAACATTTGACGCCATTCTTGACCTCGGGCTCAATATATTCTATCACAGAGACCCCTTCGCATTCCCTTCCAGTGCGACTGACGGAGAGCCAATCGACCGCTGTAGTTGGCGAAGGTGAACCCTGATCTCCCAGCGGCGGATGTGGAATCGAGGAGGTCGGGGGTGAAGGAATTGCCGGGGTTGGAACCACTTGAGGGATGTGGGCTTCCTTGGACGATTGGCTCCTTGTCTCACCTGCACCCTCACCTGAGCTACTCGGAGGAATCGGGGACGATTCTGTTGGAGAAATCCTCACCACCATCGCGTCATCATCACCTCTAGGGCTCCTCCCCCTCCCACGCCCTCTTCCGCCTCTTCCGCCTCTCACCATCTTACTCCCCATGTAAGGTAATGTTAAAGACATACACCTCCATATATTCCACTTATTATCTCATCTCAGCTCTAAGTGTAAGGATCCTGACCCCCGTTTTGGGCTTATCCTGTTTGCTTTGCCTAACCCTGGTGTTTAGTTGCTTGCTAATCACCTTTAGTGGTGATTAGGGTTTGTTTGTGCTTTGTTGAGTGATGGAGGTGCTACTTGCAAATATCCCAAGTCTAGGGTTGATGAGCAAGTTTGTCACCTTGAGAGGTGTTTCTCTCTCTCCTTGCTTCTTCTAGTATTGAGAGGAAGGGTTGGGCTCATTGCTTAGGTTGCTTTGGGCTTGGGTGAGCCTTGTTGGGCCTTGTTATGCCTTGCTTGAGCCTTGCTTTGCCTTGTTGGACCTTGTGTCAGCCATAGGTGTGCCGACCATGGTTGTGTCAGCCATGGGTGTGTCGCCCATGAGGCTGTATCGAGCAAGGAGTGGGTGTATCGGCCATGGACCACCTTTGACTCCTAGCTTCGTTTGTGTCACCACTCTAGTGGACACTTGGTGCATGATTCTTGCATGTGGAAATTGCCTTGGACATGTGTATGGGGCGAGATGAGAGGGTGGCGTTGCCCATGGACAAGTGTCCCTAGGTGGGCGACACATTGCCTTGTTTTACCTTGGTTTCTCATCCATCCTCTTCTGTATATGTATCCCCTTTCTCTTACTAAGGATCCCTTTAGTTCCTTAGTTTCCCCCTTCCTTGGTGCATGACACCTCTCCTTTGCAATCTTAGTGGTCGATCCCCCTCCTTCTCCTTGGAGTCTTCTTCTTCCTCTAGTGGTGGTCGAACCCTAGAGTGCCTTGTTCTTCTTCTTTTGGTGGTGCTTGAGCTTGGAAGCTTGGTGCTAGGAGCTTGGAGCTTGCTTAAGGCGGGTTACATAACTCCTAACCCTAACCATACTACCTTCTTTTATGTTGCATGTTTTCATATGATCATGATCGGCCATGTATGTTGCTAGATATGTTTCTTGCTTAGTTTACACCTTTAGTCTTGCGGATATAGTGATCTTGTTGTTGTGGTTGATGTTTTGTACCTTTGTACCTAGTTGGCCAAACCCATAGATTAGGGTTTCCTTTGGGGCAATACCCCTTTCTCTCCTTTGGTCTTGAGAAGTGAGTTCGAATCTAGTGATATAGGCAACACCCCTCTCTCTTGGTTGTTGAGAGGTGAGCCTATGCCCTAGTCGCTTGGGCAACACTCTTCTCTCACCATGTATTTGAGAGGTGAGCCATGGTTGGATGTGGACCTTGTAGAGACTGGGAGCTTGACCTAAGTTGGAGGTGATATATCATGTTTCTTGTTTGGTGATGGAGGTCATGTAAAACCCCTCTCTCTTGGTTGTTGAGAGGTGAGACGATTCTCTTGATCTTTTAGGGTTCTGTTGTTGGTGACCTTGAGCTTGAGGTTGACCTTATCGGGATGGGCTTGGTGCCTTACACGATACACCCTTGATGAGATGTTTCCCGACACCTCTTTGTCTTGGGTCTTGGCCTGGCCGATACGGTTATGTTGTATTCGGTTGGCTTTGTGTCTTTATGGTCCTCTTGATATTGTTGGTGAGCTTGGGCGAGATTCCTTGACCGAGATGACCCCTTTACCGTAGTTGGTTTATCCTTTGCCTGATATGGTGTCGGTTCGGCGTTATGTCCTTACCCAATAGGAGTGTTCTCTGCTGACGCGTTGATGTAGGCGTTGCCTGGCCCTATGTTGCCCATCTCGGGGCATTGCATGTTGTTGTGGTGTCGCTTGACACAACGTCATGTGTTGCTACTTGGATGATTAGGTAGTTGTTGCCCGTCACAAAACCTAACCCTAGTTGGAGGATAGGGTCCTGGCCGAAGAGCTAGTTGTGTTGCCCGACACACCTTTGCTCCTTGGTTGCACGGTATGAGCTGCACGATACACAGCTCCTAGATCAGTTGCATTACACACTCCATCAGATCTGCTTGCATGATATCCCTTGTGCATGGATGAACCCCATCGTTGACCGTTATGTGTGGACAAGTGCTTGGCCGATAGGCCTCTAGTGAGGGGCGTTACCCTGCCCGATACCACCTGTAGTGAGGGTTTCCTTACCCGTCACACTTCTAGTGAGGGTAGAGGGCATCCTACCTAGTAGTCCTTCATCGTGAGATCGCATCTTTGTTGATAATAAATAATGGAAGTTAGTTTGCAAACCTATGCTATGTTGGATGTTTAAAGATGATGACAAGATGCTTGCTCATGTTTATAAGGTAAAAAGCATAGATGGATGCTCATGATTTGATAGCAATAGTATAACTGAAATAGTATATGCTTCATACGATTATGATCATGACATGTGCATCTACAAACCCTAATAACATGATAAACATAAGAGCTATGTCTGGTGATTTTAAGTTATCTCTTTTGATGTGCATACTAACCATGCAGCTGTATCAGATGAATTCATAGCCAGGTAAGAGCTATGAGGTATATGTGTTTGAATAACAATGCATTGTGATGATCACTCTTGTTGATGAGATAACATGCATCACCAGTATGATGTGATGGGTCTGAGGACCTGATAAAGGCTAAGTGCCTAGTTGAGGTGTTATCCTCGGATGAGGAGATCAGGGATTGTTATCCCAAGTGATGATGTAAGATGATGAGAATGCCTTAAGAGGCAGTGGTTTCCTGTGATAACGGATTGAGATCCCAGGATAATGTGATGGTGGTAGTAATAATGTAACTTAATGTTATGTATGTGTTACAACCTGGCTGCCTCAACAATCCACTTAAAATATACTAACTAATTACAGTGGAACATATTATGTAGTTTACCCTGGCCATAGATACATCATCGTCAGTAGTTGGTGATGGTGAAACGGGTTCTCCCACGGGTTAACCTGGAAGCGCATATTATTGAATATGTGTGGTTTCTCCTAGCCAAAAATGAGGATGTTAGAGTGCAACTTCATTTGTAGACTCTAGAGTGCGGTTTCAGGCCCGTAGCTCAATATGTTGGAACATGGTGAACATGCCCATGATTCAGAATGTGTGATGAGAGAGCATGAATGTGTTCATGGCTCAGAGCATGGTGAACATGCCCGTGGCTCAGTTTCACTAGCGTCGATACATGCACCAAGGTGGGCTAGGCAGAGGGTAGCCTGACCCTGTGGCTGAGTCTACTTAAGCATGAGACTGCAGTCCTGCTTATTTTGCACTCGTGCACTGACCACGAGGTGGGGAGGTCGTGAAGTCCAGCTCTTCCATCGACCTTTTATGGCACGGGCTTGGGTTTCGCAGCCGAAGGTTGGATTTGAGCGGTACAACTCACTTCCTCAGGGCATAATGATACATAATTCAGCTGAATAGTATTTATTGCTTAAGGCAAAACACGGAACATTGGTTGAGGCCTTGTCTGTGTAGTTGATCTTGTTATACCTTGCATTTACTCATATGTTCTTATAAATCTTATCTTTTCAATCATGTTCCATAAAGGAAATCAGGTCATATGCCTCCTGAATCTCTAGGTAAGTTTGATATTACAATAAGACCTGCTCAGTATGCTGCTCATATAATCTGCTTGTGCAAGTTATCTTTCTTCTTACCTGCTTAAGCCTTCCTTGGGGTTTTATAGTTTCGGTGGGGAGTTATGTTTCTCATTGGGACTGTGTGTCTCACCTTGTTGGTTTACAACCTTTTTAGGTGATCGCGCTAGATGTGGTGGTGGTTGCGAGGTTGCGGTCGAGCAGCAAGAAGAGCAGTAGAAGGCAAGAGATGGATACGCTGCTATTTTGGTTGATTTGTAGTAGAGTCCTAGAGTCATCCTTGTACTCTCAGGTCCTCGGAGGTGTTTTGACATTATTTTACGATGTGTAGCTGATGAAGCTTTGTATATCCTGCTGGTGGCCGGATGTGGCCCGTTGTGTATGTATAAACATGTGATGAACTCATGTGTTGACAAGACAGCTGATCTTATAAGCTGTGGACACGTATCAAGGTTTGTAAGTGTTTATATAACATGTCTTCTTGCAGGATGAGGATCTGGATGTAATAGTTTCTTGGTTTATCTGCTTTCTGAAATCAGTTTTAATTAACCTGTGTTTTTGGTAATAGGTGGTTTATGGTGTTTTCCGCACATTTTCGTGTGGCATCTTGTTGTCTGTGTGATAGCGGTATGTGTCGCCACACTAAGTCTATCTTCATCAAGAAAACTCTGAGCTTATTCTCTTGATTTTTCGAACTCAACCTTGTATAACTCATAGCTCATGATAACAACATCCTCATAAGATGACTACATTATTCCTCTTAGTGTTTGTAAACCATCCATGTATCGTTCACTCCACCATGGTATGTTATCATCTTTGTCCTCATACCTCATGGCAACGTTCCAACTCACATCACCTTTTATCCTTGGTGTATGGCATGCATATTGTCCTATCTCTCACTCCCATAACAAGAGGAAATAAGCATTTGGCTGCAGTCCAAATACAGAGTTTTTCCTATTCCAAGAGTGGAGATGGTACATCCCAACTTGCCAGTACACCTTTAAATCTAAGTTGAAATATGCCACATATGTCTCTACATCACAATCATCTCGATATCAAAGTTAATTTCATGGAAAACTGGTCTCGACCCTACTCGGGTTTACACACATTCCTTGGTCATCTCCTCTAGGTCTATAGGTTGCCAACACTTTTGGGGTCATCCCTCTTCCCTTATGCATCTAGAGAGTGCCCTACTCATCCACCCTTTGGGTCCCATGAGTTCATGAAGGTGATCATTCTCCTAACCCATGGCCCTCAAACAATGATAGTTGTTACCTCCCGACCTTATGGTCATGTGCAACTAGGGAATTAGGCAACTCCTACTTCCATCGGTCTTATCCCTACCTAACCCTAGGATATACTTTAGGATTCTATTATAGTACATGTCCAACTTAGAACCTTACCCAAGCCTTCATCATCTCTCGCTACATTCATGACTGACTTTCATCCTTTCATACGGGTCATGGCGACCTCCCTACCTTGGTCAGGCCCCATACCGATTACCTCCATGGTAACACATACATATGCACATAGAGATGGTTATCTATGGGTCTTACAGGTTCATCCTCATACTATGTACTTTTCACTTAGCTTCTCAAGATTCTATGAGACCTCTTTAGGTTACCTCAAAACAAAACTGGTATACACCCTACATAAGGGTCCCTCTCCCAGGATGGGAGGAACCTACACCTCTTGATAACAAAGGTCACAAACATCCTTAGGGTTTACATACACATGAGCATGCTTAACCCAGCAGCTACTAAGGTACAAGAAGATCACCTACTAAACCATGCTAGGTCATACTTGTTCTCTTTCCTCAATGCTAGATCAAGATCATACCTTCCCATGTCATCAACTTAGCTGTGAGGGGTTCATCAAACATACCTTAAACTTAAGGGGTTTCCCTTTCCTCTATCCATGAGAAGTACCATGCTCGCATCTACGGAAACTCAAATCTCGTCATGGGCATTAGGTACACCACTTCCCCTCTTAGGCCTAGGAACCCTAGGTTCACTTTTGGGTGTAAATGTGCATGCTCAACCCCTTAACCACGAATCAAGCATGTATAAGGCATAACATGCACTTCCTGTCATCCCTCTACTCAAGCAACACTTCAGAGTTGAGTTCTCCTCAAGGACAATCAACAAGGTACAAGCCTTACAACCTGTTCCTAAACCTCTTCATGGTTTAAGGAACTCTTCTTCCCCATCTATACCATAGGTACAGAGGCACTAACAACCTCATCCTCTCTCTAGGGTTTGGTTCCTATAATGGAAACCAAGATATCATCAGCCTCCAGGGATCAAGCATGAGGCAACCACTATCATTCACTTAGGTCGCATCATCCTCAACTCCCCACTTTTCCTCATATTTCGGAGTCTAGGCTTCCGAACTTCTTGTATGGGTCCTGCTCTCTCTCTCTCTCTTCAGAGCTAACCCTACAACCAACCTTATACTAAAGGTCCTCTCTCCATGAATATGGATCAAGCTCACAAGCATACCTCTACGTGGGTGAAGCCTATATTCAAACTTATGTTTGCTCAAGGTTATCTCTAGCCCTTTATGCTTATCTCATTAGCTATCCAACATACTCCCTTGGCCAGGGTTTCAACCTACTTCTCACACTACTAACATATTTTGGGTGCCTACTATGCCATACTCATATAAGCTCATGGGGTTTCCATAGGTTCTTCTCTTACCTCATCAATGAAGGAACTATCCTTCAAACATGCACGACCCTTCCCAGGGTTGGGTCACCAAAGGTACTAGGTTATCCAACCTCTCATGGCTCGTATGGCATCTAAAGGCATGTCCAACCAAGCACCTAGTTTACCATGACATCTAACTCATCATGTCATCCCTCTCTCTAACCACCACTTAGGGTTAGGGTTAGCATCATCCTCAGAGGAGGTGCAAGGTCTCTACTTATAATGGAGATCTCTGCCTCCATGACCAATTCTCTCTACTCATCCTCCTGACAAGAAGGTCTAGCCTCATGTCTCTCCCGAGGGAAATGACAACTCATCTCATATGACCTAAGCATTTATCTATTCTTTTACGCTTAATCTATTAAGCTTATGTAAAGAGTGGGACCCGAAAGGGGATCCACTCACATGATATAATACAAGAGCCATGTAATAATAAAGTAGCGGAAATAAAACTATTACAAAGTCACTTCATTTTTCATTTATACAATTATTCCTCACCGTAATAGGTGGTTTTACAAAAACTTAAACTAAGTACAACTAAAGCCAGTAGCAGAGGGTAACCTAGCCATTCCAAGCCATCCTTAGGTACAATTCCCTTTTTGATCACCGAGCATCCTTGATCTTTTAATGCACCTAAACCTGGGTGGAAGGGAACATCACCCAGAACATAGGAAACAACAAAGAGGTCAGCAAAGAGCTGAGTATGTACATATAATAAACACTTTGGGCATTTTTTTTTGAAGTCACCATACTTTGTTTACTAATTAGAATCAAATTGTCTTACAAAGAAATTAGGAATATTGTCCCGACCATAGGTTGTGCTCAACTCTCCACGCAGGGCTAGTTGAGCTGCATTATGGGCCAAGACATTAAGATCCCTCTTAACATGCGAGAAAGAAATATGCGTAAACGAAGCAGATAAAGCTAAAATATCAGCAATGAATAGACCAAGATGGTCCCTTCTTTTTCTGCCATTGTTAATTGCGTTGATCACCTCCAGCGAGTCGGACTTGATGTGGATAATATCGACATTCCAGGAAATAGCCAAAGACATGGACCTCCTTACAGCTTCCGCCTCCGCCAAAGCTGCTGGCCAATCCGCAGTTGTGTGCTCTCCAATCACCGCTGCCAGCTTTCCCTGCCCATCCAGCAGAACTCCACCCAGCCCCAGCTGGCCATTGCCACCAACTACAGCATCACAAAGCAGAGTCATCCCACCATTTGCATGCTCCCAGCAGGTTGCCGTCCCACGTACATGAGCTGCATGCAGAGATCGCTGCACATTGTGCTTTTGATAATCGAAAATAAGTCCTTCATGCATGATGATAGCTTGTCGAAGTGATTTGCCGGTGTTGCCCAAAGTTCTGTCATTTCTATGGGTCCATATCCCCCACAATGCCGCCATAGCTTTACAAAGATCAGCTTCTTCTAATCTGTCCTTCAGCTCCAATAAAGCTTCCGCTCCCGTCATGTCCTTTAATCTGTTGATATTCACTCTTATCGGCACCTGGTCCCATGCTTCCCTAGCTATGGAGCAGCTGAATAGCATGTGATTTATCGTCTCCTTTCCTGAACCGCAAATATTACAACCTCCATCATCAATGCAGTGCCTATCCCACAGGCGTCCCCTCATCGTCAGTCCTCCTGTGCACAGACGCCACAAGAAGTGTGCCAACTTCGGCGGCCAATGCTTCCTCCATACAAGTGACCATGCCTGTCCAATCTCTGCTGTTCGGCTTGCTCTATATTCAGTTGTGCCCAACATCGCCAGCCAATATGTCGATCGAGTAGTGAAATCTCCTTTGCGGTCAGGCCACCAAACCGGCTCATCCTCATGCCTGCGAGCGCTAATAGGGGTGTTGGTAATTTTCCTACAAATATCCTCCGTGAAAAACTGGTGAAGAGTATCATAATCCCAGCAGCCCGTGTTGGCGTCGAGCAACTCACTGACCCACGTCAATTCTTGTCTTTGAGATTTTCGAATTGGTTCCACACCAGCCTGTGTCCCCATGATCCAGATATGCTCCCGTATATTTATGTTTTCTCCATTTCCGACTCGCCAGTGTACTCCTTCTAGAAGAGTAGCTTTAGCTCCCCATAAACTTCTCCACGTAAAGCTCGGGTAATGGCCTCTACTTGCTTCTAGCACTGACGTCTGAGGAAAATATCTAGCTTTCAAAACTTTGTAAGCAAGTGAGGTAGTATTTGTCAGAAGCCTCCACAATTGTCTCGTCAACAATGCCTGATTGAACGCATGCATATCTCTAAACCCCAAACCTCCTGCCCTTTTCGGTTTACATAGTTGTGTCCAATTCAGCCATGAAATCCCTCTCCTTACGTCTCCCGCCCCCCACCAAAACTTGGTAATGCAGCTTTGAATCTCATTGATAAGGCCCGCCGGAAGCTGGAAAATGCTCATCATGTAAGAGGGAATCGCCTGTGCTATTGCCTTTATAAGTACCTCCTTTCCCGGCTTGGATAAAATTTTTTCCTTCCACCCCTGCATCTTCCTCCAGATCCTGTCCTTTATATAGCTGAAAACTTGCTTCTTTGACCTGCCAATTGTTGCTGGTAGCCCAAGGTACTTTGCATGTTTGTCCACCTCTTTGACTTGTAGAAGATTCTTTAGTTCACTTCTCTTCGCGACCGACACACCTTTGTTGAACGCTACTTCCGTCTTGGCTAAATTTATCTTTTATCCCGATGCTTGTTCATACTGGCTAATGATCTTAGCTAGATTCAAGCATTCATTCCTCGTAGCTCTTGCAAAAAGGATATTGTCGTCTGCAAAGAAAAGATGTGATATGCTAGGACCACTCCTACTGGCTTTAACACCATGTATGGAGTTGTCCCTCAAATAAAAGGATATAGAGGTAGAAAAGGCTTCCGCACATAAAATAAAAAGGTAAGGGGAAAGAGGGTCACCCTGACGAAGTCCACGGGCAGGTATGATCTTCTTGGACCGGTTACCGTTGATGGCGAAGGAGAAATTAACCGAAGAGACGCACTCCATGACCTTGGACCTCCACTTCATACCGAAACCCAGCTTCTGTTGGACGAAATCAAGAAAGCTCCATTCGACTCTATCATAAGATTTAGACATATCCAACTTCAGCGCCACATTTCCCCTAGCTTTCTTTGCTTCATGCTTCATTTTGTGAAAGATCTCAAAAGCCACCAGAGCATTATCAGTAATCATACGACCAGGGACAAAGGCACTTTGGTTTTCAGACACCAATTCATCCATCCAGGGCTTGAGTCGGTTCGCCATGACTTTGGAGGCAATCTTATAGACCACATTACATAAGCTAATGGGTCTATATTCAGCAAGCTCAACCGGTTTTTGTACCTTAGGTATCAGCACTACCAAGGTATCATTCAGCAGTCCAATATTTTCCTCTCCTCTCCACCAGACCTTAATGTAACTGGCTACGTCACTCCCCACCACATCCCAATATTTTTGAAAGAACATAGGTTTAAAACCATCAGGCCCGGGTGCTTTGTTTGGATGCATGCATTTAAGTGCACTCAGAATTTCCTCATCTGTAATGTCTTTCTCAAGAAGCTCATTCATGATTGGAGACACTTTTCTTGTAAGACCTCTTCCCGCGCTTTCAAACTCTGAAGGTGAACTTGTGCTAAAAAGGGACTCAAAAAATGATAGAACTTCCTGCTCAATGTCCTCCTGCTCTGTGACTACCTTGCCCTGCTGATTTCTGAGGTTGTCTATTTGATTCCTTTTCCTTCTTTGGGATGCTTTATGATGAAAGTATGTTGTATTTTTGTCCCCAACTCGCATTTCTTTTATTCTTGCCCTTGCCCACCAATATTCATCATCCTTGCGGTGCCAATATTGTAGTTGTTGTGCCAGCTCGCCACAATTCCTGAGAGTATTATTGTCCGGGGGTTTTTGCTGTTCTTCTCCCAATCTTTGTTCCACTTCTTTAATTTTCTTTTTTATATCACCAAAAAATTGTCCGCCCAAAAAGATAATTTCTCTCCGCACCCAACAAGCTTTTCAATAAGAACTCCCCTGGCCGGTCTTTCCCAAAAAGTTTCTAGCACCTCCTTGCATCCCTCCTCTTCTGCCCAAAGCGGTTCAAAAGCGAAGTATTTCTCCCTTCTCCTCCTTTTCTTTCTTGGCAGTCTGTCAGTAATAATCACTATAGGTGCATGGTCTGACTCATAAATAGTAAGATGCAGCACTCTACAACATGAAAACAAATCTCGCCATTCAACAGTTGCCATGGCTCTATCAAGACGCTCTCTAACCAGAGTCTCCATAGTCCTTCCTCTTTCCCATGTGTATGGGTATCCCGAGAAGCCGAGATCCACTAAGGCACAGTCATCAATAACATCCCTGAAATCCTGCATCCATCTGTCCTGTCTCAGCCCCCCCCCCCCCCACTTTTCCTCATTCGAAATAATCTGATTGAAATCTCCGAAGAAAATAACAGGCATATCAATGCTGCTTTTGAGACGTCTCATCAAATCCCATGTCTGAAATTTGTATTGTTGTTCTGACCAACCATAGATGCCAATAGCTCTCCACTTTTGCCCTATCTCCTCATCCTGAATAATGCTCTCCATATGGTGTTGAGAAAAGCTGACCACTTCCACTTTTACATTCTTCCACCAAAGGCCCAGACCACCAGAATTTCCTTGACTGGAAATACACACTCCTTCTGTAAAACCACAGAACTGTTTGGCTTCCTCTTGTTTAACATCTGCAATTTTTATTTCCGACATGAACACCACTTTGGGACTTTCCCTCCAACACCAAGTTCGGAGGGCCTTTTTAGTGTCGAGTTTGCCCAATCCTCGACAATTCCAGCTAAGAATTTTCATTGTTGTTCACGGACCTGGTCCACGCCAGTGTCCGCTACTTGGTGTGTTCCAACACCCTGCTCTTCACCATCCTTGTTCCCCGGTACAAACTGCCTTTTAAGGATAAAAATATTGCTGAGATCCCCGTCAACCTCCATATCAAAATTACTGTCTTCTCGGCCCCTCTTCCCTGTTATACCACCTGTTTCTTCTTCATCTTCGGTCACTGTGGGTGCTGTTTCACTGATCAACCTCCGGCGAATTTTGGGCTTTTTCCTGTTCTTTGCTTGTCCCCCGGTATTATCCCTCATTTTTTCCTTATTGTACGCAGCTGCCTTCAGTTTTTATCCCCTGGTCTGCCTGCGATCATCCCCTGTGCCATTATTGAAGACCAGCTGTTGGTGTTCCACACCTGTACCATTGCTACCTACCAGTCTCAGACCTTATTTGTTGAGAGCCTACTTCAGAGATGTGAAAATAGAGTCCACTATGTAATGTCGTGTTACTGGTTCCCGAGTACCTAATGACTTGGCCATTGCAGTATCACCTATCTCCCACGTCGGTTGTTCCTCTTCAGTAACTGCAGCGACGCCCTCCTGTTGCTCGTTCTGTATCACAGCGGCCTTCTCCAAAGCCTCTAGCCGCGACGGTGCTGCCTGGGGCTCTTCCGAAACATGTACCTCGCTTTCGACTGCATCCGTGTTCCTCCAGACAACCTGCTCCCTCCCCGGTTCGTGTTGTATCATGGCTTCGGCTTCAAGAAAAGAGCGACCCAGTCCTGGACTTGTGGTCTCCCCCTCCGTCCACCTTGGGCAAACCGTATCCGTAGCTCTGCCCACTTGCGCTTCTTCCGCAATCCTCTTTTCCCCTCCGTCTGTCCTCCCCTTTGATTTCTTTTCTGGTTTAACATGGAAAACGAGCTTCTTCTTCGTTGCGTCTTCCCCCAAGAATTCTTCCTTAATAGAAACCGTAGGCTTCCTCGGTGATGCCCGAAGCCAGGCTCCCCATCCTCGTGGAGTTTCTTCATCTTCGTCATCCTGCGGGCAGTCCCTGTCCACATGGTCGAGTTTCCCACAGAGATAGCAGTAGTTCGGTAATCTCTCATATTTGATTTCAACACATACGATTCTTCCTTCTTTGTCTTTGAACTTCTGTATCCTCCTCAACGGTTTGGTGATGTCTATTCCCACTCGGACCCGAACTGATGATTCCCATCCCAATTCCTCCCTGTCGATCTCGACAACCCTGCTGATCCTGGAAGCAATAGTTCTAATCGTCGTCTCCGACCGCTGCCCCAACGGTATACCATACAACCTAGCCCAAAAGATACATTCTTTGAATATGATGCTCCCTGGTATGTCATTGTCTTCCACCTCCTTCGTCAACAGCAGCCTGTTGTCGAAGTGCCATGGCCCCCCGTCGAGGACCTTGCGTTTATCCTTCCAGTGCATGAATTGAATGATGAAAACCTCCCGATCAATCTGCTTGAAAACCACCTTGTTCTTCAGCGACCAGGCAAGGGTTAACGTCCGCTTCAGTGCCCAGAAGTTGTATGTCCTCTCCGTCAACAGTTTCACCGTGAGGGCCAGTTCGATATGATCTTCTCTCCCCCCGTTGCCATCGTCCGGTAATTCCAGAACCTCTTCCTCCGCGTCTGTGATCCCCAGTCTCGAACATCTCTCGGTTAATTCTTCTGCCATCTTCGGTTTCCAGAGTCCACGAAGGACTACACCGTCTTGGACCTGCAAGAAAAGGTAACCACTAAGGAGAGGTAGGGTAGTCCACCGCCGCCCCACCCTAATCGCCGCAGCAAATAGGGTAGACGAAACGCGGGGAAGATATAAACACTTTGGGCATTATATATGGTTATAAGTACAAAAAGAGATGTTCCTACAAGGAGGGGGCTATTTGCAATTAGGTATGTTCAAGAGAAATGTAACATAAGAAATGAAGCAAAAGAAATGAGGCATTTTAAATTCAGATTACAAGCATGATAATAAAAGAGTGTCTTGCCATAACATTCATCCACAGATTCTTTTTAAAACAAGAATATTTGCATGCATAACAATGTAGACTAAATATACCTAAAATAGGGCCATAACACCATAGGATCATGGCCTAAAAATAAACAAGGGTGGAAACGCACACCCCGGGCGGAATACACACGCCCTAAATAAATATGGTTGTACATAAGTACCGCTATTCTAGATATTCTAGTCATACAAGCAGCATGCTATAATAGAGTGGCAAGACTTATCATTTTAGTCATTTTCAATAAAGGCAACATGGCAAGAGGGGTCCAATGACCCAAATGAGCATAACAACATAAATATCACAGAAACAAAAGGAATTCATATCAGGAGCAATAAATGTCCAAGTATTTGGATTTTAAAAGGGATTTACAATTCAAGAGATGCCTCATTAAAAGATATATGGATTTCAGTCATTTAATGCCCAAAATAAAAATAGAGAGTGTACATACCTGATACAACTGACTTAACCCTATTTCTAGGGGGTAAATTCACCATTCAACTGCCTCCAAAGGTTGGTGATGAATGAGCTACAAAGTGGAATAATATTTGTTACTATTTGGATTGAAATCAAAACTTGTTTGATTTATGTTATTTCAGATTAGGTTTTCCATCTAGGTTTATTATTCTGTATTTTTCTTATCATTATAGTCTCTTAGATTTCCAACTAGGTCATGTATGATCAATGTTGTATATCCATCTGTATGATTATTTTCCTATGGATTAGATCCCCAAATATTATTCGTTCTCTAACGTAATATAGTTCCATTTAGTCAGTAGGATTGAAGATGTGTATTGTAAGATATGTATTAAATAACGGAGTACCCTAATAGGGACATCTAGGGTATAACTCCAACATAACTCAATATAGAAGTTACACACTTAGCTTAGATCTCAAATATGCACATGACTACAAGTTTGTTCCAAATGATTATATGGAAGTAGATTATTTGTTAGTCTAAACTAACATGTACCCTATTCTCATCCATTTGAATGCACATGTTTATGACAACACTTTCTTTTGTGTGATTTGTCTCTTTTATACCATTGAATTCCATGCAGGACATTTCTGGGTAGATACACTCTTACATTCTTATCATGTTGTTAATCATCATTAAATATATGTATATACACTTAGGGTTTTAATGCGTAAGGATAATATTGTTGGCACATTGGACATGTTCGTTAACAAATACTTACTTCTAGACCTTGCTATTTGCTATGATGTTTAGTAACATGTGTATAAATAGCCCAGGTTAAATTGTCAAATACATATTCAAATCTCAATCTTAGCCTTCGGAGGCTCTTAGTTTGTTTAATAAATGAAACTACAGTAGTGTAAGTATTAATCATACTTTGTCATGAATTTGTACATGTCTTGGTGTTTTCTGCCTTCAAACCAAAGTTGATCCCAA
Organism: Alisma plantago-aquatica; assembly: GCA_963693085.1. NCBI lineage: Eukaryota > Viridiplantae > Streptophyta > Magnoliopsida > Alismatales > Alismataceae > Alisma > Alisma plantago-aquatica. The sequence goes on from OY856409.1 coordinate 597,300,388, forward strand.
GTGGATGACTCGAGGCTGGAACATATGTAGACCACCTTTGTTTGTAGATCAGGAGGAGGAAGAGTCGTTACTCAATGGCTATAGAGTCTCATCAGAGGATGTGAGATGAGATCAAGTTATCATGGCCCGATCTGACTACTTTCCAGTCATCGTCAGGCCCAGCAGTAGACATGGAGTTATTGGTGTGGTGGGGAAGAGGAAGGTCAGCTTTTGCAGCTAGGTGGAGAGGCAAGCAGACCAGGGTACAGACCCACGGTGGAGTTGAGAGAAGGAGTGGTGAGGAGATGAGGAGGAAGGGAGGAAGAAGATGGCGTCGCCATGGTTGATAGGCCGAAGATTTTGCTGCGTGCAGGTGACTTACGGGGTAGGTCGTAGCATCCTTCGGTGGTCAAGGCATAGGGGGTGGTGACTGGTTGAGATTAGTGTTTTAGGTCGTCAATTGAAGAGAGGAAGAAGAAGATGCAGTGGGGAGGGGGAAGAAGAATAGGATAGAGGTCGTTGTCCTGTGCAGTAGTAGCTCCTGTGATGCATGTGTGATGATGAAGCTGCATGCCTTGTTGGCGTCGAGGCATGTATAGGCAATGCTAGATTGTCGTGAACATATGAGGCAGTAATGGCGACTAGATCCGATTTAGCATTGAAGAAAGGAGGGATTTCTGTTGTCGTGGGTGGCTAGCCAAGTCTTGACGGCTGTGAGGCTGGTGGAGGCATTGATTGTTGTGAAGGTTGTTCAGGCTGTCATGGCAGTAGGCAGCAGTGAAGATGGGTGAAGGTGTTACCTTCCACTACGACCACATATGAAAAGCTCCCTCTTTCTCTTTTGCGTTCTCTGTTATAGCTAGCGGCTTGCGGCTCCAGGAGGATGATGGAGGCGGCGCTCTCTCAGCTACCGCAGGTCTAAGGGATGAAGGAAATTGGGAGCAAGTGGAGGACGAGCTAACAGAGGAATGTCGAGGGAGAATCTGACGGAGGCTGTGGCAACGGTTTCTTGGAGGTGTCTGGCACTGCTGGGTGCTTCTCAGCGTAGGTCGAGGAGGAGCAACTGAGGAGGAGGATGCGACCTTAGGGCCTGTTGATAATGGAGGCAACCACGACACCTGATGGCGATGGTGTCTTACGATTGGGGTGGCTGGGATTAACGGTGATAGAGGAGATGAAGGGGAGGAAGAAGTCGTGGAGGCAACTAAGCTGCGCGTGTGACCATGTTTTGGGGGAGAGGAAGAAGAGGAGCAGCGGCTTCTGGCTGCCCAAGAGTCGGTCGTCCACGGAGGTAGGAAAGCGCGAGATGTGCAGGGAGGGGAGGAAGAAGGTAGGGCGGCAGACCGGGTCTAACGGGTTAAGTGGATCGTTAAAGAAATCAATGTGATGACTAATTGCTCAAATAACCAATAAGCGTCTAAGTAATTAACTTGTACTTTATCTAGCTTCATTGGAGGAGTAATTAAGGTCCGATTGATATGAAAACTTGCACAATAATTAACTAGGATGCGGGGAGTCTAGATTAGTCATCATTTTTCCTTTTTGAAGATGTTCCATAGTAGATTAAATTATTTTTATATTATACATATTTAATGTATTTACTCATCTTAACACTTATTTCACTTTCATTTGATTTATTTCATCTTATACCCCTAATAATATGTTAGAGTGTCAAATTAGAGTCAAGCATGATATTTGGTGTATTTGTTCCTTAAGTCTTGTTATTGAGTGTATTATGGTTATTTTATCATATATAAAGGGTATTAATGAATTTATGATAATGAATGGCTCTGATTATTTCTAATGCATTGCGAACTAGGTAGATCAGGTATTCGTTGTAAATATAATCGATTAGGGCCTAGAAAAAAGGAGGCTACAACTATGTGTCTAGATTTGAGTATGTTACAACACTCCACCCCTTAAAAGGGATTTCGTCCTCGAAATCCATCCACTTTAGGTATGGTAAACTAAGTTATAAACTTAACCAAGTTATTCATTTCTAGTATACTTAATGTAGGGGGTCATATCATACTATGCATGTCACCCTTATGATCTACTCTTAAGGTGAAGCCATATGTCTCCATATATCATGCATCCATTAATCTAATTATTTTAGATGCTGGTCTAGAAACGTTACAACAAGTCCTTGGATTATGTTAACCACTTTGTATCAATTAGTGCTACCCGCGATGTTATCATAGTTTTATCATTCTTTAATCATGGTCCATATCATTTTCCTTATCATCATTATCATCATAATTATCATCAACATCTCATCATCATCAACAACAACAATATCATCATCTACTCATCATCATCGTCATCATCACCATCATCAGCATCATCAACATCAACAACAACAGCATCACCATCTACTCATCATCAATATCATCAACATTATCACCTAGAGGGGCAAAAAGGGTGAACTGATGTCTTAAGTATCCAAGGCTTCTTCATACTCTCTACACAACACTTAGTCCTAGGGTTTCATGTCCATCATTCCATTTAAGTACTTCTTCATTCAAAGGGTTCCTCTACAAATCAAACTTCCTTGTGGCAATGACTTAGTTCTAAAACCTTCGATAAAATATGAAAACTTTTCCTTTGTACATATAAATTAATAATGAAAATAAGTTTAACGGAAAGAAAAAGAAAAAAAAAATCTTACGATGAAAAATCCAAAATTGGCGCCAAAAATCAATTCGAGAACCAAGTCCACCACTTATCCACCAGATGATACCTATAGTATTATTCTATCATCATTTCATTCTACAAAGGGGTCTACTCCTTCTATCACCTAAAAGGGAATATGTCTACATCTCTAATTCGAAGGCATACTGACCGGCCTAAATCGCGCGTCCTAAAATTGGAGGCGCATTTGAGGTAGTCGAGCCTTCACATTTATAACCCGAATCCTTCTAGGCCCCCGCAACTTTGTTTACGGGGTCGAAGTAGTCATACGGGGTCAAACACAGGGACAAGGTGGGTCGTGTTGACGACTCTGAATCGACACTCTACACTCCGGTGGGTATAAAGAGATATTAAAGTTCCCCAAAGGGGAACAACAAGCTGTCACGATTAAATCAAAGAAAACTATCTCCAACTGGAGTTACAAGAAAGATTAAGATTTTGTCATTTAGCAGTTTTTAGGAATTTTCATGCAACAGAAAATAGAAAGATAAACTGCAGTTTAAGGCGTAATGCAAGGGATAAGACTTCAGTAAGACAAGCGGTAGCAGAAACACCCTGCACCCCTCCTCTCAGAGCGGGTGCCTCTAACCAAGCTTCAACACCCCTCTCGAGGTTGCTGGGCTCAAGTTAGAGTGGAATGATACTAAAACAACTCCGTTCCGGGCACTCTCGTACTCCAGAACCGGACCAAACACTAGAGCCACAACCCAACTCTCGAAGTAGTTGTGACGGGAAAGACGATTCGGTAGCTAAGCGAAATGCGATCCAAAACATGCAAGCTAGAGTTCAGATATCCAACACAGCAGTTACCCAATCATAAGGCACCAAGCATTAAACAAATAGCAATTAAGCATTTATATTTCCATAAGCAATAAGGGTCTTAATACAATGCATAAGCTAAGAATTTAAATAACAGAATTAAAGATAGATGTCGCCTTCTTGATGTAGAAGAACGACAGACTACTGTAGCTCTCCTGTCCGATACCGGTTAGGAGCCGAGCTCGATACGGCAGTGTCGGGCGGCACCCCCTCTCGGGCAGCGCCGACTGACGAATGATTGTATCGCTCAAGGACCCTGGCCGATACGCTCATGTCGGGCGGTGCACCCTCTCGGGTGGCACGCATGACGGGCGGAGCGTATCGGGTTCGATATCGTGTCGGGCCAAGAGCTACGAGTCTACTGTCGGGCACTCGTGTCGCTCATCTTCGCTGGCCGATATCGGCCCGCAGTGTCGCCCGGGACAACACTAAGTGAACCATCCCTTCCCTCTCGGGATGAGGGAAAGCTCACCTAGTGTCGCCTGGCACAAGCACTGGGGCGCGATACTCTTGCTCTCACAGCTTCCTTCGAAGGTGGCTCCCGAACTTCCGAACTATCTTGTCCGAATTCTCTTCCGACTCTCTCGACTTGTCCGACCTATCCCCCCTTTCCGACTTATCCGACTTTTTCTTTTCGACTTCTTGTAGCTGCTATTTATAGGCGGCGGTTGAAGGAGTTATGGTGCTGGAAACGCCACGTAGCTCCCTTATACGCCGGTCGATGGATGTGGACGGCCGATACAGGTATGTCTCGGCGCGAGGCGCTGGCTATCGGTCACGTGGCTGGTGGCACGCCTGCCGGTGGGTGGCTGTGTCGCCCGACGAGTTTGGTCGTCGATGCGGCTTTGGCTCCCTGTCGGGTAGACGGTATGTCGGCCGACACGTCCTTCTTGCGCAGCGCCCTTCTCCGCCGATCATTCTCGTGTCGCCCAGCCCCTGTCGGGCTGGGTTGTATCGGGCGTCAGGAAGGTCGAGACGGGCTTAGACTTATTGTGGGCCGGAATCGGCCTTATTGCACAAAAACGAGGAAAACTCTGTAGAAGATAGGAAAAATTGGAATAAGAGCTTTACTTGGCCAATTATTGCGAAAATGCTAATAAAATAGAGGAAAATAGCAGAAAAGGGTAGTTTTGATAACAGAATAAAGGGCAAAAACGTCACAAAATTTGGTGTTATCAACTCCCCCAAACTTAGCTTTTTGATTGTCCTCAATCAATATTTAAACTAAACTTTGTGTTGCTTCTTCTTGCACAACAAAACTTTAAGGCTAAAGGGTAGCACAAGATTTGTGATGTCTTGGAGGTAATGCTGTCTTAATGTGAATAAAAGACCTTGCCCTACTTGCCTTATTATTTAAGTAAAATTTTTCTTCTCCACAGCTTCAGCGAGACTTTGGTGTATGATTCCGAAGTTAGCTTCCACACCAAACAGCTTTATTTTAGGGGCAGAAAGTTGTGTATAGGGTAGGCTAAGGCCTTTTGGGTTTTTCTTCTTGTTTCCCATCAGTCCATCCAGGAAAGGGTCCGTTAACGGGCAAGTGGTCCCTGCAGTCCAAGCCAGTTGGCTTTAGAGCAGTGATTTCACATCCTACGTACCACTGCCCCGGATCTACCATGCCTAAAGATGGGTACTTTTGGAAAACAAGTGTGTATATATATATATATTTTTTTTTCTTTTCTTTTATTGGGCACAACTCTCATGCTTTTATTCACGCTCATAAGGCTTCTTTCTCTTTTTGGGATTTTTGCTGGGTAAGGGAAAACAAAAGAGGTATCTGCTGTTTGGGCAGCTTTTTCCTTCTCCATACTCGTCTCTTAGCTGTTTGCGAGATTATTATTTTTCAAAAAAAATTTTGGATGGCAAGGCACAATCTTTTGTTTGTTTGAGACAGCATTATCAGAAAGATATGATAGAACTTGTAACTCGTTAAATATACAGAAAGTAAACTTTGCAAGAAGTCACAACAGGTTTTTATTATTATTATAGCAACTTTTTACATATATAAGTATAGGGAATCATAAGCAAAAAATTTCAAAGTTTTCAAGACTTTTAGCAAGAAGGAAAAAGGTTGTGTAAGAAGTTATATGTACACTAAAAAGGTTATATGTACACTAATTGAATTGGATAGGACGAGGGGGATCAAAGGAGAAAAGTTTTGTACCTCCCTCACTGGTACATGGTACCCCCCCCCAAACTTACTCCACACTCTGTCCCAGAGTTGTGAAGTAGATGAGGTAAGGAAATGTTAATCAGTGAGGGTTAGATGATCAGCGCGCCTGGGCTAGATAAGAGCTCCCACACATATTCTCCTCTTTTGCTGTGATAGTCGATGTGGAGGAGCTGATCAGGCGTTGCCTCATTTGCCATCCATTCCAGGATGAAGATGTCGCAGTCGTTGGATAGTTGAATTTGCTGCGGGCTGCGGTGGCAGAACTGGAGTTCATGCCAGCTTCTTGCTTGCATTCCCAGGAATGGTTGTATCAACTCTGCTATATCGATATAGTACTTTCGTATTAATCGTTCGAGAGATGTCAGCGTTGTCGATGTACAAGGCACTGGATGGTCTTTGTTGCTGTCTGATCTATTGTAGAAAATCCCTGCTCGTTGTTGGGTGTACACCGCTAAGAGCTTCCAGTGGTTGTTGTGCAGGATGGGAAGGAGAATGGTATCCGAGACTCTGCATTCCAACTCTGCTAGGAAAGCTTCCTTCGCCCCTTGCTCATCGGCTAGGCAAATGTCATTGAACAGCATTGGATCTGCTATGCATGCGTGTTCAGACTTGTTTCGTAGTATCTGGATGTAGGCGACTGCCACAGATAACGCCAGACATCCTCCCTCTTTTACCATGTCCCTTAAGTCGTCAATCGGGACTATGGCATCTCCTGCCGAGTAGGCTACGTCTGCCGGGGTGGAGTCAGCCAACTTCATGTGGATTTCGTTGACCTGTTCCTGCGTGAGGGTAGCGCATGAGAAACGGTCGAAGTTGTGGATCGACTCCTCCTGGTTCTGGGGCGAGGCTTGTTCGTCGTGTCCGAAAACTTGTCGCAAGATGTTTATCTGTTTGCCTGCCCCACAGACATGCGTCTCTGCTTCTGCTTCTTTTTCAGGAGGGCTGCTGTGTTGAGATGACTCCTCTTCTTGTTCACTATCCAGCAGCTCTTCTGGTATCCCCGCGTCTCAGAAGTAGTGCTTGTCCTTTATCAGCAGCAATGCATATTTGCTTCTGAGACTGTAGAAGTTATTACTCTGGAGTTGCTTGAAGTATCCGAAGATATGTATCATCTCCATGGCTCTGAGGACTATGAATGCGCTATTTCCACTTCCCTCCTCTTCTTGGACTGGGAAGTCCCTTAGTGAGTAGAAATTCCAGACGCCGCTGTGGCACTGGACTCCATACTTCATGACCCGGTGGAGACGTAGCGGCAGCAGTCTTAGCCTTTCGTCCTTTGGGTGTAGGAACGTACTTCTTGTGTGCGGGACCTCTTTGCTGCAGCAGCAGTGCAGTTGGACATCATGATTTCGGAGGTCGGCAATGCACAGGAACCAGTTGTTTCTGTGTTTGTAAGGGGCCAACACAAGTTTCGGATTGTGCACTTCAATGTAATCCAACATACTTTCTACCTGCGTAGAATTGTACAACCTCATCATTAGTCTTCTTGCTAGGGCCGGGGTGGCAGCGTAAACTGTATGTTGGCCTTTCTTCTTGTCGGCGCTTTCTATAATGGCCCTTGTAGTACTCTGAACAACCTCTTCCCTACGACGGCCTTGGCGCGGAAGATGTTTCTCAAAGTTCCCCGCTGCACTGAAAAATAACCGTCGCTCCAGAGTACCTCTTCCTTGTCGACTTGCGATCTCAGGACCATGTTGAGTAGTTTCTGGTCTCTGATCGTTAGATACCCTATGACCCTTCTGTCAAAGTCAGTCATTTTGAAGGAAGGTATCTCTGTCGGTGCGGAGAAATCGTTGAGGTCAGCCTTTGAACTCCTTCCTCTGGGGAGGTGTCTTTCGTTTGCAGTGCAGATGTCCCCCCCTTCTCCCTCGGATTCATCAGAAGAGCCCTCCCCGACGCTGATATCTTCATCGTTATCCTCAGCTTCTTCAAAGGGGGCTGAGGGAGCGGCCTCATTCAGGTCAAAAGGGCTTCCTTGTCTGGCTGGAGCTTCATAGCCTTGCCCTTGTGATGAATTTCCTCCGGTTGCTGATGAAGATTTGCTGGAGGAGGAGGTGGATGATGATGATCCTGACGACGCTCTTGATGACGAGGATTGAGAGCCCAGACCAGGAGGCGACGGCGATCTTCTCGGCTGCCTTGGGCGTGGATGGTCGTCCTCCCTGTTCAGCCTCCCCTCAATCTCGCTAAGGCGCTGCAGAACTTGTTGTAGCGTGGCATTCTCTGCCTCTAGCTGGTCAGGTAGGCTGGCCAAAGCCAGCAGCTCTCGTTCCTGGCTATCCAGCCTTTGTTCGAAAAACGACAACTTGCGGGTTAGGGAAAGAAATGTAGTAGAATGGTTTTCTGTTACCTCCCGCAAGAAATCGAGTTCTTGTCCCAGCATCATTCCGAGCGAAGGAGGGTTTTCCGCTTGTCTCCCCTTCGACCTCAAAATGCTCCTCCCACGCGATGGTCTGCCTGATGAGGCAGAACCTACTTCTATCGTCCGCGCGGCTGATGCTTCTGGGCGAGGTGTCGGTGCTGCCCCGCCCTCTTGTTGTATCGGAGGAGACCGTGTTGTGGGGGACGGATGCTGCCCCATATCAACGTTGTTGACGATCTCCTCAACAACTGCTACAGGTGACTTTGGTGGTGGTGTCAGCGTCACCTGTGCTCCTTCGAGCTCCATTTGTAGGATGTCGGCGAATAGCTCATCGCTGACATCCGGTTGTACTTCATCAATTACCCCTAAGGGCGCAGCAGAAACTACGGGGACTGTAGCCGTCTCTCTCGCTGTAGTTCCAGTTCTTGTCTCGGCGACCTCCACGATCGCCGGTTCTTCTCTTGCCACTACTGGCCTTGTTGTTGTGGCTGTCGTTGGTGGCTCCGAGGCAGTGAGCCGCTCGGCAGGAGCTGTTGAAGATACGTCCTGCCGAGTACCCAGCGGGATGGGCCCTCTGGTGATTCCCCATTCTTGGCTTCTTGGGGGTGGAGCACAGCTTGCGCCTGCTGCCACATCCTCGATCTCGGCTGTGGTGAAGACTAGCTTTTCTGTGTCGTAGGCGGCGCAACGAGGAAGCGGGAGAAGGATCTTCGTCCTTGCGAACTTGTAGAAGTAACTCCGCCCCTCCTTCTTTATTATACCTGACCTCATGAGGTACTTGAGGTCGATCAACTCGTCCCCTCTTGTTCTTGAGAGGCTGTGCGGCTCGCGCGGGTATCCCAACCCCACCGCGATTTGGTTCACGATGCCACCCATGCAATATTCCTTGGTGGCATCCTTTATTGGGTGCAGCCTGTTCAGCAAGAAGTGCCCCAGGTTGATAGTCCGGCTCTCCATCATGTGCCACATGACGTGGAGTTCCTCGGAGTAAATGTTGCTGGACTCGTTCTTGCTGAAGAGGAGGCATGCCACCGGCTTGTGCATTATCCTCCAGAAGCATGAGTGCACTGCCGCCACCTTGCTCCCGGGTTTGAAAGATGACTCCCCGGTTAGCTTTTCCTAGATATCTACGGGGTTGAACCCGTCTCCTTCGGTGATCCTTGCACCGTTATCTAGTCTCCCTCTCTCCTCTTCGTTGGAGGAGAAAATCTGGTTGAGCAGCTTCTCTGAAATGACGTGCTCTGCATTGTAAAGCCGCCCCTGGAGTTTGTCTGCTCCGCCATACTTTCTGGCTTCAGCAGGTGTATTCTTTACTCGGTGAAGGGACGCCATGAACTCCTTCGTGAGCTCGGTGTAGGAAGCAGATAGGCTGAGGCAGATTTGCCTCAGACCTGCTGCGGCAAGCACGTTCTCCATTCTCTCAAAGATGCCCAACTGCATGAAGGATGACTGGTGGCAGAACCTGCTTGGCCTGTAGAGCTTGGCCCCTAGCTCAGCATATCTGCATCCATGATCCTCATCCCTTGGCACGAACCTTCCTGGTGTGTGATCCAGTGGTTCTTCTGTTGGGGCGGGTGCTGTAGCTGGAGCGGCCACTTCTTCAGTTCTCACCCTCTTTTCAGTCGTTGAGGGCCCAGCAACCTCGGGATTCGGGCGTTTCTGCCCGATCGTTGCCATCTCTGCCTCTGGCTCGGTGATGATTCTCCTGCCTTGCTCATCAACGCATATGACGGTTTGCTTTGTGTGTGCCATCCCTATTATCAATTCAAATGTACTTTTGTTATTAGTGGGTAAATTAATAAAGGGAGAGACACCCGACACGACTGTATCGGGCTTCAAGACAAAATCAGGAGAAGCTTGCCGATACAACTGTGTCGGGCGATACGGTCAAAAGAAACTGAGCGCCCGGCAGGGTCTTGAAAGAGCGCTGCCCGATACAAGAATAAACGGGCGATACGGTCGCTGCCCGACACAGCTGTATCGGGCAGGCGCGAGAGAAGCGTGTCGCGCGATAACAGTATCGGGCGACAAGAAAATCAACATAAAATCCTCGCCCGATACATCGTACGCGATAAAGGTCTGTATCAGGTATGTTCGGGCGATAGGGCTGTCGCACGATACCTTTGTTTTCCTTAAGGTTTTACGCGTCATGGGATCGGGAGAGGTCCTTGCGCGACACAAGAGCGGAGAGCAAGAAAAGTACTGCGTGATACGGTAGCTGAAAAAGGTAAAGTCTGGGAGCGCGACACGGTAAAGTTTTTGCCTTATATATAGAGGCCGGACGTCGCGGTAAAACCATTCCCTCCCGAGACGGGCGCAATCTGTATGTCGGTTGGTGTGCCGCCCGATTCGGTCTGGGAAAAAAGGTTACTAGACCAGACTTCGCCCGACCGATACAAGATTTTTCGGGACAAAACTCTGAGGTAAAACCCACTTAAAGAAAGAGACAACAGGCGGGTAAAACATCATTGGCCTAAGGCTAAACTCGGCCTCAGATGGTATTACCCATCCTGGCAAATAAAACTAAAGCGGTGGCCCTTAAAACAAAAAGAGTCAGCACACGTGCGCATGCACTGACTCGGGCCTTATTACAGTCCATAAGGTTTGTTTTTACAAAGAAAAGAAATGTATCCTAATCTATGACTCGGGCTGCCTCCCGAGGAGCGTTGAAGTTTCCGTCGCCAGCTCAACCGGTGTAGGCTCTTCGGTTGTACCCACATCCAGCAAGTCAATCTCTACTTTCCTGACAAAAGCTTCGTCTTCATAAAACCTTTTCACTCTGTGCCCGTTCACCTTGAAGATCTTAGTCGGGTCATCCTTGTCGCGGAGCTTCATCATTCCTGATGGGTATATCTTTGACACAGAAAATGGTCCCGACCATCTTGTCTGTAATTTCCCAGGAAAAAGACGGATGGAGGACTTGAATAACAAGACCTTATCCCCTTCGCTCACATCCTTTCTCCTAAGGTGGGCATCATGCCACATTTTTGTTCTTTCCTTGTAGATCTTTGCATTCTCGTAGGCGTGAATCCTCAGCTCTTCGAGCTCTTGAAGCTACAAAAACTTCTTTTCTCCTGCTTTGTCTAGGTCCATATTTAGGAACTTGATCGCCCAAAGGGCCTTGTGTTCTAGTTCCAAAGGCAGATGGCAGGATTTTCCGTATATAAGACGGTAGGGGGTGGTTCCAATGGGCGTCTTGTAAGCAGTACGGTAGGCCCATAATGCGTCGTCAAGTTTCATAGACCAGTCTTTCCGCGTGCGGCTGACAGTCTTTTCTAAGATCTGCTTGATCTATCTGTTTGAGACCTCTACCTGCCCCGACGTCTGTGGGTGGTAGGGCGTAGCGATCTTATGTTTTACTCCATACTTACGTAGGAGCGCTTCGAACTGCCTTTCTCCGAAGTGTGACCCGTCGTCGCTTATTACGGTGCGCGGTACACCGAAACGGGGAAAGATGGTCTTCTCAAAAAGCTTGATAACCGACTTGGCGTCGCATGTTTGGGTGGCTACCGCCTCTACCCACTTCGATACATAATCTACTGCCACTAGTATGTATTGATACCCCTGGGATGGGGGAAACGGCCCCATGTAATCAATCCCCCATACGTCAAATATTTCCACTTCGATCCAGCTTGCCATTGGCATGTCATTCCTCCACCCTATATTTCCCGTTGACTGGCACTCTTTGCAAACCTTTACAAATCGTGCAGCATCTTTAAATAAGGAGGGCCAGTAGAAACCTGATTGTAGCACTTTTGCCGTTGTTCTTTCGCTACCCAGGTGTCCACCATAGGGGGAGGCGTGGCATCCCTTCAGGATATCAGCGGTTTCTTCTTCCGGGATGCACCTCCTGTACAAGTTGTCTGCGCATCTTCTGAACAGGAGAGGATCATCCCAGTAATAATTCTTGGCATCTGCGAATAGCTTCTTCTTTTGATTGTAGGTGATGTCAGGAGGCAGCTCTCCACAAGCAAGAAAATTGCAGATGTCTGCAAACCAGGGCAAACCTTCTTCTTGAGCTTCAGCCATCATAAGAGCTTCGTCGGCAAAGTCGTCGTCGATTTGTGGCCCTCTCTGTCTCTCAGCCACTATCCTCAATAGGTGGTCTGCGACCACATTTTCCGCGCCCTTCTTGTCGATAATTTCATGATCGAACTCTTAGAGCAACAAGGCCCGTCTCAACAATCTGGGCTTTGTGTCTTTCTTTTGCATTAAGTATTTTATTACCCCATGATCTGTGTATACTTTGACCTTGGATCTGACGAGATACGACCTGAACTTGTCAAACACGAAGACGATCGCGAGCATCTCCTTCTCAGTGGTTGTGTAGTTTACTTGTGCTTCGTCCAACGTGCGACTAGCGTAGCAAATCACATGGTGCTTTTTATCTTTCTTTTGCCCCAGGACTGCTCCAACTGCGTAGTCGCTAGCGTCGCACATTAGCTCAAAGGGTAAACCCCAATCTGGCGCTTGAAGGATAGGTGGTGATACTAAAGCATTTTTCAGGGCCTGAAAAGCACTGAGACAATCGTTAGAGAAAACAAATTCAACATCTTTTACCAGAAGATTGGACAATGGTTTGGAAATCTTTGAGAAGTCCTTGATGAATCTTCGGTAATATCCGGCGTGCCCGAGGAAGCTTCTTATCCCCGTGACGGATTTTGGTGGAGGAAGCTTAGATATAACTTCGATTTTGCTGGTATCCACCTCAATCCCACGCCTTGAGATCTTAGGCCCTAGAACGATGCCCTCCCGCACCATGAAATGACATTTTTCCCAGTTCAGGACCAGGCTGTTTTCCTCGCACCTTTGAAGTACTAACGACAGATTGTTCAGACAGCTATCGAAGTCCTTTCCATAGACGGAGAAATCGTCCATGAAAACTTCCACGATGTCTTCAAGAAAATCTGAGAACATTGATATCATGCATCTTTGAAAGGTGGCGGGGGCGTTGCAGAGTCCGAAGGGCATCCTTCTAAAGGCATAAGTGCCGTAAAGGCAGGTGAACGTCGTTTTCTCTTGGTCGTCGGGTAAGATGGGTACCTGGTAAAATCCTCTTTCTTGACGACCTCCTTGAGCATCTGATTCAGCTTCCTCTGGGGTTGGGCCAGAGGCTTGGCAGACTCATCCAAGTTGATGCGATGCATGCAAAGGGCTAAGGCCGTTGATATCATCTACGGAATATCCTATAGCCCCCCTGTGGAGTCTTAACTCCTCAAGGAGCCGGTCTAGCTGGTTGCTTGAAAGATCGGCATTTACGATGACTGGGTTCCTCTGTTCTTCATCTAAAAATTCGTACTTCAGTCCTTCAGGCAACGCTCTTAAATCCGGCTTTGCTCGGGGTGTCTCCTCCTGAGGTTCTCCCTCAAGGGAGGCATACTTCGCAGAGTTCACCTCCTCCTCTTCTTCTTGCAAGTCTTTTTCAGAAAGGTTGAAAAGGTCGAGATGCCTCACGACCTCAGGATCTTCGAGGTCGGGATCCTGACAGCTTATTGCCCTTGCGAGGGGGTCCACTGTCCGGATATCCTCCTCTATTTCCTCGCAGAATTTATTGTAACTATCCGCAAAACAGGACGATTCAGACAGGGATGGACCTCTCATGATCTCCTTCATCTTGAAGTCCATGTGGTTGTTTCCAACCCTCAAGGTGATTATCCCTTCAGAGACATCAATCAGCGCCCTCCCTGTTGCCAAGAAAGGGCGTCCGAAGATGATCGGACATCTGGGATCTTCAGCTGTGTCGATGACGATGATGTCGCAGGGAATAAAGAAATCACCGACCCTAATCGGCACATCTTCGACAATGCCAACAGGTCTTTTGAAGGAGTGATCCGCCAGTTCAATCCGCATATTGGTTCGAACCATGTCGGTCAAACCCATCCTTTGCGCGAAACTTAAGGGCGTGAGGCTGATGCTTGCTCCCAAGTTCGCTAGACCCTTCCGCTCGACATTGTCCCCGATGGCGAATGGGATTGTGAAAGCTCCGGGATCCCTTCTCTTAGTTGGCAAGCTGGGCTTTACGAAGGCAGAGGAAGTAGAGGCTAGGTACACTGTCTCTATCCTTCCTCCCCTTCTTTTCTTCATTATTAGATCTTTGAGAAACTTGGCGTATGTGGGCATCTCCTCCAAAGCGTCAAGGAAGGGGACTTCAAGATGCAGCTTCCTGATCGAGTCCATGAACCTTTCGTGCTGCTTTTTCAAATTTGCCTTGATCAGCTTGTACGGGAACGGTATCCTGGGAGCATAAGGATTCCTCCCACCAGATGGCTCATCGGACGGTCTCGGCGCAGGCTCTTGGGCTTCTGCAGGCCTACCTCCGCCTCCTGCTGGAATAGCATCCTTGGGCCCTTGCTCAGGTTCCGGTGGGGCTTCATCAGTGTGCTCTACCGTCTTTCCTGATCTAAGCACTACCATTACTGTAGTTTCAGGGTGAGGGAGCGTTTTTCCTGCAGGGTTCTTCATCAGAGCAGCCATCTGAGACAGCCGTTGATCGACCTCCCATTGGCGCATCTGCAGACTCGCCATCTGATGTTGCATGGAATTCAGAGATCCAGGGTTGGTAAACGTCCCCTGTACCAACTGGTTGATAATGGTGTCCTGTCTTTTTATGTAGGCGGAAAGCTGACCAACCCAATTAGGCCGGGTCGCCCTCTCGCTTTGGCTCTGACATTCGCCCTCAGAAAGGGGTTGCTCACAACGAGGCATGGTATCAAGGCTCGGTGGAGCAGGTTACAGATTTGTAGGGTACCTGAAATATCACGAGAAATCCAGTTAGAACACAGAGTTATTTGGTTCCGGCAAAGAATAATGCTTAAAGAAAAAAAAGAAAAAGAAAAAGAGGTGTTGTCAAGCCTATTTCTAAGCTTGAGGCACGGGAGTGTAGTTAGTGGCTTCGGATTCGTCAACAATGCCATTTGCCTTGTCCCCGGCAACGACGCCAGAAAGTTGACCGGCCTAAATCGCGCGTCCTAAAATTGGAGGCGCATTTGAGGTAGTCGAGCCTTCACATTTATAACCCGAATCCTTCTAGGCCCCCGCAACTTTGTTTACGGGGTCGAAGTAGTCATACGGGGTCGAACACAGGGACAAGGTGGGTCGTGTTGACGACTCTGAATCGACACTCTACACTCCGGTGGGTATAAAGAGATATTAAAGTTCCCCGAAGGGGAACAACAAGCTGTCACGATTAAATCAAAGAAAACTATCTCCAACTGGAGTTACAAGAAAGATTAAGATTTTGTCATTTAGCAGTTTTTAGGAATTTTCATGCAACAGAAAATAGAAAGATAAACTGCAGTTTAAGGCGTAATGCAAGGGATAAGACTTCAGTAAGACAAGCGGTAGCAGTAACACCCTGCACCCCTCCTCTCAGAGCGGGTGCCTCTAACCAAGCTTCAACACCCCTCTCGAGGTTGCTAGGCTCAAGTTAGAGTGGAATGATACTAAAACAACTCCGTTCCGGGCACTCTCGTACTCCAGAACCGGACCAAACACTAGAGCCACAACCCAACTCTCAAAGTAGTTGCGACGGGAAAGACGATTCGGTAGCTAAGCGAAACACGATCCAAAACATGCAAGCTAGAGTTCAGATATCCAACACAGCAGTTACCCAATCATAAGGCACCAAGCATTAAACAAATAGAAATTAAGCATTTCTATTTCCATAAGCAATAAGGGTCTTAATACAATGCATAAGCTAAGAATTTAAATAACAGAATTAAAGATAGATGTCGCCTTCTTGATGTAGAAGAACGACAGACTACTGTAGCTCTCCTGCCCGATACCGGTCAGGAGCCGAGCCCGATACAGCAGTGTCGGGCGGCACCCCCTCTCGGGCAGCGCCGACTGACGACTGACTGTATCGCTCAAGGACCCTGGCCGATACGCTCATGTCGGGCGGCGCACCCTCTCGGGCGGCACGCATGACGGGCGGAGCGTATCAGGTTCGATATCGTGTCAGGCCAAGAGCTACGAGTCTACTGTCAAGCACTCGTGTCGCTCATCTTTGCTGGCCGATATCGGCCCGCAGTGTCGCCCGGGACAACACTAAGTGAACCATCCCTTCCCTCTCGGGATGAGGGAAAGCTCACCTAGTGTCGCCCGGCACAAGCACTGGGGTGCGATACTCTTTCTCTCACAGCTTCCTTCGAAGGTGGCTCCCGAACTTCCGAACTGTCTTGTCCGAATTCTCTTCCGACTCTCTCGACTTGTCCGACCTATCCCCCCTTTCCGACTTATCCGACTTTTTCTTTTCGGCTTCCTGTAGCTGCTATTTATAGGCGGCGGTTGAAGGAGTTATGGTGCTGGAAACGCCACGTAGCTCCCTTATACGCCGGTCGATGGATGTGGACGGCCGATACAGGTATGTCTCGGCGCGAGGCGCTGGCTATTGGTCACGTGGCTGGCGGCATGCCTGCCGATGGGTGGCTGTGTCGCCCGACGAGTTTGGTCGTCGATGCGGCTTTGGCTCCCTGTCGGGTAGACGGTATGTCGGCCGACACGTCCTTCTTGTGCAGCGCCCTTCTCCGCCGATCATTCTCGTGTCGCCCAGCCCCTGTCGGGCTGGGTTGTATCGGGCGTCAGGAAGGTCGAGACAGGCTTAGACTTATTGTGGGCCGGAATCGGCCTTATTGCACAAAAATGAGGAAAACTCTGTAGAAGATAGGAAAAATTGGAATAAGAGCGTTGCTTGGCCAATTATTGTGAAAATGCTAATAAAATAGAGGAAAATAGCATAAAAGGGTAGTTTTGATAACAGAATAAAGGGCAAAAAGTCACAAATTTTGGTGTTATCACATACGAGGGTAACAAATTCTTATTACACACAATCAACTTCTATAAAATCCTAATAATGCATGACATACACCATTACCCATGACACTCTTAATCATAATTCAAAATGCCTCATCTCAGGACCTACTGAAGTCATAAGATTACCCAATGTTATAGGATGAATTTATTACCATCACTAGTTGGTTTACAACCATTGTTCTTCACAGGATAAGGTAACCTATAAAGTCAACCTACTCATATCATTCACTAGGTAGACTAAGTGCACTATTTGGTTTAGAGAGGTGAACACTGAAGGATATCTACCAAAAGTTATAACTTTCACCAAACAATTCTCATGTATAAGGCATAACAAGCTCATGAGTCGGCACCCTACCTTTAGATAAATGTCCATGGGGCATAGCTATGATGAGGTATTCCATGTTGAGGGAGAGTCATGCCAAACCATAATAGAGCTATTTCTAATTATCACATAGTGTCAAAGAAATAATATCAACTCTATAAATTACATCAGGGTTTTATGTTGTCTTTCACGCATGCTCAACCCAAAATGGATGTATGTGAGGTGTGCTAGGTAACAACAATATATAATGGGTAAAGGTGGGAACTAAGGAAATCTAATTCTATAACCATCTAGCCAACCCATACTTCATAGCTCTAAGGAAGAATCCTAGAAAATAGGAAGTAGAAACCAAACTCTACAAAAGTCAGTTCCATGTGGCGGCATCCCACATACATAAAGAGGACATGGCTGTTAAGGGTTACTAATGACTAACCCACGTCCACATTGGTGAGTTGAGGAGTGTAAGTGACCAAAATAATCAGGATTTAAAAACCATAATTGGTATTCTATGACTAGGTAATCAGTTTTCCATAAACTTCTAAGGGTCACCTACCTAATTAAGAGTCATCATAGGATAACTTTAAATAGTCAAGTTACCGACTGCTTTGGCTCTGATACCATTTTGTAAAGAGTGGGACCCGAAAGGGGATCCACTCACATGATATAATACAAGAGCCATGTAATAATAAAGCAGCGGAAACAAAACTATCACAAAGTCACTTCATTTTTCATTTATACAATTATTCCTCACCGTAATAGGTGGTTTTACAAAAACTTAAACTAAGTACAACTAAAGCCAGTAGTAGAGGGTAACCTAGCCATTCCAAGCCATCCTTAGGTACAATTCCCTTTTTGATCACCGAGCATCCTTGATCTTTTAATGCACCTAAACCTGGGTGGAAGGGAACATCACCCAGAACATAGGAAACAACAAAGAGGTCAGCAAAGAGCTGAGTATGTACATATAATAAACACTTTGGGCATTATATAGGGTTATAAGTACAAAAAGAGATGTTCCCACAAGGAGGGGGCTATTTGCAATTAGGTATGTTCAAGAGAAATGTAACATAAGAAATGAAGCAAAAAAAATGAGGCATTTTAAATTCAGATTACAAGCATGATAATAAAAGAGTGTCTTGCCATAACATTCATCCACATATTCTTTTTAAAACAAGAATATTTTCATGCATAACAATGTAGACTAAATATACCTAAAATAGGGCCATAACACCATAGGATCATGGCCTAAAAATAAACAAGGGTGGAAACACACACCCCGGGCGGAATACGCACGCCCTAAATAAATATGGTTGTACATAAGTACCACTATTCTAGATATTCTAGTCATACAAGCAGCATGCTATAATAGAGTGGCAAGACTTATCATTTTAGTCATTTTCAATAAAGGCAACATGGCAGGAGGGGTCCAATGACCCAAATGAGCATAACAACATAAATATCACAGAAACAAAAGGAATTCATATCATGAGCAATAAATGTCCAAGTATTTGGATTTTAAAAGGGATTTACAATTCAAGAGATGCCTCATTAAAAGATATATGGATTTCAGTCATTTAATGCCCAAAATAAAAATAGAGAGTGTACATACCTGATACAACTGACTTAACCCTATTTCAGATTAGGTTTTCCATCTAGGTTTATTTAATGCCCAAAATAAAAATAGAGAGTGGAATAATATTTGTTACTATTTGGATTGAAATAAAAACTTGTTTGATTTATGTTATTTCAGATTAGGTTTTCCATCTAGGTTTATTATTCTGTATTTTTCTTATCATTATAGTCTCTTAGATTTCCAACTAGGTCATGTATGATCAATGTTGTATATCCATCTATATGATTATTTTCCTATGGATTAGATCCCCAAATATTATTCGTTCTCTAACATAATATAGTTCCATTTAGTCAGTAGGATTGAAGATGTGTATTGTAAGATATGTATTAAATAACGGAGTACCCTAATAGGGACATCTAGGGTATAACTCCAACATAACTCAATATAGAAGTTACACACTTAGCTTAGATCTCAAATATGCACATGACTACAAGTTTGTTCCAAATGATCATATGGAAGTAGATTATTTGTTAGTCTAAACTAACATGTACCCTATTCTCATCCATTTGAATGCACATGTTTATGACAACACTTTCTTTTGTGTGATTTGTCTCTTTTATACCATTGAATTCCATGCAGGCCATTTCTGGGTAGATACACTCTTACATTCTTATCATGTTGTTAATCATCATTAAATATATGTATATACACTTAGGGTTTTAATGCGTAAGGATAATATTGTTGGCACATTGGACATGTTCGTTAACAAATACTTACTTCTAGACCTTGCTATTTGCTATGATGTTTAGTAACATGTGTATAAATAGCCCAAGTTAAATTGTCAAATACATATTCAAAGCTCAATCTTAGCCTTCGGAGGCTCTTAGTTTGTTTAATAAATGAAACTACAGTAGTGTAAGTATTAATCATACCTTGTCATGAATTTGGACATGTCTTGGTGTTTTCTGCCTTCAAACCAAAGTTGATCCCAAGTGGATGACTCGAGGCTGGAACATATGTAGACCGCCTTTGTTTGTAGATCAGAAGGAGGAAGAGTCGTTACTCAATGGCTATAGAGGCTCATCAGAGGATGTGAGATGAGAGCAAGTTCTCATGGCCCGATCTGACTATTTTCCAGTCATCGTCAGGCCCAGCAGTAGACATGGAGTTATTGGTGTGGCGGGGAAGAGGAAGGTCAGCTTTTGCAGCTAGGTGGAGAGGCAAGCAGACCAGGGTACAGACCCACGGTGGAGTTGAGAGAAGGAGTGGTGAGGAGATGAGGAGGAAGGGAGGAAGAAGATGGTGTCTCCATGGTTGATAGGCCGAAGATCTTGCTGCGTGCAGGTGACTTACGGGGTAGGTCGTAGCATCCTTCGGTGGTCAAGGCATAGGGGGTGGTGACTGGTTGAGATTAGTGTTTTAGGACGTCAATTGAAGAGAGGAAGAAGAAGATGCGGTGAGGAGGGGGAAGAAGAATAGGATAGAGGTCGTTGTCCTGTGCAGTAGCAGCTCCTGCGATGCATGTGTGATGATGAAGCTGCATGCCTTGTTGGCGTCGAGGCATGTATAGGCAATGCTAGATTGTCGTGAACATATGAGGCAGTAATGGCGACTAGATCCGGTTTAGCATTGAAGAAAGGAGGGATTTCTGTTGTCGTGGGTGGCTAGCCAAGTCTTGACGGCCGTGAGGCTGGTGGAGGTGTTGATTGCTGTGAAGGTCGTTCAGGCTGTCATGGCAGTAGGCAGCAGTGAAGATGGGTGAAGGTGTCACCTTCCACTACGACTACATATGAAAAGCTCCCTCTTTGTCTTTTGCTTTCTCTGTTATAGCTAGCGGCCTACGGCTCCAGGAGGATGATGGAGGCGACACTCTCTCAGCTACCGCAGGTCTAAGGGATGAAGGAAATTGGGGGCAGGTGGAGGACGAGCTAACGGAGGAAGGCCAAGGGAGAATCTGACGGAGGCTGTGGCAACGGTTTCTTGGAGGTGCCCGGCGCTGCTGGGTGCTTCTCAGCGTAGGTCGAGGAGGAGCAACTGAGGAGGAGGACACGACCTTAGGGCCTGTTGATAATGGAGGCAACCACGACACCTGATGGCGATGGTGTCTTATGGTTGGGGTGGCTGGGATTAACGGTGATAGAGGAGATGAAGGGGAGGAAGAAGTCATGGAGGCGACTAAGCTGCGCGTGTGACCAGGTTTTGGGGGAGAGGAAGAAGAGGAGAAGCAGCTTCTGGCTGCCCAAGAGCCAGTCGTCCACGGAGGTAGGAAAGCTCGAGATGCGCGGGGAGGGGAGGAAGAAGGTAGGGTGGCAGACCGGGTCTAACAGGTTAAGTGGATCGTTAAAGAAATCAATGTGATGACTAATTGCTCAAATAACCAATAAACGTCTAAGTAATTAACTTGTACTTTATCTAGCTTCATTGGAGGAGTAATTAAGGTCTGATTGATATGAAAACTGGAACAATAATTAACTAGGATGCGGGGAGTCTAGATTAGTCATCATTTTTCCTTTTTGAAGATGTTCCATAGTAGATTAAATTATTTTTATATTATACATATTTAATGTATTTACTCATCTTAACACTTATTTCACTTTCATTTGATTTATTTCATCTTATACCCCTAATAATATGTTAGAGTGTCAAATTAGAGTCAAGCATGATATTTGGTGTATTTGTTCCTTAAGTCTTGTTATTGAGTGTATTATGGTTATTTTATCATATATAAAGGGTATTAATGAATTTATGATAATGAATGGCTCTGATTATTTCTAATGCATTGCGAACTAGGTAGATCAGGTATTCGTTGTAAATATAATCGATTAGGGCCTAGAAAAAGGGAGGCTGCAACTATGTGTCTAGATTTGAGTATGTTACAGCTTATGTCCGTGACATCTTATTTACATACTTTTTGTTAATTTGGTGGAGGATTCCTTAGACCTTATAAACCTTACCCATACCTCAAGAGGGTGAGGAAAAGAGAGAAAACCCTAATCCTTAAGGTCCTTAACAACATTTTGTTGGCTAAATGGACATCTAAAAATCCCTTTGTTTTGATTATGACAAACATTTCATTCTTATTAATCTAACGAGCTACTTGAGTGTGCAGGATGACAAAGTCGCAAGGGAAAATCCAAGAGCTTACTTAGTTTTATTTTCATGCAATGTAATCAATGTTGTAAAACTTGTACAAATATATAATGTACAAGTACTTAGATTTGCATGTAAATCAAGCGTTAGATTTTCCCTAGCCAAACACCATAGTTAGACATGTCATCCCATTTGAATAGAATCACCTTTGCACACTCACACATATAATTAGTGCTTAAATTGAAACCTTGAAACAGGATCATTCTCGGTCGACAAACTCCTCGACCGAGACACTCTCGCTCGACCATCTTCTCGACCGAGAAAGATCCAAAGTAGCCGTTAGACACAACAGACAAGTTAGTTGGTAGTTGAAGAAAGACGTTGCAAATCACTTGTTCCAGAGAGCCTGTCGGTCGACAAAACTTCGACCGAGTAGGTGTCTCGGTCGACCATTTGTCGACCGAGATGGTCTCTGACAGCAACTGCAGAATAAATTAATTAGCCGTTGTTAAAGCAACAACTTTGTACCTAACGGCTAGTTAAGCACTTAGAAACCCCTAGAAGTTGTCTAGAACGTCCTTAAGCATACTTAGGCCATTCCTATAAATAGGACAAGCCATAGGACACTAGAATTCACTTGTTACACTTGAGAATACACTTGAGCATACTTGAGCAATCTTTTGCAAGCAATTTGAGCACTGTGATCATTGGCCTACATTCTCCTTAGCTCAATCTCGTGTCCTATAGGCTAGATTCTCCTACCCACAGCAATTACAAGTTCACATACTTGGCTAGGAGATCTTACGCTTGATCTAGGCATATCAAGCCTCGGGCTTAAAGGATAAGTTATAATTTCTCTATTTCTTTCTTGTTCCTATTTATTCTTTGTACTCTCCTTGCTACTCCTAGGGTTGGAGGCTGCGGATTGGAGAGGGTTGACTTCTCGGAGGAGAAGGGGACTTCAAGCTACTTCAAGAAGGCTATCGCACGGGAAGCTACTTCAGAAGGCTGGTGCAACGGGAGTTGGTGCATCTACTTCAAGGGAAGGCTGCTTCGAGTTGGGCGATTACTTCTAGGTGAAGGCTGCTTGAAGGGTTTAGGGAAAAGAGATTGTATTTTATGTAATTCCTTGAGAGGTAATAAAATAAATTTCTTTTCAAATCCCAGTTGGGTAAGCAACCGGGTAGTGGACTGACTACCTTAGTATTTGCTAAGGTAGGAACCACTCTAAACCCTTGTGTCTCCTTGTCCAATATTTTCTTTGTGGTTGCTTGAGTAATTAATTGTTAAAATTATCTATAAAACTCTATTTACCCCCCTCTAGTAGTTTTCAATTGGTATCAGAGCAAGGCTTCAAGGAACCCTAACAAGGTCTTGAAGAAATGGGTGATGGAATGCTCAACAACCTCAACATTGAAGGGACTCTTGTTGCTAGGCCACCGGCGTTCGATGGAACAAACTACCAATACTGGAAGAGAAGGATGCAGTTTTACTTCCAAGGCGTCAACTGGGATCTATGGAGAATGGTATCTACTCCTTATCAATTCCCTCAAAATGACTTTGCGGAATGGGATGCAAACACGGTAAAACAGGCCCAAATGAACGCAAAAGTGATGCGATGATTTTGAGTCGCATTTATAGACCTTTTTCATATGTGTTTTGTGCCTTAATTACTCATTTTCATGGATAATATTGCATAATTCACTTTATTTGGTCTTTGCCATCATTTTATATCAAATCCCCTTTATTTCATTATTTTAAGCATTATTGATCATCTTATCATAAATCGTGTGGATTTATTTGGTCTTGTTGTACAATTTCAGGAAAAACAAGTATCTACATCCGTCGATACCATCGACGGGTGTCGATACCATCGACCAAGCCACAGGTTGTCAGCCGAGAAGAGCAATACAGAGTCGATACCATCGACGCCCAAGTCGATGGCATCGAGATGTCTCCAGGCTGCTAGCGAGGATTAAGTCGATACCATCGACGGATGTCGATGCCATCGACACAAGGAGAGCTACAGCGTCGCTAAACGACAACAACCGACGCTAAAGGAGTCGATACCATCGACACCCAAGTCGATGGTATCGAGATCACCACAGGCGCTCAGAATAAAAGAAAGGAAAGCTGCCGCTAATCCGCTGGGTCGATACCATCGACCCGCGTCGATGGTATCGACGCCGGCAGATATGCGTTGGATCTGTTTTGATATCAATCGGACGGCTGTCATTATTTGACGACCTAATTAGGGACTTATACCTAATGACGGCCGCCCAGACAAAAAGGGGGATCTCATATTTGGATTGCACGAGTGCCGAGGAGGAGAGAAAGGAGAACGGAGGCCGAGAAGCTCATACCGGGTGATTCGGACGCTGCCGAAGACAATTTCCACCACCGACAGGCGGGGGAAGCTGTGTTCTACGCCAAGGATCCACCGGTTCTTCTCCGTTCAGGGGTTTTCCCATCTATTTCACGTTTTTCTTATGAATTCCCCAATTTCTACCATGTATTTGTGTAAGATGAACATGAGAGGCTAAAACCCTCAATCTTTAGGACCGGGAGTAGCCCGGGGATACATTGTATGATGATTTTATATTGATAATTCATATTTTTCTCTCATATCCGTGGTATAAATTCGTTTTCTCTATTGCTATTGTTATGCTTGATCACCATAATAGTAAATTAATGCCCTTAATCACTTCGACAGAAGGATTAACGGTTGAAAAGAAACGAATTCTACATTAATTAATAAAACCCTTGACAAAGGAGTTGTAAAATTAATGGTGGGAACTGAGGGACCGATCCTAATGCGCTTAGTTTAGGGGAATGATTACTACGACGGTGGAATCAACCTAAACCTAAGTAGTGAATTACACCACGACAGTGGGTAATTCTCATTTCAGGCCACTACCCGGATAGAGAGAGAAGTGTGAGGAATTATATGAAATCTAATACAATGTTGACCCGCGGTGAAACCGCCATCCTAAAGATATCCTTTTAATTGATTAAATTAACCTTTAATCGATTATTTTCTTTGTTTCATTTTTATTTTCTTTTAATTTCAACAACAAATTCTACTTTGTTAATCGGTCTAGCTGATTGCGATTAGTTAGTAGAAGTCTCCAATAATTCACGTATCCCTGAGTTCGACTCGGGCCTCACAAGGCCTATATTACTCGACGCGTATACTTGCGTTTAAGCGCGTAGTAAAATACACGTCAAGTTTTTGGCGCCGTTGCCGGGGATGGAACAGCTCTATCTTTTATCTTTTCTTTAGTTGTTTTAGTTTCTGCTTTGTTATTGTTTTTGCAATTTTAAGTTTTTATGTAGGATCCACATCTATCTAGTGTAATTGTGGATGTCGTAAAAATTGTCATCTATCTGTTTTCATGGGGAAATTAAAGGGAATTGAAAATTTTTTCTGTGTCATTTAAATAGCTTTACTTGGTTGTCCTTGGGGAACTTTTTCTATGAAAATGATTGATTATGTCAACTTTGAACCAATATGTCATACCCACACCCTTTGACTCATGGAAAGTGGATAGTAACGGTTGTTTGAGCCTAACCTAATCAAATGGTAATGAGACCTTAATCAGATGTAAGAGAAAGCACCCTTTTTACTACTACACATGTCAATAAGGAGGGACACATAATTTTCTTTTAAGGTTCAGTCACTTAATCTTGTGATCATTCCACCCCATTTCCTATAATCCACCAAGAATTGGAAGTAAAGTGCAGTTTCAATTTCTTTTGCGTGCATGGCATGTAGATAGGTTTTGCATTGTTATTTTCATGTTTTTGCATAGAATAATAAAAAATATATATATAGTGATACATGCACATTACCTTTAGGTGCATGTCATGTAGTTGCACTCACAATTTCATGATTTTCATGCATAGGCACACCATGTATCTCAGTTTTCCTAAATAGGTGATCTAATTTGTTCCATACCCTCGAAATAAAGCAAGGATCTCCAATTGGAAAGAAAAAAAAAACAGAAGAAAAAAAAATTCTGGAAATATGAACAAATGTTAAAAAAAAAAAAAAAAAAAAAAAAAAAAGAAGAGAATTTAGAAGGAAATGGAATAAGAGGGAGAAAGGAATGATATCACTTGTATAACAGGGGAATTGAGTACATGATGTGGCTTGAGTAGATTTCTATCTCATTTTGAGGTAGAAGGTTAGGGCATGCATCATTCCACCCGCTTTTAGGCGGTAGGGCATTCTTAATGTGCATTTGCATCATTTAGGGCATTTTGTTATATGCATTTTGAAACTGTGTAATACTTCCAAATTCTCCCATGAACCACCCATTCCATCCACCCGTTGCTCGGATTGGTAGGCCACCGTGATTTTCTCCTCACTCATGTTTATCAGGAGAACTGCTTCCATGTAGATGGTAGTTAGGGCGAGCAACGTAGAGTAGGTGATCACAAGATGCACCATGGCTGAATCGGCGAACTTTATTATGATAACTGCCTTATGTGATAGTGTTCATCAGTTTGAAGGATAATTTCTTTTATTGATGGTTATTGTCGCCTATAGGGTAATTACTGTTCTGTGATTAGGGTGGGCCGGTTTGAGAACGTCCAGTGGGAGTCATTTGTGAGGTGGGTTGGTGTTTTGATTGTTAGTTGACATTCGCAATTTTATTCTAAGGATTAGTTGCTCGAGGGCGAGCAATGTTTAAGCTTAGGGGAGTTTGATGCGATGATTTTGAGTCGCATTTATAGACCTTTTTCATATGTGTTTTGTGCCTTAATTACTCATTTTCATGGATAATATTGCATAATTCACTTTATTTGGTCTTTGCCATCATTTTATATCAAATCCCCTTTATTTCATTATTTTAAGCATTATTGATCATCTTATCATAAATCGTGTGGATTTATTTGGTCTTGTTGTACAATTTCAGGAAAAACAAGTATCTACATCCGTCGATACCATCGACGGGTGTCGATACCATCGACCAAGCCACAGGTTGTCAGCCGAGAAGAGCAATACAGAGTCGATACCATCGACGCCCAAGTCGATGGCATCGAGATGTCTCCAGGCTGCTAGCGAGGATTAAGTCGATACCATCGACGGATGTCGATGCCATCGACACAAGGAGAGCTACAGCGTCGCTAAACGACAACAACCGACGCTAAAGGAGTCGATACCATCGACACCCAAGTCGATGGTATCGAGATCACCACAGGCGCTCAGAATAAAAGAAAGGAAAGCTGCCGCTAATCCGCTGGGTCGATACCATCGACCCGCGTCGATGGTATCGACGCCGGCAGATATGCGTTGGATCTGTTTTGATATCAATCGGACGGCTGTCATTATTTGACGACCTAATTAGGGACTTATACCTAATGACGGCCGCCCAGACAAAAAGGGGGATCTCATATTTGGATTGCACGAGTGCCGAGGAGGAGAGAAAGGAGAACGGAGGCCGAGAAGCTCATACCGGGTGATTCGGACGCTGCCGAAGACAATTTCCACCACCGACAGGCGGGGGAAGCTGTGTTCTACGCCAAGGATCCACCGGTTCTTCTCCGTTCAGGGGTTTTCCCATCTATTTCACGTTTTTCTTATGAATTCCCCAATTTCTACCATGTATTTGTGTAAGATGAACATGAGAGGCTAAAACCCTCAATCTTTAGGACCGGGAGTAGCCCGGGGATACATTGTATGATGATTTTATATTGATAATTCATATTTTTCTCTCATATCCGTGGTATAAATTCGTTTTCTCTATTGCTATTGTTATGCTTGATCACCATAATAGTAAATTAATGCCCTTAATCACTTCGACAGAAGGATTAACGGTTGAAAAGAAACGAATTCTACATTAATTAATAAAACCCTTGACAAAGGAGTTGTAAAATTAATGGTGGGAACTGAGGGACCGATCCTAATGCGCTTAGTTTAGGGGAATGATTACTACGACGGTGGAATCAACCTAAACCTAAGTAGTGAATTACACCACGACAGTGGGTAATTCTCATTTCAGGCCACTACCCGGATAGAGAGAGAAGTGTGAGGAATTATATGAAATCTAATACAATGTTGACCCGCGGTGAAACCGCCATCCTAAAGATATCCTTTTAATTGATTAAATTAACCTTTAATCGATTATTTTCTTTGTTTCATTTTTATTTTCTTTTAATTTCAACAACAAATTCTACTTTGTTAATCGGTCTAGCTGATTGCGATTAGTTAGTAGAAGTCTCCAATAATTCACGTATCCCTGAGTTCGACTCGGGCCTCACAAGGCCTATATTACTCGACGCGTATACTTGCGTTTAAGCGCGTAGTAAAATACACGTCAAAAAGCCGTAAGCATTTTATATTGTTCTATTTCTGTAGGAGAATTTAATAGAATTTCAAATTGTGATACAGCGTATGATATTTGGCATAGATTGTCTATCACTTATGAGGGTACAGCCCAAGTTAAAAATTCCAAAATTAGCCTGCTTAAAACAAAGCTTGAACATTTTCGTATGGATCCTAATGAAACTATTAGTGAAATGTTTTCAAAATTCTCTACTATTGTTAATGGTTTGAGTGCCTTAGGAAAACATGTTCCTGAGGAAGATCAAGTATCAAAAATTCTTCGATCACTTCCTCCAAAATACAAGCCAAAGGTGACAGCCATTGCAGAAGCAAACAACCTCACTCGCCTCAAAATGGAACAACTCATTGGTAATTTAGAAGCTCATGAAGCAGATCTAGAAGAGGAAGAAAGAAGAGAACGTGAACACCAAAGTGGGAAGAAGAAGGATGTGGCTCTCAAAGCCTCAAAAGTTGTCACACAAGAAAGTGAAGAGTCAAGTGAAGAAGAAGAAGAAGAAGCCTTAATCGTCAACGGTAAGAAGTACAAAAGGTTTAAATCTAACAAAATTTCTAGTTCCTCAACTCCCAGGTGCTTTGAATGTGGGAAGAAAGGGCATTTCAAAAATGAATGCCCCAAAGCAAAGAAGGGAAAGAAAAGCTCACATAAGAAGAAAGGAGAAAAAGCCTATAAAGCTGCCTGGGATGAGTCAAGTGACAGTGAAAGCGGAGAAGAGGTGGAATGTCTAATGGCAAGAGAAGAAAATGAAGACTCTCAAGAGGTAAGCCTAGTTGATCTTTCTAAAGAAGAGTTAGTTACTAGTTTACAAGAAACTCATGATAAGTATGTTGATGCCAAGAAGAAACTAAAGAAGGCTATAAAATCAAATAATGAGCTCATTGCCAAAGTAGATGAACTTTCTTATGAAAAGAATAACATTGATCTTGAAAATGTATCTTTAAAAACATCTTTAGATGATTGCACTAGAAAGCTACTCAATTTGGAAACCAATGTTGATCTTCTATCAAAAGAAAAGACTGATTTGCTAGCTAAACTACAAGATTATCAAACTCAACCTATCTTGTGCAACCATTCGGACTATGATAATATTGTAAAAGAAAAGGATTCATTATTTTCTGATTTAGACCAAGCAAGAAAAGATATACATAAGAAGATGAATGACATTGCTACGTTGCAAAGAGAACTTTATAAGTTAAGAAGAAAAGATATTCTTGATAACATATTGAAAGTTGGTAATGTTTTCAATGGAAGAAAAGGTTTGGGATATGTTACAAAGAAAAACCAACCCAAAAAGACCCAAACTATGTTTGTACCCAAGAACACAATGACTAGAAAGAGAAATGAAATTGACTCTATTACTTGTCATTTCTGCTTACGTCTTGGACATTATTGTTTTTCATGCCCCTACAAGACTAAGGAGTCCGACTTAGTTTGGATCCCAAAACCCCAAACTTAGAAGAATGGAATGTAGTTGAGATATGACCAAATGCTTAATTTTGCTATCTATATTGTCTTATCTCAACAAAAGGTGCTATGCTTATTGTTATTATTTTTCTGCATTGCTGAAACAGAAATTCTGTCGGTCGAAGTATTGTCGACCGAGCTCTGGGTCGGTCGAAGTATTGTCGACCGACTGGATGTCTTTAACAAATAAAAATTTTACAGCACCTATTTCGGTCGAAAATTGGTCAACCAAGAAATTTTCTGTGTTTTTTCTTGTGATACAGTAACCTGCTCGATCGACAAATTGTCGACCGAGACAAATATCGGTCGAACAATTGTCGACCGACTGGTTTTCTGTATCAGAACTTTTATATATAAGCACTTAAAAGGTTTCTAACCATATCGGACCATCACATGGGTACCAAAATCTACATTCTAATGCAGGAATGGGTAGTTGACAGTGGCTGTTCCAAACACATGACCGGGAACAAGGACGCATTTCAAACTTTTGAAGAAAAGAAAAGTGGAACGGTCACCTTTGGAGACAATGGTAAGGGAAAAATCGTTGGAATAGGTAATGTTGGAACAAATCTTGAAATTAAAAATGTTCTACTTGTTGATGGATTGCATCATAATCTAATAAGTGTAAGTCAACTATGTGATAGTGGTTATGATGTGTTATTTAACAAAACTTGCTGCAAACTATTGATAGAAAACACCACAAATGTCGTTTATGAAGGAAATAGAGTTGGAAATCTTTATATCCTTAAACCAAACTCTATGAAATCAGTAGTAGGTAAATGCTTGCTTGCAAATGAAAATACCTTACAACTATGGCATAAAAAGCTAGGACATGCTAGTTCCCATGCTATTAAAAAGTTAGTGAAATATGATCTTGTTCGTGGATTACCTACTTTGTCTTTTGATCAAGTTGAAAATTGTGAACCCTGCACAATGGGAAAGCAAACCAAAACATCTTTTAAATCAAAACATGTACTTAGCACCAGTAGATCCTTAGAATTAATTCATATGGACTTATTTGGACCAATGAGGACACAATCTATTGGTGGTAAACGATACTGTTTTGTTATTGTTGATGATTATAGTAGATATACATGGGTACATTTTATTGCAACTAAAGATGATACTATTCATGTCTTTATGCAATTTTGTTCCAAGATTGAAAATCTTTTACAACATAAAATATGTACCATTAGAAGTGATCATGGTGGCGAATTTGAGAATCATACATTTGAGACCTTTTGTACATCTCAAGGGTATACTCATAATTTTTCTGCTCCACGTACCCCACAACAAAATGGTATAGTTGAACGAAAAAATCGATCTCTACAGGAAATGGCTAGGACCATGATGCTTGAACACAACACACCTAAAACCTTTTGGGCTGAAGCTGTCAACACTGCTTGTTATGTGCTTAATAGAGTAACTGTTCACTCTCATTTGAAGAAAACTCCATATGAAATATTACACTCTAAGAAACCTAGAGTTGACTATTTTCATACTTTTGGCTCCACATGTTACATTTTAAATACCAAAGATGATAGAGACAAGTTTGATTCAAAATCACACAAAGCATTCTTCTTGGGATATTCCACTTCTAGCAAAGCCTTTAGAGTATATAACACTATCTCTAGGAAAGTTGAAGAATCCATTCATGTTTCTTTTCATGAAGAATCAAAGTCTGAAAATCTAGATATCATTGATCTCACCAATCAATTCGACAATATAACCATTTCAAATGATAGTGAGAAAATTCCTATATCCGATCCCCAAGTTGAAACACAACCCACACCTAGGCTTATCAAGGATCATCCCCAAGAACTAATTATTGGATATCCAAATGATAAAGTCAAAACTCGGTCATCCTTCAAAGATGTTGCAAACATGGCTTTTGTTTCTATCATTGAACCTAAGAAGATATCTGAAGCTCTTAAGGATGATTACTGGATAATTGCCATGCAAGAGGAGTTAAATCAATTCACTAAAAATGATGTATGGGATTTAGTTCCTAAACCACAAGATAAAACTATCATAGGAACTAAATGGGTATTTAGGAACAAGCTCAATGAGGCAGGAGAAGTAATAAGGAATAAAGCTCGGTTAGTAGCACAAGGATATAATCAACAAGAAGGAATAGATTTTGATGAAACATATGCACCCGTAGCTAGACTTGAAGCTATTAGGATGTTACTAGCTATTGCTGCCCATAAAAACATTAAGCTATATCAAATGGATGTCAAAAGTGCATTTCTAAATGGCATCATACAAGAAGAAGTTTATGTTGCTCAACCACCTGGCTTTGAAATACCAGAAAAAGGTGACCATGTTTATAAACTTAAAAAGGCACTTTATGGTCTAAAACAAGCACCTAGGAATTGGTATGAACGGCTCAAGACATATCTTTTTGATAATGGTTTTTCTATTGGAAATTCAGATTCTACTTTATTTTTCAAAACATATGCATCTGATTTCCTAGTTGTGCAAATTTATGTTGATGACATTATTTTTGGAGCTTCTAATGATTCATTATGCACACAATTCAGTGCCATTATGCAAAAAGAATTTGAAATGAGTCTCATGGGTGAACTAACATTCTTTCTTGGTTTTCAAATTAAGCAAACACCTGCAGGAATTTTCATAAGCCAAGAAAAATATACTAAAGAACTTTTAAAACGTTTTGGGATGGATCAATGCAAACATGCTACTACTCCTATGGCTACTTCTATCAAAATTGATAAGGATGAAAATGGGGAACCTATTGATGATTCCTTATATAGAGCCATGATTGGTAGTTTGCTATACTTAACTGCTTCTCGACCGGACATTATGTTTTCCGTTGGTCTTTGTGCTCGATTTCAATCCCAACCTATGCAATCTCATTTTTTAGCGGTTAAAAGAATTCTTAGATATCTAGCTGGTACTACTTGTCTTGGTTTATGGTATCCAAAAGGACAATCCCTGGATTTTAAAGCATATACTGATGCGGATTATGCTGGTTGTCGACTTGATCGCAAAAGTACTAGTGGTGGATGTTTCTTATTAGGGAGAGCCTTAGTATCTTGGTTTAGCAAGAAACAAAATACGGTTGCCCTATCTACAACTGAAGCTGAATATATGGCAGCCGGGTCTTGTTGTGCTCAAGTACTTTATATGCAACAGGTATTAAGCGATTATGGTTTTAATCTTTCATCTACACCTATTTTTTGTGACAACACGAGCGCCATAAACTTAGCACACAATCCTATTTTACACAGCAGGGCAAAACACATTGAAATCCGTCATCACTTCTTAAGGGATCACATCTCAAAGAATCATGTTTCCCTTCATCATGTTGATACGGAATATCAATTGGCTGATATTTTTACAAAACCGCTTCCACTAGATCAATTCAACAACATTAGGAAGCAATTGCTTATTACTCCTTTGGAAGATGTTTTCTTTGATATCTGCGGTTCTTAAAACGAATCCGTTTACTTGTTTCATTTTGGCTTTTCAATGGACATCTTTTTCATTCGATTTGACGGAATATCTAATTAAGGGGGAGTTTTTATCAAAACAGTTATCTAATTAAGGGGGAGTTTTTTTTATTAAAACGGTTATCTTTTTGAAATGACAAAGGGGGAGAGATATATAAAACTATAACTTAGTATTTATGAAAAACTCAATCAATGAGTTTCATAAATATACTCTTGGCTTTACATTGAAAGTTGCTACATTCCCAAATGAACTGGATTTCATGTTCCATAATTCATTGGGAATAATAAGCACACATTTTATAAACAAGAGGAAAAGATACATAAGGCAATCTAAAGGTATGAAATTCATATGTTTTATATTTATTTTGGAAATGTTTGTCATCTTCAAAAAGGGGGAGATTGTTGGCTAAATGGACATCTAAAAATCCCTTTGTTTTGATTATGACAAACATTTCATTCTTATTAATCTAACGAGCTACTTGAGTGTGCAGGATGACAAAGTCGCAAGGGAAAATCCAAGAGCTTACTTAGTTTTATTTTCATGCAATGTAATCAATGTTGTAAAACTTGTACAAATATATAATGTATAAGTACTTAGATTTGCATGTAAATCAAGCGTTAGATTTTCCCTAGCCAAACACCATAGTTAGACATGTCATCCCATTTGAATAGAATCACCTTTGCACACTCACACATATAATTAGTGCTTAAATTGAAACCTTGAAACAGGATCATTCTCGGTCGACAAACTCCTCGTCCGAGACACTCTCGGTCGACCATCTTCTCGACCGAGAAAGATCCAAAGTAGCCGTTAGACACAACAGACAAGTTAGTTGGTAGTTGAAGAAAGACGTTGCAAATCACTTGTTCCAGAGAGCCTGTCGGTCGACAAAACTTCGACCGAGTAGGTGTCTCGGTCGACCATTTGTCGACCGAGATGGTCTCTGACAGCAACTGCAGAATAAATTAATTAGCCGTTGTTAAAGCAACAACTTTGTACCTAACGGCTAGTTAAGCACTTAGAAACCCCTAGAAGTTGTCTAGAACGTCCTTAAGCATACTTAGGCCATTCCTATAAATAGGACAAGCCATAGGACACTAGAATTCACTTGTTACACTTGAGAATACACTTGAGCATACTTGAGCAATCTTTTGCAAGCAATTTGAGCACTGTGATCATTGGCCTACATTCTCCTTAGCTCAATCTCGTGTCCTATAGGCTAGATTCTCCTACCCACAGCAATTACAAGTTCACATACTTGGCTAGGAGATCTTACGCTTGATCTAGGCATATCAAGCCTCGGGCTTAAAGGATAAGTTGTAATTTCTCTATTTCTTTCTTGTTCCTATTTATTCTTTATACTCTCCTTGCTACTCCTAGGGTTGGAGGCTGCGGATTGGAGAGGGTTGACTTCTCGGAGGAGAAGGGGACTTCAAGCTACTTCAAGAAGGCTATCGCACGGGAAGCTACTTCAGAAGGTTGGTGCAACGGGAGTTGGTGCATCTACTTCAAGGGAAGGCTGCTTCGAGTTGGGCGATTACTTCTAGGTGAAGGCTGCTTGAAGGGTTTAGGGAAAAGAGATTGTATTTTATGTAAATCCTTGAGAGGTAATAAAATAAATTTCTTTTCAAATCCCGGTTGGGTAAGCAACCGGGTAGTGGACTGACTACCTTAGTATTTGCTAAGGTAGGAACCACTCTAAACCCTTGTGTCTCCTTGTCCAATATTTTCTTTGTGGTTGCTTGAGTAATTAATTGTTAAAATTATCTATAAAACTCTATTCACCCCCCCTCTAGTAGTTTTCACATTTGAGCTGAGAAGGGATGAACAAGATGAGAGAGTCCTAAAGGTATCTTATTTTGAGTCAAATGTTGAGACATTGACCAGGCAGTCACACTAATCTGGGAGTCCTCATATTCTAACTAGTGGTGTAGATGAAAATCTTGCCAGCCCCCTGACGTGATCCTTTTCTAGACACCTCTGTCTTTCAAAAAATCCTCTAATAACTCCCTTGGGTTCTACAAAGTTTGTAAAATTTAATAATTATTACAGATTAAATGAGGAACCTACGCTCTTATACCAAATGTAACGACCCCGCCTCCCAGTAACCCCCAATTAAGGGAGACCAAAGGGTCAGAGTTTTTATCCCAATTAACAGGTTCAAATGTTCGACAAATAATCAATAACAATTATCAAATTCTACTAACTAAGCTGAAAGGTTGTAATAAAATAAAACTTTACATACCTTTTTCAAAA
Organism: Alisma plantago-aquatica; assembly: GCA_963693085.1. Classification (NCBI taxonomy): domain Eukaryota; kingdom Viridiplantae; phylum Streptophyta; class Magnoliopsida; order Alismatales; family Alismataceae; genus Alisma; species Alisma plantago-aquatica. The sequence continues at coordinate 597,335,752 of OY856409.1, forward strand.
ACTTGGTTAACTATTTCTATCCATAACTGGAGTCTATTCTAACTCATTCGCCTCTGTACTTTAATCCTCATTTAAGTCAACATATGCCACTTTACTGTTTGTTCTTTTCACTTGTACCTAAAATACCGACAAAAAAACGTCGGTCAGCATAAAGTAGGTATGTGGGGGAAACAATAATCGTGCAATTAACGATAACAACATATTGTAGTCAAATATGATTTAACAAACAACTTTATGTTTTCAACATAACTGCTCAATCCATACATACCCTAACCTCTGCGCTGTCCTTGCAGTGGACCTGGATGCTACCTTACTTATGGTAGATCCCCATTTAACCCCTCATGATCCTACCTAACAGGTGAATCAGTTTCTAGGATTGAGTCACATGGCACTACCCATAGGTAGCCCACTCCTTAACTCATGGTGTGCTAAAGAGTCGCATGGCACTACACATGGGTAGCCCAATTTCTAACTCATGATAGCTTAGACCTTGCTCTAGGTTACCCCTTTTAAAACTTGCAAAGCCATAGAGGAGGACCAAGATCTGAGCCAGTCATGTATCTATATTTATAGTGATAATCATAGTCACTTTATAGTTGCATGAAATAAAAGTCATCCAAGCAGTTATTTTCAAGCAACCGATAAAACATTCGAAAATCACTGTGAAACTAAAGCGATTATTCATAAACGTAACCACATACCTATCAGGTTGATTTGAGACAGAATAATCCAATCAATCAAGAAATCCAATTAGGCAAGCAAGCACATAATGAGATCCTAAAATATGCATACAATTTCCTATTATTGATCATGTCATCAAGATCTATTAAATTTAGCTCGCTTCCTAGGGTTTCTAGTCCACTTTTAGGGTTTCCATTGCAATTAGGGTTTCCCTTCATCTTTTACTATTTTAAACCCTAATTTTATACAATTACTCATAAACCCTAATTATCTCATCTATTCTTCACACAAGATATTAAGGTTATCCTTTAACAACATTTAACCCTAATTTTAGAAAAAGCACAATTATCATTCTTTGGATAATTAGGAATACGAAAATTATCTCTAGCCTTTCTTTTTAATCTATTGGCCAAGAAAATCTAATTTCTCAAAGCAAATAACATCTATTTTTGATATTATCAAACATCATTAATGATGTATTACATTATCTTCTTATTTTGTTATTATTTGCCTTTTCTCTTTCTTTTTTTCCATTGGGGCTCCTTGGACCCCAAGAAACTCTAATATTTCGAAATTCCTTTTTATGGATACTTATTATCCTTCTAGATGCATCTATATTCATTATTTTTCATTATCTTGTTTATTTCTTAATAAAATATCTCTTTTTGAGGATTTCTCTTTATCTTTCTTTTTATTTTCTTCATTGGCATTCCTTTTAACATTAGAAATCCTTTGGATATGAAAATCCACCAAGGATAACTCAAAAATACCTCTTTCCACTTATTTCCCATATTTTATCATTGTTTTCAATTTCTTTCTTAATAAAGAAATATTTAATTGATCTTGTCTTTTCTTGATGCATTATCTTTGTAACTTTGGACTCCTTGGAATCCAAGGAACCCAAGAGGCACAAAATCTACCTTTGGATTAAATTCTTTTGCCTTCTAGAGGTTTCCCCATCTTTCTTTTCTCCATTTCTTATTTATAATGGAGTTTCTTTTGTATTTTCCTTGTTATTGGGCCCAATAGCTAATAAAGCCCATAAAACAATCACCAAGGCTATTGTAAACGAAATCCATTTATTCAAAACAAATTATATCATTATTTGTTCTAACATCTTTAATATGAGAAATTACAGTTCTCACCAAATGAACCCAAAAGTTGGGGTTGTAACAGTACGCTTTGGTGATCTATACTACTTATCCACCCCACCCTCCAGCCTACCACGAGTCTTTCTTACCTCCACGACACTTTAGTTGCATCTACATCATGGCCATTTACCTTTATACAACCTTAAACTACTAGATAGTTCTTTATCTTCATGTTCTTCCATTATGTGTAATGCTTGTTTGCTAGGGAAACACAATTGTATGTCCTTTCCAGCCCATATCTATAGACAATCATCTCGTATATTTGACTTAGTTCATATTGATGTATGTGGTCCATTCAAAACTACTAGTTACAATGGCTATACCTATTTTCTTACATTTATGGATGGTTTTTCTATAATGACATGGGTTTACTTAATTCGAACTCGTGGTGAAACCTTTACATCAATTTGTGAGTTTCACAAGTTGGTTTGAGTTCAATTTTCAATATTGATTAAGATTCTTCAAGTCGACAACACCCTTGAATATACCCATAAGGTTGTTGCCTCTTTTTGCCATGACATAGGGATGATTCATCAACACTCATGTGCATACTCTCCACAACAAAACGACATTGCCAAGCATATAGATATTCATTTACTTGACACTACATGCTCTCTTCTCATTCATGCCAATTTGCCTAAGTCTTTTTGGTCTAATGCAGTGCTCACCACTTGCTTTCTTATTAGTCACCAACATTCCTATGTTCTTAGGAAGTGCAATCATTTTTCCATTATTTACCCTCAATCCAAACTATTCCCTCTACCACCTCAGGTTTTCACTTGAGCCTCCTTTGTTCATAATTTTGACCAAGGCCGACAAGATTTCCCCATGAGCTATTCGAAAAGTATTTCTCGATTATCCTTTTTCTCAAAAAAGATACAAATGTCTTAAACCTAACTCTAGCAGAATCTACATATCTATGGATGTCTTTTTTTGGTAAGTATATCTCTATGGATGTCACCTTTCATGAGGATGAGATGTTCTTTTTATCATCCCCACCCCATTCATCATATTGATACTGTGGTCGCTTTTCCTGATCCATTCACCTCACCGACACCACTGCCATCCACAACACCAAACTAGCACATGCAAAATGAATCATCAACTACATCCGCATCATCATCAGTTATGGACCAATCCAATCTACTGGTGGCACTATGCAAAGGTATACACTCTTGCACTATCAAGCATCCCATTTCCAACACTTATTGTGGAGCACATCTTTCTTCTTTTGCCTCATCCTTTACTGCTTCCCTAGACACAACATATGTTCCTAAGTGTTGAGTAGATGCTCTCCGCCATCTTGGATGGAAAATCTACCATGATGGAAGAAATGTGAACTCTCTACGACAACAAGACATGGGATCTTGTGACCCCATCAGCAGACAAAAAGATCGTAGGTTGTTGATGGTTTTTCTCTGTAAAGCATAAGTCTGATGGTTGTATTGAACGACTCAAGGTGCGCCTAGTTTCCAAAGGATTCACATGAACCTTTGGTGTGGATTACTTTGAGACATTCTTGTTGGATTTATGATGGGCTCTAGAGGGGAGGTGAATAGAGCTAAAATCACTTAAATGAAATTCATTGGACCTTCAATATATTTCTAAGATAATATTGCAAGTATGAACTTTGAGTGAAACTAAACATGCATATCGAGAGAGAGAGAGAGAGGTTGAAAAATCATAAGGTAACACAAGTTATTTATAGTGGTTCCAACCTGCAAACTAGGATATGTACGTCTACTACCTAGAGAGGTCAACCTTTAGGATTTTCAACCATGCCTCACTCCTTATATTCCGTCATAATAGTTACAACATAAGACCTCCTTGTTCAAGGTCAAGGGTATCTATCATTGCCTTTGAGGATAAGGGAGCCAATAACTTTACAAATGACTTACCTATCCAAAACCAAGAGTCTTATACCTTACCAAGGACTTACCTACTATTGCAACACGTCTTCCATCTTCTCCAAGGACTTACCCACTCTTGCAATGAGTTTTCCCCCTTCAATGGTTTACCCACTCTTGACTTGGATCTTCCACCTTTGACTTCACCTTCACCAAGGAGAAACTTTCACTAAGGGACTCCCTCCCTTCTTCTTCTTCGCCTATCTTAACTGAGAGAGAGAATCTTCATCTGCATGGTAGAAAGAGATATTGGGAGGTGAAGGAAATGAGAGCCTCACAAGATATATGTATAGGACTAACTCTCTTACAATTCTCCTACTCACTATAATGGATGTAGCAAGTGATTAAGCTTGTGAGAGTGGATGGAGGCTCTTGGAGGAAAATCTCTCTCAAGTATAATATAGGGACCTTCATAGTGCTTGGCTAGCCATGAAATGAAGCCCAAGGGGTCCTATTTATAGTTGAGGTTGCCTACTAGCAAGTAGAGACACTTAGGAATGAATTCTATCCATTTTGGGTGTTCCAACAGATATATTTTCAACTTTTGCAATACTTCAACAATTAGAAATACTTTTCTGCACTTTCTCATGTAGTGTTGTCGGTTGAGTTTTCTTTTAGGAAACCGGTCGATCAATATTGTATGACAAAGTCAAAGTGTAGGTGTCAGTTGAGTTATCACCAATACAAATTTAGCCGACCCTGGGCATTTTCTAAAAGCCAGACAAGTTTTCAGCTGAGTTGTCACCGGGACAAACTCGGTCGACAGGCCAATATGTAATCACTTTTGATAAATGTCCAAAGAGTGCTTAAATATTCAAATTAAGTTCTCTTAATTTTTTCTAAGCTTAATTACAAGTTATATAATCATTACAAGTGATTTACATCAAAGATCTATGAAGGATACTATATATTCTTCAATATTGTTCTTTATGCATGTATGACTTAATTTCTCTAAGTTAGGATGAGAAAGTTTAGGCATTTAGAGTGTGTCTATCAATCAAATTTCACTCAAGTAGAAGCATTAGACATAAATGAGAATGGTTAGTCATCATCAAAATATTGTATTAGTCAATTTAAACCTTGAGTCAACAATTCTCTCTAGTGATAAGGATTGTGTCCCTCCACATCCTTATCTCCCTTGCAGCTCACCTTGACTGGCTTCTTTACCAGCTAGACATCAAGAATGCATTTCTTCACAGAGATATCCTGGTGGAAGTCTACATGCAACAACCACCTGAGTTTGTTACTGAGGGGGCATTTCTCACAAAGTATGTCATCTCCTACAATCTCTCTATGGCCTCAAGTATCCTGATTCAACAAGTTAAGTGATGTCCTAACACAACTTAACTTTTGGAGATCAACCATAGACCACTTATTGTTCTTCTCCAAGTCCTCCAAAGGGCATGTTCTTATTGTTGTCTTTGTGGATGACATCATCATCACTGGAGATGATATGATGGGGATATCCCATCTCAAGCTGTCCCTGCATGCACATTTCCATACAAATACTTGGGCACCTTGTGATACTTCCTTGGAATCAAAGTCCTCTGTTCAGCCTCAGGGATCAGTCTATCACAGTAACACTATGTCTTGGACCTACTTCAAGAGCCCAACATGATAGAAGACAAACCAATCTCTACCCCGATGGACTATCATACGAAGCCTATGCATGAAGAAGAACTCTTTGCTGATCTAGAGAAGTATCGTCATATAGTCAGGAAGTTAACTTAGTTGACTATTACTCGACCATGTATTACATATGTTGTTGGGGTAGTCAACCAACACATGAGTGCACCACTCCAAGTCCATTGGTCCAACATTTAACACATTCTTTGCTATCTCAGGAGTGCTCCGGGATGAGGATTTCTCTATAAATGTCCTAACTCCAAGGTAATCTCTATATCTAGATATGCAGATGCATATTGGGATGGTGATTCGAAAGATCGATGATCCGATTTCGACTATTGTGTCACGATTGACACTCGCCTAGTTTCCTAGGGGAGTAAAAGTAAGTGGTGGTAGCTCACTCTAGCACCGAGACACAATATTGGGCTATGGCTTAAGCATGCTATGATATATAGTGGGTCTGTTCCATCTTGACTGAATTTGGAATTCCTTTTAAAACTCCAACTATTTTATACTGCAACAACCATGTGGGTATACACATTGCTAATAATCCAGTCTTCCACAAGCGCAGAAAACACATTGAAGTTTACTGTCATTTTGTGCAGTACCTGGAAAAGCCAAGCATGTCATCACTCCTCACATTAAGACATGTGATCAAGTTGCAGACATCCTTACCAAACCTCTTCCTCCTGCTTTATTCAAGTATATGGGCATCAAGTTGGGACTTCCCAATGGTTACTCTCCAACTTGAGGGGGCATGTCAGTATATTTGATTAGTTGGGCTTAGGCCCATTGTATTTTCTCTTATCTATGTTTATCCCATGTACTCTCTGGCTCCTATATATAGGAGAACCAATACCTTATTTGTTTTACTGAAATAAACTTACTTGAAAACCCACTATTTGCGTTAGATATACTTGGGGGTAGTGGCATTTGAATACTTTTGTGTAGTTATCATTACTAAGATCTTTCTATAATATTTTACAAAATGATTAAATTTATTATTATCCTATTATGGTAACCTATCGATATTTAAAAATAATCTTATTATTTACTGAACTTTCCCTATTTAAGTCATTTAATGATATTATTTTTCAATTAAGGACTAACCAATTATCCACTATTCTATATATTCATTTTTATAACTATTAGGGTGTTTACATCATGCACGTAGGTGTGGAGGAGTTTGATCTTGTCCTGGTCATTATTAAACTTATTATTTGGATTAATTATAATAGTGGGGGTTGTGAGACATTAATACATTGATATATATGTACTAAGACTAATGATGCCATATATAAATATATTACTCTTCAAACTATATTGTACACTTCATTAGTCTTTATCAACTTAGGCCCAAGGGTTGGTGAAAAATCAAACCAAACCATTGAACTCAACCAAACCAAACCAAATCAAACCAAACCGATCAGTTTGAATTGGTTTTAGGAGGGTGAATGGTTCAATTTGGTTCAAAATTTGTTCAAGCCATTAAATAATGGTTTGGTTTAGTTTAAGGGTGTAGTTCAACCAAACCAAATTGAACCAGTACATATGTCTACATATTACTATAATATATACTTATTGTAATTAGGAATCAAAAGATCTTGTTAGGTTGAGGATTACATGGCCCTCCTATATATATAAGTACAAAGTTTAAGTAGATACACTTAGTGGGTACGCTGAGCTCTTGTTGAAATATTCTAAGAACATAATTGAACAATATGATGGTGGTGGGCCTAGGCCCGATAACCACTCTACTACCACTTATATTGTGAAAATACTTATCTAAATTAAAAATTTCAATACCTGATAAGTTTGTGTGATTAAATGTGTAAAATCAATTCTAAATAATGAAACTAAGGGATTACAAATTATAGCTACTAGTATAAGGCATTCTTATTTAAAGTTAGTCAGAAATTCTATTTATAGTCTATATATGTCTTCTTATATTATCTATTCAATAATTTCTTTTATTTAAAGTTTGTTTATCATGCTAGATGGATTTGTAAAGATGATGAAAAATGGTTCTATTGTTGATGAAAAACACTAACTCGCACATAACAGTCTGAGACCAAACCAAACTAAACCGAACTACAAACTAACAATTTTAATTTGGTTTGTTTTTTGAGTAGTTAATAGTTTGGTTCAGTTCAATTTTTTTACAAACCAATATGTATGGTTTAGTTTGTAGTTTTAATAGTATACCAAACCAAACCGAACTATGCCCACCTCTAGTAACAAATCTTCACATCAAGTGATTTAAGGTTTAATATGAAACAAGTAAAATTATTATTTATCTATTAATACTACTCAATTAAATTGTACTCTTCTTATAGTGAATTTGCAATTATGTCCACAATTTGCAAAAAAATAGGAATCATGTCAAACAAAGTGCAAATTATGTTAGATTAGATATTTCACTTGATCAATTGATTTCAACTCTTAAACAAATATTCACTTATGATTATCAAACATGATTAGTGGCTAATCTAGGTTTGTGGACTTACACTCCTAATGAAGCTCCTCATTGTCAATCCATGTTGCTATAAGGAGGAAAGAGATAAATGTCCCTACTCAGCCTAAAAAAGAAATGATCCTACAAAAAATCTCTGTGTTGTCCTCAAAACCATATGTTACAATCCAAGGACATTGAGATAACTCCTGAACCCACACCCAAACTCACCCTTCTTCTTTAATGAGGAACAGTTTTCCGCCCAACAAAACCCCTTTGGTGAGACCCACAAATGACATGGATAACCTTCCATGCTTTCCTCTTCTAGGATTTCCTAAAACAACCCTATATCTCCCTCAACTTCTTCCCTACATTTCTTGAAATTTGAAATGGGGAGAAGGGGATAAGAAGGACCTAGACTAAGGGGTCATCGCGATCATTTACAATCCTTTACAGGAAATGGATCCAACTCTCCTAACAACAATCCACGTTATGTTGCAAAACAAAAACTTCCAAGTTGGCCTCATCATTTCTATTTGCTCCACAATAGTTGAAGCTAGAAGATGACCCACATGCCATCTGATCCAAGATCAAAGGGTGACTATAGATCATATCTCTTGCTCAACATCACTCCATGGCCTCCATCTATTTGAAACATACTACTGCTAGATTGAATCACAACACACATGATTAACTAGTTCATAGAGATAAAACCCCAAAACTATATATACTTATATTGTTTATTTCCGTAATTTATATCTCCCAAACTATACACATTCAACAACTTTGAGTTATTACTTCGTATTCCACCAACACTCTTGAAGCTTTGCATACTTGGAATATGATCATCACATATAGTTCTAATGTTCATAACCAAGTTCCTAATATATTATCATCACGTTTAATCATGTTAGGTAAACAAATACTAGTAGATAATGATGTTATTGCCCCCTACTAAGAAGGATGGTTAGATCAATTGATGGGACTTTAAGGGTGTCAATGACATATTGGCTTGGGCTATACCACACTAAACATAGGTGGTGATAGGTTGACAAGCAGTTAAGCTCGCTGAATCCATGTCATGGGTGTTTTGTGTGGGTGGCAGACATGATCTCGAGGACATTAAGCTTTACAATTTGCATGTGGTTATGCTTTTGTTAATTCTAGTATATGGCTCTATGGTTGATAATGGGCGAGTCATGTTTGCTTTGACATACCTTACATGGTAAAAGATGGGCTTGTCATCATGTATAGAAGAAGACAAAAAAGTCTGTCTGTCTGTCATCATCTATTGAAAATTGTGCCGGTTTGGCTGATAGTTAGGAGTTCTTTTTGACTCGTTGAGATGCCACATCCAATATGTCATGTACATAGACATTCACATATCATCATACTCTAGGATGAAATACATATATGGAGCATTTGAACATAATATACGCAAACATTGGGACTCATGATTTCTTCTTGAGTTTCTTTCGTCCTCTCTATAAATGAGTACATGTTTATTTGTGCGATACTATGTCGATTATGAGAGTTTCCTTATCCATAGGGCGAGTGATAGATACTCGTTCCCGGTTCTCACAATAGAAGGTGCCTAGAAATTAGGCAACACGCAATCTTGTGTCGGCCCCTAGGACGTCAAATGGGGATAATGGACCAGTTTTGGAAATTGTCCGGGGAGATTCCAAAAAGCGCACGTAATATAAAGAAACCCAAAAACGTAAAGCGGGACAAGTTTGAATGGAGGTTGTTGGGCCATAATAAACAAGTGGTTTCTTAAATATGAAGTGAAATCAAACGCCCTTGGGCCACTTGGTCATCAGTAGTTACACTTTGGAAGGCAAGATTGGGGCCAAGACAAGCCAACTATACGTTTCCGAGCCAACCTGTGGCGCCAGGGAGTCGGATTCACTGCGGAAGGACACGACGTCCCCGCTCTCGCTGTCCGCCCCCTCATCCGCTGGAGGATGTATGGTTAGAACTGAGAGCACAGGAACCCAGCAGCTCAACCTCCTCTAGTTCCCTCCCCCGCACGCTGCTCGCTTGTCACCATTTCCCTTCTATCCCCTTTACTCTGCAAGTAGCCCTTGCTCCTTCCGAGACAGCGCCATTTAGGGTTTTTGCGAGTGGGAGTGGGCGATGACGGAGCAGCAGAGGAACAGCCGGTGGAATTGGGAGGTTCCAGGGTTTGAACACAGGAGGTCTGTCGAGCGGGATGACCAGAAGCCTCCGTCGCCGCTGGTGCGGCGCTACTCCATCTCGTCGGCATCCTACGTGCAGCCATCGGAGGCCAGGAGGCAGTCCGTGACCGTGAAGCTTCATAAACTGAAGGACCAAGTCAAGGTGGGATGCTCTTCTTACCCCTTGAACTGCTGTCTCATGTCCCCAAATCGAATTATAGAACCTAGCTGCCGTCAATACACCGTAATCCCGAAAGGAAAGATGTATTTGAAAGGGTTTAGTTTGTACTGCCACTAGCCGTCTTTTTTTGGTGAATTAGCTTTGACCATGCTTTTTGAAAAACATGCATGGAAACGAGTGAACTTAGATGAATGTGGTACGGAGGTGGTCTTAAACTTTTGGGTCGAAATGGTTATGGTTGCCACCGTGTATTACATTATTGGATTAAATTTTTTAGGACGTGCGTTTCCCTTTTGAGATTTTCAGCAACAGCAGTTGGAATCCTCACAGAGTTATGCCTACATCCGTTACCACCTAAGAACAAGAAAACACTAACATTCTGGGATGAACAGCTTATCTCACAGCATTCTTTTTCACGTCTTTATAAATAATAAACGCTTTCAGTAGGTTCAGGTGTAGTTGTTTTCGCTAATTTCTTGTGGTCCATCATATTTTCATTGCAAACTCCTGGTCTCATTGAAGTATCTTAGTTGACTGTGGTGAAAGTTGTTTCATTCTTGTATCCTCGTCGGCACAGGTCTAGTTGCTTGTTTCTCACATTCCATTTATATTTTAATTACAAAGTCTTGGCGTCCAAGTTTAGTATCTCTGTCCATTGTGGTGAATATCACTTCTTGTATCTTCACACCGATTCTAAATTTAATATTGAACGTCCAGGCTGTTCTTAAGTAGTGTGATTTCTTGTAATTGCAGCATGCCAGGGAAGATTATTTGGAACTAAGACAAGAAGCAAGCGACTTAAGAGAATACTCAAATGCAAAATTGGAACGTGTTACACGCTACCTTGGTGTTTTGGCCGATAGAGCTCACAAATTAGGTTGGTTACCATACTTGTATAGCTCTACTGTATGTTAACAGTATTATTCAATCCTTTTGTTCTCTTTTCATTGATTCTTCTGTATCCAGTAAATAGTTAGGGGTAAGGTTGGCTATGAAAAAAAGGTTGTGACCTCAATATGCTTCATCGTGCTTGTTTTATTGTCTATTCCGCTTAGGAAGATATGTAATGACCAAATCAAAGAAAACTATGAGTTCTCATGAGTGTGTCAGAGGTACTCGATGTAAGTGCTGTTAAGTTTTCAATATCTTGGGAACTAGGGCACATATATGTTTCTAGACATTGACACATGCCAAACATGAAAATTTTCAACAATACAATGAACGAGCACGACGCTAGACACAACAAGCATACATAAATTAATGCGCGCGCACACACACAAAAAGTAGGGACATTTACCTGTAAAAGTGATGCCATACACTCAAATCTTTGAACATGATACCTTTTTATGGAGACATCATATGAATAGCCTGCATACAAAATTTGAGCTCACTAGGATACTTATAAGTCATGCATCTACAGGCCACAAATTGACACAATGGAAAAAAAATTGGGACATTGGTTTTATAGTCCCTGTATGAATGACTCACATGTTTCTAAATGAGCTGCATTTAGCGTATATTTCAAAATTACAATAGTTAGGATTTTATAAAACTCAATTTTGATATATAAAGCTTATAAGCACGAGTTGATTGTGCAATATCAATCATTACACTCGACTATATCCTAGTTTGACTCTCTCCATCTCTTTATGTGCACGTGTGTGTACACACTCACGCACATGCACGCGCACACACACATAATATATGGCATTGTTTGATTCCAATTTCCAAACCATCACTAGTGAGATTCCTTTATTCTAGAATAGGAAACATGTTTTGTATTTGATAGATGGTACAATGAATGCATACATGTGCTGTATTTGATAGATTGTACAATTAATATATAGCATGCTAATATAGGAGTCTAGACATACCAGTATACCACCACTCCTGAATCCACCCATGTGGGACTAAAAACATAACATCTCTAACACTTCCCCTCAAGCTAGACATGTATTAATCATGCCAAGTTTGTCAACTCTTGAAAACGCCTTTCTAGGTATAGGCTTGGTACGCAAGTCTACAATCTGCTCTTTAGATCTCGTACACGGAGTGATAATAGTCTTGGCATGTATAGCTTCTTGCACTATGTGATAATCAACTTTAATGTGCTTCATTTACTCAGGAAAGACTAGACTATTTACAGTGAACATAGAAACATCATTATCACAATGCATGCACATGTGTCAGAGGGAATAAGGCCTAATTCTGACACTTTGTTTTGACCCAAGTCATCTCACGTGCGATATGAGAAACTGCCATATATGCGGCTTTCCCACTAGATCAAGCCATTAAGGCATGTTTTTTACTACACTATGTGACCAAATTATCTCCAACAAAAGGTGCAAAAATGGGATGTAATTTTTTTATCTAGCTTATTGCCAACATAATCAGAATCGGAGAAACCAATCACGTTGCAATGACCATTCTTCTTGTAATACAATCCTTTGCCGAAACAACTCTTGAGACATTGCAGAATATGACACTGCATTGCAACGACATTTCCCGAGTTCTGTCAAGGTACTGGCTAACCAATCCCACAACTATAGTAATATTGGTACGAGTTACAACCATGTATAAAGTTTATCATAGTCTTTTTGTACCTCTTGTTATCTGAAAAAACATGTGCGGAATCATCATCCCTGAGAATATTTGCATCTAGAGGTGTCTTCTGGTTTTGCACCACGATATCCTATGTTACTTAGAAGGTCCAATACGTACTTTCTCTGAGATAAAACTAACAATATAGGCAATATGAGCAACCTCAATTCCCAGGAAGTAGTGTAATTTTCCCGGATCCCTAGTGACAACATGATTGCATAGGCATTGTTTGGCTGCTTGAATATTGTTGGAGTCACTTCCAGAAAGAATAATGTTGTCAACATACACGAGAATCACAATGCAAGTGTCAATTTTTTTTAACAAAGAGAGTGATTAGAGTGGGAGAAAGGAAATCCAATCTTGATTAGAATGTGAGTTAAAATTTCAAACTGTGTCCGTGAACCGTACTTTTCAAGGCGTCTAGGTGGTGGGCAAAGTTGTAAAGTGCATGAGGCGTAATGAGGCGTTTTTCTCTCAACAAGGCGAGGCGTAAGCCTCAAATATGTATGAGGCATTCATAAATAAATAATATATACATATTTATATGTATGTTAAGAAGAAGACATATGTATGTGTTTTGTGTATATATATGTATATATCTATGAATGTGTTTATATATAATGTAACTATGTATGAATAAGAAAAAATACAACTAAATAAAAAGCTTTTACCTTAGTTGACAAGGAGAAACATGAATTGAGAGCAATGTTAATAACAAAATCACCAAAAAATGAAATGAATCTATAGCAATAAATGAGATATCAATGCAATTAAAGAGATAGCTAAGAAATTGCATGTAATTGTTTCAAATGCAAAAAAAAAAGTTGATGGTTAATATAAGACATAATCATCCATAATTGAGGCTTGCGCCTCAATTAAGCCTCAGAGCCTCAATGCCGTGAGGCGAGCCTCATACATTTTGAGGCGTAAGCCTCAGTCAAGGACATCGAGGCGTAAGCCTCGAGGCGCAAATGGGATAGCCTCGCCTCGAGGCGTAAGCCTCTAAAGCCTCAAGGCGGGTTTTTTAATACCATGGCGGTGGGTTTAAGCTAAGGGGCGCCTAGATTTTTCTGGGCATTTTTTTAATATTTTTTTCAGTTACATATTTAAATGTTTGTACACATGATGTGATAATGTATTTTTTATTCATTAAATGTTATCATAAGTCTAATTTGAATTGATAACTATAGGAGAATCAGGGGCAAGAGAATTAACATGAATAAAATGAAACAACAGTAAGAGGAAGATAAGCAGGAATTGGAGAGATAAAACGGGATAAAAAGAAACATGCAAAAGGTAGGAGTTGTGCAGGAAGAAGTCAGAATAAGGCAAACACAAGGTAGTAAAAGGAGATTGAAAGAGGAGAAAGAATTCAACAAAACCAAATATAAAACAGCAATAGCAGGTGCTGAAACAGAAAATATAGAGGATGGAAAAATAGGTCAACGAAAATAAATGGAAACCTGCAAACAACAACAGCTGTGAAAGGAGATTTAGGAGGAAGAAATCAGAAAAAGAAGAACAAATATATGCAAATAGTAGTAGTAGACTTGGTAGCAGGAGATATAGGACAAATCTGAAAAAAGAAATATGCACATAGTCACATAGTAGTAGGAGGGGATATAGGAGGAATAACTCAAAAAAAATGCAGCAGCGGTATGATTTAGGAATAAAATGCAGGAGAAAGGATAAAAAAAAGAAAAAGAAGCAAGTACAACAGACATGAGGAAGTAGATTCTTTTTAACTAACAACACTATGAGGACTTACCAATTTGGCCCAAGTCAGACCTACTTTCCCCAAATTAAACCTGTTTTTCCTAAGATCAGACCTAATTTGCCAAAATTTAACCTGATTTGGTCTAAATCAGACCTATTTCAACCATAAAATGACTCAAGGTAATCTAATTTGACCAAATCTAGACTCAATTCATGCTAATTTAGCCTTCAAATGGCTTAATTTGGGCATAAAAGGCCCTAGACGCCCACTTAATGCACTTAATAGGTGATCGGCCTCGAATCGCGCATCCGAAAGGGAGGCGGATTCAGAAGGAATCGGACTTTTAAATTTATAACCCGAAACCTTCAGGACCCCCACAACTTTTATTACGGGGTCGAAGTAGATATACGGGGTCGAACACAGGGACGTGGTGACGTTTAGGGCGCTTGAGATTTCGTTCTTGAGTCAGATAAGCCAAGACGATAGTTGAGGAAAGTATGGAGCTAGAACTAGTCTAGCGGGCTGTCACGAATTAAAACAAAACAAAGAAAAGAAAACAAAGCAGAGTCCGTAGGATTCTACTAAACCAGAGAGAAAGAAGCTCCTGGCTATGTAACTACAAGTTGGGCAGTCTATGCACCCGTTCTCGGGCGTAGACAACCCTCGAACACCTCATCAAGTAACCTACATTCAAACATAGCACGCGTCATGGTATCTGTTCCTATAGGGTCATCCCACTCGCTCTCGCGTAGCGTGACTAAAACCCATCGATGATATGAAACCTCTCTCGAGGATGACAAATCAACATCCTAGAATATTCTAGATACCCTCTCTGGTTTAGAATATTCTGGGATGTTAGGAACAGACCACCTTGAATCGTCCTCCTTTCAGGCTTCGATCCAAACTATCTTCTCTTATCTATTTCTACAACAAATCTCTCGATATAGGTAGAAATAACAGTTCGATCAAGAAAGAGATCAACTAAACTAGCAATCATAACCACAAAGAGGAGATAGAACATAAAACTTGCTAGATCTGAAATAAAACTACTTGCTAGATCTGAAATAAAACTACTTGCTTAAGGTAAAAGTACATAAACATGCCCAAAACGGGCTACATAGCCAAGAAGGAGCTCAACTCGCCATGGACAAGCATAGTTGGCACCGAACAGAGATGGAAAAACATCATTTGTACAGAAACAAAGGAGAACAGTGGAAGAAAAGAGGAGAAGAAGAGATTTAGCCCGTAGAGGAGAGGTGGCTCTCGCTCCTTAGCCTCCGTATAGGCCGGATCTCATCTTTGGGTCGTCCTCCTTGATCTTTTGGACTCCTCGGCCTCCTTTCTCTCTAGATCCCGCCCCCGAACAACAACTTGGTGAGTGAATGACGGTGGAAGATGATGGTGTGGACGTTCTCCTGCTCTCTCGAAGATGAATCCACAATCTTCTCTTTCCTTAGCTTCCGCCTTTAGAGATCTAAGACTGAGGGGGAAGATGGTGGAGAATGGAAGCATGCTGAAGAGACGGGCGTAGAACGAGCACTTCGGCCTTTTCAGACCTCCAGACTCTCCCACGAGGCTCTGGGAGCTTCACCAGGTTGGAACCACAGGATGGAAAAAATTCCCCAGACATCGTACAAAATTTCGATCGAAATTGCGAAATTTCGACCGAAATTTCCGATTTTTTTTCAATCAGACATCGAAACGCATGTACGCAGAGAATGGGATGTCATTTCGCACTTAGGTGCGAAATTTCTCAAAACAGTGCAAATTTCACCCAGTTTGGGCCATAATTTCGCAAAATGACACAAAATTTCGATAGAAATTTCGAGATATTTGTTCCTAAGACTGCTGCCACTACATGTTAGGTGTTTTGGCGATTCTCTTTGTATCTTTTGCTTATAGAGGCTATTTTCTTTGATTCTAAGGTACGTTTCCCGTATCCCTAGCTCATGTATACCTCTTTCTATGTTTACACTCTTCTAAAAGATGTGAAGAGATACTATGAAAAATAACAAAGTTCTAAGTTTTGCTGCTACATGTTAGGTATTTTGGCGATTCTCTTTCGAAAATCATATGAACTACAAACAAACTTGAGGATCTATGAAATAATAGTATTAAGTCTGCAATTCTACAATAAATTTGTTATTATTACACATATTTATACATAAAATGACTTAAAAATAATGCATTTTCTTTGATCTATGTATACATGACCCATGTAACCTAACTAAATTTTAACACTAGACTTATATAAGTTGTAACATGTAATGTAAGTTTGTAACTTGCAACTGTAAGTTTTAAGGTCTAAGTGGTAAATTGTGGGTTTGTAAGCTGTTTACAGTCTAACAGACTTGACAATTCTGTTCATTTGTGCACTCACTCATCAAGACATGGATCCCACCCTAACCTCTAAACATATAGATTTATTATATAATCTAGTGTGTTTATGTCTAGACTTTGTGTTTGCAGAATTTCAAAGCTTAATTCCTTCATTTTGCCATCGAAATTGCCATCGAAATTCTGTCGAAATTGTTCAGCTTCCTCTACTTACAAATGTGGGAGACCCCCCATATCCAATATGAAATATTATTGCATATTTGAGTAGATCTTGGCGTTTAGATCATCCTGGTAAATTTTCATGATTTAATTCGCTTATTTGGTCGTCGAAATCGTTAGGGCCGTAAATATCGAAATTAATGCGAAATTTTGAAAAATTTCTGTTTCTGGGCCATCGGACACGGCATCGAAATCGGACATTTAATTCTATGTCCCCAGATTCGAACCCTTCTTCAGGAGGAGAGGGGCGGGTATTTATAGGCGGAGTGGTCGCGGTTCTGAACAGGATCGCAGCTTCAGTCACTGCGGTCGCTGCGAGGACTGCGGGTCGCGGTCTGTGGTCGAGGTGCCTCCCACGATCGCGGTTAAGGTCAACAGATCACCTTGGTCGAGGCCGGATCCGCGGTCGAGGTGTAGACCTCGGTCGCGGTTAGTTCAGAAGTGGCGGCGACGGCTTGGATAGCGGTCGAGGTGTATTCATAGACCGCGATCGCGGTGGAGTCAATTACCACGGTCGCGGTTGTGGTCAGTGTGGGTACCGCGGTCGCGGTCGAGACCCTATTGACCGTGGTCGCGGTGTAGACTTAACTGCTGCAAAAACACATGCGCTGGAGAGGATCCTTTGGAGAATCCATGCCTTTTCAAGTTCGGTGCCTGCAAGTTCTAAAATTGGCTAATTCGATCAACTTTATCTATGCAAGGGTATAAGTTATTAGAAGATAAGGAACATGGGATAAATAGGGCATATTAAGGCTATAGCGATACAAAAATACAGATAAATGCTTATCATAAACACGTAAATTTGGGTGTTATCAATAGGCTGGGCCTAATTTGAGCCGCCTAGGCATGCTGCCCAGACGGGCGCCTTGATAACTAAACCGTGAACTTTGTTTGAGTCCATAGATAGCTCCATGGAACCGGACTTCGACTTCGAGCCCACTTCGCCAGGTGTGGACATGGAAGTTTGTGGAAATGTCGAGGAAATGTCGAGGATTTTTACAACCAAACTTCGATGCAACTTCGACAAAAATTAAGCTAAAAAATAGTCATTTTGTGATGAAAATCGACAGATTTCATCAAATCTAGCTAAAAAACACAATATACGTTTACATATAGCCATTCATATAGGTTTACATATGTAGATAAATACACGATTACATGTAGTCGTATCCGAAGTACGAAGTTCTTCCATATATAAAGCTTGTGACAATAAACAAACTACATAAAAATGGTGTAAATATGTGGTAGATTTAGCAGAGAGGGGATCAGTCTATTACTATTAGCTTAGAATAGTAAAAAATAACATTAAAATCATCTTACCTCAAGCTCCAACACTTTTTTCCCCTCACACAACAAACTCCACAAAATACCAGAAGAATGTCGCCAACTTCGACGACTTCGACAGATGTCGAGGACATTGTGGAATTTTTGTATAGACTTGGGTCAACTTCGTCGACATATGGGGAAATGTCGACAACTTCGACGAAATGTCGAGGATATTGTGGAATGAGGATGTTTAAATGCATTCGAGACATATGGGGAAATGTCGACAACTTCGACGAAATGTCGAGGATATTGTGGAATGAGGATGTTTAAATGCATTCGACGTCGCCGGTCGTCGACATCGACAATATCGGCGAAATTTCGCCCCATGTCGACGACATTTAGTTCCATGCATCTAACTACAAGAGTGGCCAGTCAAGATTGAAAATTACAAAAAAAAGTATCTGGACAGAATTTCACTAGCAACATGGAAGAAAGTTCACGATAAACTATTCCATATGTTTAGTGTAGTCTTTCATGACCAATCATGCTTTGAGATGTTCCATTGGGTTGTTAGGATGATATTTCATATTTTAAAGCCTAGTAGCATCTAATCGATTGACAACTAGAGGGGGGGTCAAGTTAATCCCAAATTTGTCTATTTGATAAGGAAATAAGCTTTTCTTCCATGGCTCGATGCTAACCACCTTGGAACAAAGCCTCAATAGTCGTTTTCAGGATTGCAATGACAGATAAGTCTATGGTAAAGCAAGAGGCCAAATTGAGTTTGTCTTGAGAACAATATTTGGCTAATCAGATGTAGCACATTGCCTTTTTGCTTTCCAATAAGCAATAGAGCAATGTAGATAAGATTGTACATGAACAAGCACATTACGTTTGCGCTTGATAAGTCTTCCCTCAAAACTGCTAAATGTGTTTCTTAGGTAACACTCACACAAAAGGGTTATGGGTGCTATAAATTTGTTGGACACAAGTGGGTTGTCAGTCCGGGTGTCATATTCTTTGAACGAGTTCAGAAGGGGGTGATCCCCTTGCCGCCCTATTAAACCACCCAAATCCCGAGATGAGTGGGATGCAGTGAAATGAAAAATGGCCTGAGCGGCCGATTAATCAACCCAGCACCCGGGCCGTTTAAAAATGACCAAAATCGCCGGTTGACCGGTTTGTAATAAATCGCCCGTTTTTCTCCACTTTTTGCCCTTTTTTCTGTCTTTTTGCCCTTTTTCCCGCTTTTTGCCCTTTTTTGTCCATTTTTTAAAAATACTGTTGTACACCTGTAACATTAAGTAAACTATATGGTCCCAAGTATTATTGACTATAATATATTAACTTATATACGTTAAATGTCCTATGATAAGCCTGGGTATGACTAATTGATGTACTGTTGTAATGTATGACTATTATCTAACTTAGAATTCATACTTTAATTAAATGTACTGCTGTAATGTATGACTAATTGATGATATGCACATATAACAATTATGTTAGTAAGGTATCCAATAATTAGTCTATTGTTTACTGCTTAGCTATGTAAACATGTGATGAAAATTTTCTTCTGTATCATGTATGTAGGGTGTTTTATCCATGTCAACTCTATTGTTTACTATATTATGGCTATAATTATTGTCTTATAGCTATCTGATAAACTATTTGGGTGTTTTGTGTTGTTGGGTAGAGTGTTTAGATATATATAAAAGTTCCAAAGAGTATAGTATTTATATACATATATGTGTAGTTTTGTATAAGTTATATAGGAAACTAAAGTCCGTTTTTTCAAAAATCGGCCGCTTACCGCTTGACCAGTTACAAGGTGCTAACCGCACGCTTACCGCTTAATGTTTTTTTAAACATTGGTGGGATGCCATCTTCTTTGAATCTACTCCATACTCATATTTTTAAATGTCGATCTCAAAGCCGTTTTGATGGTCCATAATAGGAACTTATAGAAAATTTGTCCAAATTTTGAAAATTTTGTTCACGTTGACATGAGTTTGACACCTATTTGACGACCAAACAAAGGAATTAAGTCTTGAAATTTTACTAGGACGATCTACATACATAAAAACACCTAAATATGCAATAATATCATATGTTGATATTGGTGGGGTGGCTGCTACATGTGCGTGAAAAGGTTCGACGGTGATTTGGATTATGCATTGTAGACATACACACACACACACACCCCTCTGTCTCTGTCTCTCTCTCTCTCTCTCTCTATATATATATATATATATATATATGCAACTTGTTAGGTCATAGATATTTTATATTCAATAACATGTTATATCTCCCACATTTTCATTTTTTTAATTTTTCTAATGAAATTACATATAAAAAATTTCGGCGATTGCGACAAATTTCAAATCTTAGGGAGAAATAGACACGATCCTATTTTAATTTTGCATTGCTTGGGGCATGAGCTGAGATTCACCATCTTTGTCTCTTCTTTGATATGAATATGTTGATGCTCCTTTGTCATATACTCTGGGATGGAGATGTATTCAAACTCAATATCTTTGTCATTGTATATTTGTGCAACTTTAGTAAACTAGTCTACAAACTCCCAGAGAGAACTTTTCTTCAACTATTTTAGGCTTTATGATTTTTTTATATTTTTTGAATATTGTGGATTTTGCAAATTTTAGGATTGTGTGGGGAAGAATAGGGATGTGGTATAGCATGACTAAACATCCACTCTTCCACATCTGGTAGAAATTCCTCTAATAGATTTTTTTGGACATGTGGTGGGTAGGGATGAGCATCGGGTTGGGCCAGCCCGATCCGACCTGCGACCCAGCCCGCATAACCCGATCCAGACCCGAACCCGGTTTACAATATGGGTGGTCCGGGCCTAAAATTTAAACCCATATTTTATTTGGGCCGGGTACGGGCGGAGGTAAACCCAGGCCCGAAAACCCAAATGCCCAGATTATATTTTATGTACATTATATACCTATACATCTATCTTTGTCTTGAAAGAAAAATATACAAATTTCTTGATGCAATATGTAGTATGTACCTAACCAATGGCAACATGGATACTATGTAATCAATCAACATGATTAATGAATTCATACTAGTAAGATAACCATCATTGACATGAATAGACATATTTGATTTCTTTATTTTGATCTCATCGTGTCCCCATATAGGAGACGAATGATCTTTTGCTCAGTGCATAGTAGATTATGCTCATCTTTTTACTCATATGCCCACATGTAGGAGACAAATGATCTTTTTCCCTTCCAAAACCCATTTCATTGTATATACATATAGGATGAGGAGGCAAAAAGGCACAACATTGTAGACTCCATTGATTTTTTACTTCTCATACATTCACATGTACGAGAAAATGATTTGTTACTCTTTCAATATAGGATATACATTCTTTTGAAGGTTTATCACAAAATACATATCACAGTAATTCAGTTTTCATGTTAGCAAGTTAGATCTAGCAAAATTTGGTATGCTCATTCGATGTTATATGGGCAAACCCGAACCCGGCCCGAAACCCAACATTCTTATATGGGCCGGGTATGGGCTGACATTTTTCAATTTTATCCGGGCCCGAACCCGACCCGTGGCCCGCTTTAAAATGTGGGTTTGGGTTTGGGACAGGAAAAATCCGGTATAACCCGGCCCGATGCTCATCCCTAGTGGTGGGGCCTGGTCCTTAGGACGTTGCAGTCATATATGCACCATTTTTTGACTTAATGAATGTTTTGTTGTTGCAATGGATTTCTCTTGAAGGATAAATGTATGCAGAATGATCCTAGACATTCTTGATTGTTGTAAAGAAAACCAAATTTCATCCAATTGATTGGATCTGTGTTGTTAAGCATTCATGGGTGACTTGGGAATTCTGTTTAGAATACTGCTCCAAGCAAATAGCTTGCTTCCACAGTCCCATTATTGGTTGAAGAAACTCACTAATATGAGTAAGGTAACATGTAATATGGATCTAGATTCTCAAGATGGACTCCGCATGGCATAACTTAGACCATAGATGAAGGTCACACACAACAAGTGAACATCTATGGGAGCACCGGAGCAGATGAAGACGTCATAAACAGAATTAGGTAGTTACAAGCACATACTATGCAGACTAGAAGTCACACGAATAAAAGAAGACACACATAGGTTCTACAACCCCCTTAGCACATATATTAGGAACAGTAGCTTCCCTAACCCCTTAACCCGCAACTGAGGAGGGGATGGAGATCAAGTAACATGACAAGAGAGGCGTGCACCAAAAAGACTCTCTAGACGACATGATCCTTTTAAAACCATGATGCTCGTAGAAGGGATCATTGACATGGTCAAACTATTAAGGGAGGCAACAATACCTCTTATTTATGTTATTAACCCCACCTTGAGGCTCTCGAGGCTTACACCTCAAGGCAAGGCTATCCTATTTTTGCTTCGGGGATTAAGCCTTGGTGTATCAGATTGCAGTATATGACTTAAAATGTTTGAGGCTCACCTCAATGCACTAAGGCTCTAACTCTAAGGCATAATCGAAAGCACATTCTTAATTCTGGATGGTAATGTCTTATATTAACCGTCGATCTGTTTCTATTGAGACTATTACATATACTTTCATAAATAAAGTGTGTTGTTATCATTCTCTCATTGATGAATTTACATCACTTTAAATGTTTAAGGGCTCAGAACTGAAAGTTACTTTTGATTTAGATGAATCTGCATTGCTAAAATTATCCTTGTGCTACCTTCTTATTTACTATGTAAATGGTTTTCAAATCCCATCTTTATCTATTTTAGTTCCATGCTTCTACTAAAATTTGTTTACCCTATAATTTTTTTGTCAAAGTATGAATTTTATCTAGTAATACAAAACATTGTTATCTTTGTTGGAAATAACGAATAGAATATATTCACAACATGTTTGATACAAGAGAAACCCTCTCCTATATACAGGAGAGGCGAAAACTATTCTAGACCTAACTGAACTCTGTTGGACCTACAAACTTATTGACTTTGAGTTGATTGGGTCTACAAAGGCTAGCCCATATTACATGCAACTTCTTACTCCTTTTACTTTTATCATTCCCCCTCAAGCTGGAAGCATGAGAGAATCACATGATTAGCTTGGACATAGATGAGAGAAACACAAACATGAGACGAAAAATAAAAACGGACATAAACATGATCGAAAGGCAAAAATGAAGACATACTTTGCATGACATGTGAATCCCTCTTGCATTTGATTCCTCAGACTTTGTAATTCTTGATATGTTTGATGTTCGTGACATCTTTGACGCAACCCTTAAATATATAATTGCCAAATCAACATATTAACTTGAAAAGATTGAAGCTTTGACCATGGCAGAGCTTGTATTTGGAGTGGAAGGCATATGGAAGACACATGTAGAATGAACTGAGACCCGAGCCGCCAACTAGTTGCTACTGTCGTTGAGCAGTTCAGAGATGAAAATTTCTACTAGAATGATGCGCGATAGAGAAAATCTGTGCCGCAAGAAGATGATTTGTAGACTTGCAACAAATGGTCAACAATGATTGACTGAGCATAGATAGACACACTGTAAACTTTGATGACAAAGCCGTGCGAATCTTCTTCAAAATGGACTTGCATGGTCGAAAGACAATCAATTTTGCAAATACTCACAAGATGCTTCCTAAACTAGATGACTGTTGCGTTGCATTATGGGGATGACTAGGACGTAGCCAAGGGTGACAAGTACACCTGATGTAGCAAGCCAAAGACAACACATGAGTATTCTTCCTCTCGCATTGAAGGTGGGCAAAGAAGACTATTGGATGGCAACTCAGAAGCCAAATGACAAGACTTGACATCGACCTTGAACTTTGGAATTTGCATGACGCATAAAAAACTCAAAGTGCCAAGATAGTAGACAACATGCATGAGATAGCATTAGATAAGAGAAAGTATTTCTCTATCTCTCGACTCTATATTTCATGTCTTCCTCTTCTCTCTTGAGTTATCAGCTCTCAATCTTATCTCATCTACTCATCTTCATTTTTTTCATCTCCTCTATATCTCCCCCAAGCACCAATCCCAAAAAGACCATGGAAGTAGTTGGGGTGGACAAAGGCAAAGATAAAGTCCTCCATGACAAGACTTTGATGGAAGTAGAGGATATGGGGTTGGGAATCATGAGTGACATGGGAACAAGTTGCTTGGAATGATTGGATAAGTTGTGTGTTTGATTGGTCACTTAAATGAATTGGACCTCATGATGCACTTCATGCTTGATGACGCGAACCTTGCACTTGAGAGATAAACCTTGCGCTTGAGAGAACTTGACTTCACACTTGACTCTTGAGAGACTTCATGCTTGAGAGAGGATGTTTTGGAAGTTGAATTCATTCCCTTGATCCGCGGATCCAACTTGCACCATAGATCGCTCGCAACATAATAGGTCCAATTGGGTTTGCATAAGTAGGTGGAGACTGAGTACTGTAAAAAGTTACACACTGTGTAAAATGAGAACACGGTGTGTTGACAAACACATGTGAAATGATACACGACGTGTTGAAAGATACATGTAACGTGTAGGAAATGAAAAGACACGACATGTACTTGGCTAGGCAATCGTCAAGATATTTGGTGATTTGTCTGCTAATTTATGTCTATTCTGATAGCATTCCAGTCAGTGGGCATGAACCTTACTAACTAATATAAACCCATTTTGACATGTGGGACTTCAGCAAAGTAGATTTCCATGAATGTCACATTTAATTTTTGCCCAAAATTTTGCTAAATAAGGTGACCTATTTTGTATCTTGGTACATCATCAACAAACAGTTTATCAAGGCCCAGGTAGCTGACAAGTATCAACGAGTAAATGTGATGGGAGTGCTGTATGGGGTTTGATTGTTTTATCTATTGTGATTATTGGTAGGTAAATGCTCTTGAGAACTGTTCTTTAGGCAGTCGTCATTCACATAATCACCGCATGTTCTTGGTGTATGGATTTTACTATGTTGTTAAACTGGCTAAGTTGACAAAATCAGTTGAAATATAATGTTCTTGTTTGGGCTTGGTCAAACTGGTAATTTGTGTTAATTAAATAAGTGATCTTTAACCCTCCAAGTGCTATGCATTTGATGATTATGTTGGAAGGAAAAATAACAAGTCAATGAGATTATATTACAGTTTATATTTGGATACCTCATAATGTATTTTCTTTCAGGTCATTTAAATGCATTTACCTTGTTTCATTGGCGTCATGAGTCATTCGAAGTGTAATATATATCTATCTTTTCCTTTCTTGCCAAGTGCTTCTTTTTACTTTTGGTTTTGGATTTGATCTAGGACTATTACAATTTCTGTTTACAGATCAAGCTGCATATGAATCTGAGTATAGAATCACCCCATTGGTTAATGAGAAGAGGAGATTGTTTAACGATCTTTTGACCACCAAGGGTATGTTGATTCTGTATATGGTCTTTCTTTGAATGAGATATGAAGATTGACGACCTTCGTCATATAGAATGCATATTATAGTGGTTTACTTTTATATTTCAATTTTAGGTAATGTGAAAGTGTTTTGTCGTACGAGGCCACTGTTTGAAGATGAGGGTCCATCTGTTATTGAATATCCTGATGATTTTTCTATACGTATAAACATTGGTGATGACTCTCTTGCTAATCCCAAGAAAGAATTTGAGTTTGATAGAGTTTATGGTCCTCATGTGGGACAAGGTGAGGATAAATGAATGCCATAGCTCTCTCTCTTAATATGAATCTCATGATAATTTCCTTCGCAGGAGAAATTTTCCTTGATGTCCAGCCCTTTGTGCAATCCGCTCTTGATGGTTTTAATGTTTCAATATTTGCATATGGACAAATACATTCAGGGAAAACACATACGATGGTATATCTTTTCATCTATTGTAAACAATAACTAATTATTACTTACTTTTGTCCTCTCCTATTGCGATCTCTAGTATATAATTAGTTTGTATTCTTCAACTTCTATAATTTTTACCAATATTATATGCCATCTTGTTTGCAAGATTTTTTTGGGTTTCACTATAGATCTCGTTTATCCTGACTAGTTAATTCTCAGTTTATCCATAGTTGCATGCTAAAAGTAATTGTGTGGAGTACTATTCTTTGTACATCTTTAACTATTTACGAATCTGAAATGTCATATTCCTTTTGGAAATGTATATGTATAATGGGGGAAAAGGTTTTTACTGGAGAAGGTATTAATTTCCATCCTAACTCATATTTTCATGAGTTTTTCTGTTTATTTGTGTCACCTTGATGATGGCGTTAATAATTCTACTTCCTACTAATAAAAGTGTCAGTGATCACATTGGTCATATCATTTGAAGCACTACTAACGTAGGATCCATAATCATCAAGGAGGGCGCCAAACCAAGGGGCCAAAACTAGGCGCTCAGGTTTGATTTGTTCTAATAAGATCTGATATGACCAAATAATGTTTGAATTAGGGAAAATTAGGTTTATTTGGGCCATTTAGGATAAAGTAGGTCTGATGTTGATCAATTAGGGCAAGTTAGGTCTAATTTAGGTCAAATCTAAGTAAAGTTATGTAAAACTTGGGCCAAATATGTTTAATTTAGGTCATGTTGGATGTGATATAAGCTAACTTAGGATTACTTAAGCTTAGTGAAAACCAAAATATACAAACTTATGTGCATATATATATATATATATATATATATATATATATATATATATATATATATATATATATATATATATATATATATATATATATATATGCAAGCACGTATACATGTAAATGTAACTAAATATCATCGAATAAAAAAGCAGGCCGCTTCACGCTTGGGCTTCCAGCAAGATTGGCCGTTGTTTTTCTGAATGAAGCGATAATCACGACATTCTAAAAGGAAGCGGGCGCCTTAGTCTGTCTGAACCCGCTTTCAACCACTTCACTTGGCTCGCTTAGGCAACTCTAAGCCGTTTTTTTTGGAAACCGGGTCAGGCCCATTACCTAATACAATAAATGAGAAAACATGGAACCAAATCGACTTCTTACGCGAGCTACTGTTCCCCTTCAAAGCCTACATCGGAAACCTTTCCTTCCCCAAGTAGGAAACAACGCCTATTATGACTCCGATTGGGAGTCCTCTTTCCAACTTTCTGACGGCTCTTCCCCTTTATTTATGGAAGGCCAACACCATCCCTTCTCTTTAAATCTTCTCTCACAAAGGGACTCTGTCGACTTCCTTTGTGTCAACCAAGTTGTACAACTGCTGGAGCCTTGTTTTTGTGTATTGGTGCCACGAGTCTTGTGCCAGAGGAGTCGCCAGATTGTGAAGAAGTAGGTTGCGGGCCCTTCCCGCTATTATAAGCATCATCAAGGCCCTGAAGTTAGTTGCGAAAGGAGGATACAAGCATATCCTTTTTGATGTTTGTCTCTGTATTTGTCTGTTACACATTATGTATTGTTGTATTCATCCAAGTCTCAAGACGTTCCCTGCTATGTATATTTTTTTGACTTTGGTCTTTGTATTTCTTCTTTTTTACTTCTCTCCCCACGTTCATTGCTTAGCATTGTCGTTTCTATAGAGATATGCTTATGTTTCACTTATTGTCATGTGCCTTGCATGTGCTTCACTTACATATTGCTTGTGTTGTTTTGTCCCATATTGCTCATCTTTAATGTGTGTCTCGTCTCTTATCCTATATAAGGGAATGTATTGTACACCTTTTTACTCAATACAAAGCCTCTTATTCTTCTATATGGTATCAGAGCCACAAGATCCCCCGTAATCCTACCCATCCCTAATGCCTCCGTTCACCTAACCTACCCGCCACTGCCCCCCACTTCACGCCGCCAACCCCTCCCCTTACATCCCTTCATCAAAAACACCCTCCCCTAACCCTAATCCGCCGCCCCCTCCTCCACCCACACCCCAACCCTAAATAACCACCTTTCCCACCATCTCCTTCACCTAACCCTAGCCTACCTGCCGCCATCACCCCACCCTAACCCCAAGTCGCCACCACCACCTCCCTCCTACCACCACTCGCCGCCACCCCTCCTCTCCCTTCCCTCTTCCACGCCACCACCAATCCCCACTCCCTCGATTTTCTCCACCGGTTAGCCTCTCCTCTTCTTTTCCTCCTCGTTGTCTCTCACCATCGCAGGACAACCCTTCACAATAGCAAGTTGAGACTTGAGAGTCTAAACAGGTTCAATCTCTCTATTGCCTACGCCTCATGGTGGAGTAGGTCTCTCACTATGATGGCGTAGGTCTTTCTACAATCTTTACTGCCTTTGTTGTGGGGTTTCTGGGATCTGATGTGTAAGATCCACTATCGTTCTACTCTGCCCTACTGCGGGTCTTATCTGATCTACTGATTCTGACCGCCATCTGTTCTGGCTCCCTTCCTCCGTAAGGCATCTGCTGCCTTCTGACATTTGCTGCTGCGTTCTGCTCCATCTACTGCTCTGTTCCTTATGGCTTCCATTGAGCCTCCTCGTTTCCTGTGTGTCACCATAGTGAAACTTGATGGCTCCAATTATCACCTATGGTCATCATCCTTTATTCTATATGTGAAAGTACAAGGTCGCTATTCTTATATCACCACCAACCCTCCCCCTGCTCCGGATGACTCAGCGGATGACAAGACCAAGAAAACTTATGCAAAATGGAGCAAAGATGACTCGAGAGCATGGAAAAAAAAGGCGCGCCTCGAGGCTTCAAAGGCGTACGCCTTGAGGCGAGGCGTAGCCCAATGCGTCCCGAGGCGTGCGCCTCACTGTCCAGATGAGAGGCGTGCGCCTCATTTTTAGAGAGGCGTAAAAAGGCGTTGAGGCGGTGAGGCGTTTCCGAGGCGTAAGCCTCAGTCCAGACCCCAATTTAAGCCTCATATGCACATGTATAATCTATATATATGTGTAAATATACATATATATGTATCTAAACTTGTATATTTGTGTGTATAATCTATA
Source organism: Alisma plantago-aquatica (assembly GCA_963693085.1). Classification (NCBI taxonomy): domain Eukaryota; kingdom Viridiplantae; phylum Streptophyta; class Magnoliopsida; order Alismatales; family Alismataceae; genus Alisma; species Alisma plantago-aquatica. The sequence goes on from OY856409.1 coordinate 597,365,049, forward strand.
TATGTGTGTATATATACATACATATGTATCTAAACATGTATATTTGTGTCTATATATTTATGTATTTGTGTATGTATCTATAATGTATACGCATGTACATGTAATGTCACGCATCATATACATTTACATGTATATATTTGTGCATGTATATGTGTATATGTATATAATTGTAAGATGTGTACAGATTTACATGTATATATGTTGATATTTTGTATTCTTTTGTATATTGAATGTACTTGCATATGTTTATGTGTATATGTGATGGAGTTACATGTATATATATCTATATGCTAATATGCATATATATATGTGTGTGTATATATATACATATATATATATATATACATATATATATATACATATATATATATATACATATATATACATATATACATATATAACATATATACATATATAACATATATATGTATAAAAAATATGAACGCCTCGGTACATTCTGAGGCTTACGCCTCGACCGCCTCGAGGCTTACGCCTCGACCGCCTCGAGGCTTACGCCTCGCCTCGCCAAGAAAAAAACGCCTCGTTACGCCTCACGCCTTTTTCAACCTTGCTCGAGAGTTATGTCTTAGATGATTAATAGCACCGAGTCGTGGATCAGTCAGTCCCTTCTCTTCCTCCATGATGCGAAGGCTATGTGGGATCAACTCTCCCATGTCTACTCCCATCAATAAAACCCCAAGAAGGTGTGCGAGATTTTCAAGAACCTAGCCAAGAAGGAATTCTCACATGATGCGTCTGTTGAAGACTGTTACAATCAGTGCTTTGCTCTCTGGAATGAGTATGAGATATACCATCCCTTGTCTGCTGATATCAAGGAGGCTCAATGACAGCGCAATGAACTTCAACTTGTCCAGTTCCTTGTCGGATTTCCTTCCTCTTTCTCTGGAGTCGTTGACTAGATTCTCTCAAGTAATCCTCTGCCCACTCTGAGGGATGTGCTTAAACATGTTCAACATTTGCCATCCGTTACTTCAGTTCCTACTGTTGAGCATCCCGCTCTTGCTGTCAGACCTCCTGATAATAGTCACGACTGTGGCTGTGGCCGCGGTGGCCGTCATCCACCTACCTCGGGCCTTACTTCCTCTTCTGCACAAGGACGTGGTCAGTCTGTTGCCTTGCATTTCTGTAATTTCTGTGGCCGAGATAATCATAACGAAGACAGATGTTGGATCATCAAACATGGAAAGCTGACTTGGGCTAACCAAGTTACTTTAGATACATGCTGCTACTGATAACACCCCCGCCCAACCCTCTTCTGCCTAGATTTGATCCGAATTTGAGGATCTCTTCCAAGAGCGTATATCCAACCTATCGTCTACTTCGGAGAGCGGTTCCTTTGCTATGCTTGTTGCGCCATCTACTGGTAAAAACAAGTGGTGTATTGATTCTGGTGCTTCGGTCCATATGGCCGGTAACTCTGATTTATTTTCTTCCTTAACAAAATCAACTCATCTGCCCCCGGTTACAGTCGCTGATGGCTCTCAGACAACTGTCCATGGCACTGGGACGGTTCAGTTATCTAAAAAAATGTATATGAAATATGTCTTATATGTTCCAAAATTTCCTGTTAATCTACTATCTGTTAGCAAGACTATGAAGAGCCTTTAATGCTCCATTACATTTGACCCTTAGGGATGTGTCTTTCAGGATCTCCCCACAAAGACGAGGATTGGTTCGGGCCATGAGGGACCGGATGGACTCTACTATCTGGATGGACCAACGTTTGCAACTGCAATGCTCTCGACTTCTGTGACTGGGATTCAATGGCACTACCTCCTCGACCACCCTTCAACTGCTAAATTGAAACATTTATTTCCCCCTTCAGTTGATAAAACCTTTTCATGTGAATCGTGCCAATACGACAAGCAAACTCGATCAACTTTTCTTTCTAAGAAAGAAATTGGTTCCAAAAGCATTTTTGATATTGTTCATGCAGATATCTGGGGACCTTGTTCAGTTGCTAGTCATAAAGGAGTGAAATATTTTATGACTTTCATAGATGATTTTTCTAGAGCCACATGGCTATTTCTACTAAAAGATCGCAACACTATTCTGGATACCATTACTGCATTTTTTTTCTGAGATTCAAACTCAATTCAATGAAATCATTAAAATCTTTCGAACTGACAATGCTCTTGAGTTCATGCAAAAATCTGTCACGTATTTTTGTTCATCCTGTGGTACGATCCATCAAACTCCTTGCCCCTACACCCCACAACAAAATGGAATTGCCGAACAGAAAAACCAACATCTTTTGGAGGTTGCTCGCACTATTATTCTTCATTATCACGTTCCTCACCGTTTTTGGCCCGAGGCAGTTTCTACAACTTGCTACCTTATAAATCGCGTGCCGTCTTCTGTTTTGAAAAATCAGATTCCATATGACATTCTCTTTCCTGATGCGCCGCTTTTTACAGTCCCACCACGCATCTTTGGGTGCACTTGCTTTGTTAAGAACCTTTGTCTCGGGATGACAAAACTTGACCCTCGCTCCACGAAATGTCTTTCTGGGTTACTCCAGAACCCGAAAAGGGTATTGATGTTATGATCCCATCTTATGACAATGGCAAGTTAGTGTAGATGTCATGTTCTTTGAACACATGCCATTTTTTTTTATAAAGGGGCTTCGTTATCCTGTGATGTTTTGGCTCCAACTCCTTCACTTGACATCGTGGATATTGATCCACCTTCTGCACCAACAACGGAAGAACGACCACTGCAAGTCTATAAGAGAAGACCCAAGCTACCAGTTCCCTCCATGGCCCCTCCACAACCAACTCCTCCTTCGACGGATGATTAAAGCACAACTCAGGTACACTCTGACTTACACCTTCCTGTTAGTCTTCGGAAAGGTGTTCGATCCTGTACTAAACACCCGATTAGCAAATTCTGTTCCTCAACTAATCTGGGTACCAACTTTGCTTGCTTTATGACTGCACTTTCTGCTGTGTCCATTCCAAAATCTGCTACTGAGGCACTTCAAATTCCTGCATGGAGACAAGCTATGGAAATTGAAATGTAGGCACTCTCTGACCGCCGAACATGGGATCTTGTGGATCGTCCTGCTGCCTGCTCTACTGTTGGCTGCCGCTGGATCTTCACTATCAAATATCAACCAGATGGCACAATTGAGCGACTGAAAGCCCGACTAGTAGCAAAAGGTTACACACAAACTTATGATGTGGACTATTTTGAAACTTTCTCTCCTGTAGCAAGACTAAATTCTGTCCGAATTCGTATTTCTGTTGTTGTAAACAAAGATTGACCTCTATCTCAGTTAGATGTCTAGAATGCCTTCCTGTATGGAGAGTTGCAGGAAGTTTACATGGAGCAACCACCGGGATTCGTTGCTCAAGGGGAGTCTTCCTTGCGAGTTTGTAAATTGAGAAAGGCCATCTACGGGCTAAAACAAAGCCCTCGTGCCTGGTTCGACAAGCTTAGTCAGAGGCTTTCTTCGTTCCCATTCAGATCATTCTGTGTTTATCAGGAAAACTGCGACTGGGCTAGTCATTCTTATTGTCTATGTTGATGATATTATCTTATTTGGCAGTGAGACCTTGGGGATTCAGACTACCAAAACTTACTTGGAAAAACATTTTGTCACCAAGGATCTCGGAAAGATGAGATATTTTTTAGGCATTGGCGTATCCAGATGATCTGCGGGATTGTCTTTCCCAACGAAAATATGTTTTTGATGTTTTGCAGGAAACTGGTATGCTTGGCTGCAAACTAACCAATACCCCTCTAGATCCAAATACTGACTGGGACAATGAAACTTTTCCACCTTATGCTGATCACCACCTATTAAGACGATTGGTTGGTAAGCTTATTTACCTTACTGTTACGGGAGCTGATCTTACTGCTGCTGTCAGATTCATAAGTAGGTATCTTGACAAGCCTCAACAATGTCATTGGGACGCTGTCTATCACATTCTGAGATATCTCAAAAGCTCTCTAGGAAAAGGTCTATTATATAAGAAGCATGGCCATTGCAATCTCTCCGATTTTTCAGATTTTGACTATGGAGAGAGTAGATGTGATCGTAAATCTACATCTGGTTATTGCACCTTTGTGGGTGGCAACCTAGTTACCTGGCGTAGCAAAAAGCAGACTGTGGTAGCCAGGTCAAGTGCAGAGGCATAATATAGAGCCATGGCTCACACTGCATGTGAACTTCTGTGGGTTTAAAGCCTTCTCAAAGAATTGGACGTATCTAACTCTAGTCCTATTTCGGTGTTCTGTGACAACAAGGTGTCTATCTTTATTGCAAGCCCTACATTTCATGAGAGGACAAAACATATAGAGGTCGACTGCCACTTTGTTTGGGAGTCTGTTCTTTCTGGTCGCATTAGTACTCCATATCTCAGCACTGAGCAACAAGTAGCAAATATCTTCACCAAGCTTCTTCCAAAGGCTCGCTTCAAGATTCTAATGGACAAGCTGGGCATGTTCGACATCTAGGCTCCAACTTGAGGGGGAGTATAGAGATATGCTTATGTTTCACTTATTGTCATGTGCCTTGCATGTGATTCACTTACATATTACTTGTGTTATTTTGTTCCATATTGCTCATTTGTAATGTGTATCTCCTTCCCTTATCCTATATAAGAGAATGTATTGTACACCTTTTTTACTCAACTAATACAAAACCGCTTATTCTTCTATAGTTTTCATCTAATTCCAACATTCTCTGTTATTATTGCTATCTTTAATATAGATGACTTTCCTTTGCAATTCATTGAATGATGTTCTACTGTATTCATCTTCTGATGTTCCCTGCTATTAGTGCTATCTGCTACATAGATCATGAAGTTCCACGCTATAAGTGCTTTTCATTGAATAAAATGAGGTTCTATTGTATTCATCTAATTCTCACTTCATTGAATTAGATGACGTTCTAATGTATTCATCTATTACAACTTTTCATTGCATTAGATGAAGTTTTATTATATCCATCTTTGGAAAACTAGATATAATTGGGGAAGATCCCCTTACGTGTAGGTTTTCTTATTGCTTGATAGAAAGGAGGCGTCACCCTTTCCTATAAATTTAGGAGAAGGGGGAAGCATACAAAAACCCTAATGGGCCAATAGACAATTGGGCCCATGTTACAATTAGACTAAAGACAACTTAAGTAAAAGACTAGAACACTTAAGTAAATAGACACTCTAATACCATCTAATTCTCACATTATTACTTTTTACTACCTGTGTATTATCATCCAACATATAATTTATACGTTTTTCCCCTGTTATGGCCGCTTTTTTTAAAAGCACCCATTTTGAAACCCTCTTTCCGCTTAAGCGTTCATACATGTCTTGTCGCTTGCTTTGCACTTTGTGCTTTCCAAAACCTAGCTAACACCAATTTGAAAAACACACCTAGGAATACCTAGACCCTGGTGCCCCTTGGATAAGGGGTTATCGTCTTGCCGCCTTGACTAATATGCCTTGATCCTAACTCAATCCATGTAAGAATTTGGGCCTAAAATCGAGCCTCTAGCAATTTGCAATAAGGTAATTTTTCCATTCAATTGGAAAATCGTCTTGCTCAACAGTGTTGTGTATTGTGCGACTTGGTCTCAGGGATGATATACGTAGTAGGCACATTTGCAAGGCTACAAAGCCATAGGAAGAGTGCACATATATTTGCACAACAATAGTGGAATGAACCTACACCAATGGTGTATAGGCAGTAAGTGACCCATTATTAATGATGGATAGTACATGGAAAGTCTAGTCCCCAAACAGAGTCCAGGTTGTTGGGAATCAGGCAGAAACAAAATATAAGTGGAGAATCACGAGAAAATCATGAAGCAAGAGACCAAGAAGATTTTCTTTATATAGTATAGGGCCTTGCTACGCCAACCATGAAGGGAGAGCCTAGAGGCTGTTGGCTTTTTGGATATGCTGCACTCATACTTTGATGATGGAAATATTTCCCTTTTGTATTACTAAAATGTGCATTTAGTGTTTCAGGTGTTCAAGGAACTTAGACAAGATCCAATAATAAAGAATATACAAGATTATATGTGTTCGATCTTAGTTATTAAGGCGACCGCCTAGGCGCCTAGGCTTAAGGTGGGCCGCCTCAAACTGGGTGCCCAACCCCTTAGCATAGTAACAAATTCGGGATTCGGCAAATTTACGACTGGTCGGAAAAAGTTGGAATTCGGAAAAAATTGGAAACTTTCTTGAAAAAAAAACGATATATTTCAGTCTAAGTTCAGTCAACTATTCGGAAATAATCGTGAATAAGTCGGCTATATATATGCATATATATACATATATACATATATGTAATATACATGTATACATATATATACATATGTATGTATATATATATACACATACATATACAAATGTAACTATTAAGGTCACTAGACATACAATCTTATTGAGTGCAAAAAGTAGGAAAAGAATTAAAAAATAGTTGCATAATAACAAGGGACTGTTGAAAGAGTGTGGTGTTGGAGGTTTAGTGTATATCAGGCATTCTGTGTACATGGTTTGGTAAAAAAAAGAGAAAACGACTTAAAAGAGAAAAATTGTAAAAAAAGTGAAAAATCGTATACATCGTGAAAAAGCAGGAAAAATCGTGAAAAGTCGCGAACAATCGGCGGCCGACGTATTAATCGCGGTGAAAATTCGGGAGCCTATAAAATCGCAAAAAATCGTCGATTTTTCGTAAAATTCGGAGACTTTTGTTACTATGCCCCTTAGGTGATCTGAGTGGCCGCCTAAGGCCTTTTAGGCCGAAATTAAGCCACTTCAAGGCTAATTTAGCATAACTTAGGCCTGAATTTGATCAATTTAGGTCAGTTTATGGTTGAAATGGGTCTGATTTATGCCAAATGAGGTCAAAGTTAGGATAAATTCGGCCTGATTTGGGGAAAACAGGTCTGGTTTGGGGGAAATAGGTCTAATTTGGGGGAATTATGTTTGACTTGGTCATGTAAGGCCTCATTTAAATCAATATAGGGAAAATTAGGGCTAGTTAGGTTTGATTAGGTCATGTTATGCAGATTTAGGTTTGATCTTAGGCCAAATATGTCAAATTTAAGCAAATTAGGTGTGATTTGGGGAAAACAAGTCAATTTTTGAGGAAATGGGTTTGATTTGGTGAGATTAGGTATGATTTGGTCAGATTAGATCTTGTATAGGTCAACATAGGGAAGATTTGGGGAAGTTAGGTCTGGTTGGGTCATAATATGCAAAAATAGGTTTTATTTAGGCCAAATCATGTCAAATTTGGGCACATTAGGTCTAATAACGTGGAAAACAAGTCTGATTTGGCAGAAATAGTTCTAACTTGGGAAGATTGGTCTGATTTGGCCAAATTTAGTCTCATTTAGGTTTCTGTATGAAAAATTTAGAGAATTAGGTCTGATTAGGTCATGTTATACAAAATTAGGCCTGGTTTAGGCCAAATTAGGGCAAACTAGGTCAAATTTGATCAAATTTAGATCAAACGAGTCCAAATCAGGGCCAATCAGATCTAGTTTAGGTCATGTTAGGTGTGATTCAGCCTAAATTCTACATAAAACTGTTTTTTTTGAAAACATAATACTATGTAATAATTTCATTATTTATATGTACATATCTAAAAATATGAATGGAAATATCAAAAATTCATAAATTTTTTTTTATAAAAAAGGCAAAATGCCTGGGCACCCACTAAAAAGCGCCTAGTGCCTGGCCGCCTTAACAACCATGGTTTGGATGCTTGTAGATCTAATCGCACCATGTATATACTTTGTACAAATGCATTTTGTGCAACTTGTTAGGAATGATGTAAGAACGAGTGATGATCAACCCTATCCTATCCTAAACCTCAAGTCTTTAAGATAGATAGGTGCCATTAGAAAAATCATTTGATATGTTATCCAAATGTTTAGAAATGTATTTACATATACATTTTCGGCCGAACTACACTTCGACCAAGAAAGAGCTGCTCTAGAAAAATAGCCGTTGTGAAATTTGAGAGGTGTCTAACTCTCTGTCGAACTACAGTTCAATCAAGATTGATCTCGGTCGAAGTACAATTCGACCATGACTCAGTTTGCAGTCAAAATTTGCATTAATTTTCTATCAGTTGTTAGCTCAATTTTTGACATCCCAACGGCTAGTTTAGCATTTAACTTGGTCAAAACACTCCCAACAACTATATTGACCATTTGTAAGTGTTTCCTATATATAGGAGTGCCTATGAACACTTAGGATACGCACTTGAGCAAATATATTACATGCTATCTTTCTCCAAGCATAGAATTCTACATTGCTATCTTCAGATTTAAGCCATAGCTCAACAATAGTGTCATACTCCACCGAATATAGCCTTGTCTATCCTTCTGGAGAGTTGATATCACTTGTTTATAGAGAGCTTCATTTTGTAATTATAGAGATATGTTTATGTTTCACTGAGTGTCATGTGCGTCACTTATGTTTTTACTTACGTAGTTTAGTCCCATATTGCTAATTTCTATTTTAGTCTCTCCTCTCTTCTCCTATATAAAAAACTGTATTGTACACCTTTTTAATCATCGAATATACAATTCCTATTCTCTCTATATGGTATCAAGAGCAGGTCCCCTTTTTCCTATGTAAATCACCCCCCCCCCCAGGCAACACCCGCCACCACCACCCCTTCCACCTCCCCAACCTGCCGCCCTCCTCCTCCTGTCCTCAAAGCCATCCCCTATTCCCGCTTCATTCCTGCTTCCTCTTCCACCAACCACAAGCACCATTCGTCTGCTCCTCTAATCCCTTTCTCCATATCTCCACTTCTCTTCGTATTTGACGTTTCCGGACAACCATAGCTATTGCACGAAGAGAGTCTCTCCGACTCTTTGGGTTCTTCTACATGCGCCTCATGATGGAATCTTGATCTTCCTCATGACAACGTAGGTTCCTTTATCAGTCACTCTGCCCATAGCGGGTCTCTTCTGATCTGATGCTTCTGATCTACGGTGCTGCTCTACTGCCCTATATCGGGTTCCTTATCTGCTTACTACTGCTGCTGCTGTGCTGACCATTCTCTTGCTGCTTCGTCTATGTTTACTATGACCTCTGTTGAGCCGCCTCGTTCTCTGTGTTACCACAGTCAAACTCGATGGCTCCAACTATCATCTCTGGTCGGCGTCCTTTGTTTTATACGTCAAAGCACAAGACCGTTATTTACATCTCACTACTGATCCTCCTGCTGCCCTTGCTGCTACTGCAGATGAAAAAAGCAAGCAAACCTATGCACAATTGTCCAAAGACGATTCTGGTGTTATGTCATGGCTTCTTAATAGCACCGAGCCGCGGATCAGTCAATCCTTGTTGTGTCTTCATGATGCTAAGGCCACGTGGGACCAATTATCTCACGTCTATTCTCATCAGCAGAATCCCAAGCGCATTTTTGAAATTTTCAAAACCTCGGCCAAGAAGGAATTTTCTTCTGACACTTCTGTAGAGGACTTCTACAACCAGTGCTCTGCTATCTGGAATGAGTACGGAATTTATCACCCCTTGACGACCGAGATCAAAGAAGCCCAGAAGCAACACAATGAACTACAATTGGTCCAGTTTCTGGCTGCCCTTCTTGCTTCCTTCTCTGGCGTGGTCGATCAGATTCTGTCTAGTGACCCCCTACCTACTCTCCGCGACGTCCTTAAACGAGTTCAAAGATTTCCGTTGATAACCTCCACCCCTGCCATTGAGCATCCTGCTCCGGCCATTCGTACTACTCAATCTGGACGTGGCTGAGGTCGAGGCTGTGGTCATGGAAGACTTCTACCTCCTAATGGTGGGCACACATCTTCTACTACTCCTGGTTGAGGCCAAGTTGCTGGCCCTCGACTGGTGTGGTCGTGATAATCACAATGCGGATCGCTGCTGGATCAAGCGTGGTAAACCGGTGTGGGCAAACCAAGCTTATGCAAAAACCTCCACTGATACCACATCTGACCAGCCATCTGCTACGCCATCTACTGAGTGGCTTTCGCTCAGAGTTTGAGAATTTTTTTCAAGAACGCATGACTCAGCTCCCCTCTATGTCTGCTGCTAGTTCCTCCGCCTTGCTTGCCTCTCCTTATGCTGGTAACAATAAATGGCATATTGATTCTGGTGCATCTGTCCATATGGCTGGCGACATCAACTTATTTTTTGCTCTGACTAAAACCACAACTTTTTTGTCTGTTACTGTTGCTAATGGCTCTAAGACTCCTGTTCATGGCATCGACACTATTCCCTTGTCTCGGAAGTTGCACCTGCAATATGTTTTATACATCCCGCAATTTCCTGTTAATTTACTTTCTGTCAGTAAGGTTGTTAAACAACTTCAGTGCTCCATTAAATTTGATCCTTTTGGTTGTGTTTTGAACGATCTCCGCATGAAGACGAGGATTGGTTCCGGTCATGAAGGACCAGACAAACTCTACTATCTGGATGGACCACCAACAACATCTGCTCTTTTGTCTACATCAATCACAGGACTCCAAATGCACTACTGGGTTGGTCATCCTTCTGTAACAAAGCTGAAACATTTATTTCTAACATTATCTGAAAAAACCTTTTCTTGTGCATCTTGTCTGTTGGGTAAACAAACGCGGTCTGTATTTTCCGCTAAAAAAGAAATTGGTTCTAAAGCACTTTTTGATATTGTTCATGCGGACATTTGGGGCCTGTGTTTTGTTCCTAGTCACTCTGGAGTTAAATATTTTCTGACTTTTATTGATGATTATTCCCGTGCTACTTGGCTATTTTTACTGAAGGATCGCATCACAGTTTTGGATAATATCAGTGTTTTCTTTTTTGAAATACAGACCCAGTTCAACAAACCATTAATATTTTCCGTACTTATAATGCTCTTGAATTTATGCAAAAATCTGTCACATCTTTTTGTTCTGTTCGTGGCACCATCCATCAAACTACTTGCCCCTACACTCCCCAACAGAACGACATTGCTGAATGTAAAAATTGCCACTTGTTAGAGGTTGCTCGCACTTTACTTCTTCATTATAAAGTACCTCACCGATTCTGGCTTGAAGCTGTTTCTACGGCATGCTATCTTATCAATCGCATGCCATCCTCTGTTTTACACAACTGGATACCTTATACCATTCTCTTTCCTGATGCTCAACTGTTCTCTGCCCCCCTCGTATTTTTGGGTGTACCTGTTTTGTCAAAATCTACGCCCGGGGCTAACAAAACTTGATCATCGTTCCACTAAATGTATCTTTTTGGGATATTCTAGAACCCAGAAAGGTTATCGCTGCTTTGATCCTGTTATGAAGCAATGGTTTGTCAGTGCGGATGTGATCTTTTTTGAGCATATGCCATATTTCTCTGATGATGGGGCATCACTCTCCAGTGATATGTTGGCACTAATACCACTGCCTGATGTTGTTGAGGTTTTGCCATCTTCTGATCTGCCTGAAGGCCGCCCTTTGCAAGTATACAAACGAAGGACCAAGACAAGCTCTCATTCCATGGCCCCTCCACAACCAATTCCTCCGTCTGCGGATGATCATACAACCACTGAGGTAACTTCTGACTTACACCTGCCTATCAGTCAGCGCAAAGGTGTTCGTTCCTGCACCAAACATCCTATTAGTCATTTCTGCTCATCTGCTAACCTGAATAACAGTTTTGCATGCTTCACTTCTACAATTTCTGCTGTCACTATTCCAAAGACTGCTGCAGAAGCTCTTCTTATTCCTCCATGGAAACATGCGATGGACCATGAAATGCAGGCACTATGTGATCGCAAGACGTGGGAACTTATGGATCGTCCTCCTTCCTGCCCTACTGTTGGATGCCGATGGGTCTTCACAATTAAGTATCAACCTGACGGTACAATTGAGCGCCTGAAAGCTCGTCTTGTGGCAAAGGGGTATACACAAATATATGGTGTGGACTATTTTGAAATTTTTTCTCCAGTAGCACGGTTAAATTTTGTTCGCATTCTGATTTCTATTGCTGTAAACAAAGAATGGCCCCTATCTCAGTTGGATGTTAAAAATGCATTTCTTTATGGAGATCTACAGGAGGAAGTTTACATTGAGCAACCACCGAGGCTTGTTGCTCAGGGGGAGTCTGCCTCAAAGGTCTGTAAGCTAAAAAAAGCCATCTACGGTCTCAAACAGAGCCCGCGTGCTTGGTTCGACAAATTCAGTCAGATCTTAGTTACTTTTGGCTTTCGTCGTTCGCACTCAGATCATTCGGTTTTTATCCGCAAAACAGTGGCTGGGCTAGTCATTCTTAGTCTATGTTGATGATATTATTTTATCTGGCAGTGATACCTTGGGCATTCAGACAACTAAAACCTACTTCGAAAAACATTTTGTCACCAAAGATCTCAGAAAGTTGAGATATTTCTTAGGCATCGAGGTATCCAGATCATCTGCAGGGTTGTGTCTCTCTCAACGAAAATATGTACTTGATCTCTTGTAGGAAATTGGTATGCTTGGCTGTAAACCAACCAACACTCCTCTTGACCCAAATATGGATTGGGACGATGAAAAATTCCCTCATGCTGATCACCACTAGTTTAGAAGGCTGGTTTGACAAGCTTATTTATCTTACGACCACGAGATCTGACCTCATTGCCGTTGTAGGATTCATCAACATGTATCTTGATAAACCACAACAGTGTCATTGGGATGCTGTTGTCATATCTTGTGCTATCTCAAAAGCTCTCCTGGCAAAGGCTTGTTATATAAGAAGTACGACCACTGTAATCTCTCTGGTTTTTCAGATTCTGATTATGCAGGAAGTCACTCTGATCGTAAATCAACATCGGGATCTTGGTAATCTAGTTACATGGCGAAGCAAAAAGCAGACAGTCGTAGCCAGGTCCAGTGCAGAGGCAGAATATCGAGCCATGGCTCATACTACGTGTGAAATTCTGTGGGTCCAGAGTCTCCTCCAGGAGTTCGACATATCCTATTCCAGCCCTATACCGATGTTTTGTGACAACAAGACCTCTATTTTTTATTGTGAGCAACCCCACATTTCATGAAAGGACAAAACATATTGAGGTCGACTGTCACTTTGTTCGTGAGACAGTTCTTTCTAGCCGCATCTGCACTCCATATCTCAGCACTGAAAAGCAAGTAGTGGATATCTTCACCAAAATTCTTCCAAAAGCTCGTTTTCAGACTCTAGTGGACAAGTTGGGCATGTTCGACATCTACACTCCAGCTTGAGGGGGAGTATAGAGATATGTTTATGTTTCACTGAGTGTCATGTGCCTAGCATGTGCCTCACTTATGTTTTTACTTACGTAGTTTAGTCCTATATTGTTCATCTCTGTTTTAGTCTCTCCTCTCTTCTCCTATATAAGAAACTGTATTGTACACCTTTTTAATCATCAAATATACAATTCCTATTCTCTCTATAGTAATCTTCTGAAGAGTTGTAATTTCTTCTTCCTCTCTTATTCACATTATTGTGCTTGGTGCTTCTTACAACTTCTTATGAGAAGGCTTTGAAGAAGCTTCTTGGAGCTACTACTTACAAGAAGGCTGCGCCCAAGGTGGGAGGTTGATTGCGATCTACTCCGTTGTGTTGCTTCCAACTACTTCTTGCGAGAAGGCTATTAGGAAGCCTATCGGAGCTACTTCTCTATTCCGTTGTGTTGCTTCCAACTACTTTTTGCGAGAAGACTGTTTGGAAGCCTATTGGAGCTACTTCTTGTGAGAAGGTTGCGGCCAAGGCCGGAGGCCGATTACGATCTACTCTCTTAAGCAAGTTCTCCTTGAGCTAGAAAAGGAGGGTTGTCTTGAGCCACAAAAAACACCGGCTGAGTTTATGTATTTTGTATTGGTTAAACAAAAGGAATAAAATACAGGTTGAAAATCCTGGTTGGGAACAACCAGGTAGTGGAGTAACGTCTTTTAACGGAACCACTCTACATCAGGTGTCTGCTGTGGTTTGCTTTCATTGTACAATTACTTGCTTTACATTTCCACTGCATTATCTTTTAACCAAGTTGCAATCTAACCTCCTCAGTGTTTGAAATTGCATAAAGTTTTTGTTAGCTTTATTCACCCTCCTCTAGAGCACATCATATACCTCCTCATTTCACCATCGTGGATAAGGGGCTAGCTCCACCCTGCTAGGGTTTAGGCATCCTAGAAGGACCCAACCCAGAAGGCAGCCTACCTCCCCAGTGGCTGTTGGAAGCCCAAATATCGATGGCAATTCAGCTGTTGTTCGGGTGGGAGGGCAATGCAGAGAGAGGGCGTGGTGAGGCATCAGCAGTAGGGAGAGGAGATGGAAGCCACACAGGGTTCACCTTGCCTAGGCTTAGGGCTGGTGGCTCCCTGTTGGGGGCGTGGCCTGCAATAATCTGACTGTCGCATCTGTCTAGTAACTGAGAGAAATGAAAAAAGAGAACAATAATAGAAAAAAAGGAAAAAGTGGAAAGGGAAGGTATGGATGCAGTGGCTTTCATGCCATTTGGAACTATATAGGAATTTCTCATTTGATGATTTAGAGAGTACACATACATTTGCTTACGTAGGAGTTGTAGAGAGACAGAACTCCCTGATTACACAATGTGGGACTAAACCTGCATCAAGCCAAGTCCAACAGGGCCCATTAACACACAAGGATCGTCTTTTATCTTTAATACAATGTATTCCCTTGATGTGATTGCTTGGAAGTTTTGAGTACTGCCACAACTGTTTGGTAGTGATTAAACTGCTTGTTTGCTTCATGTAAGTACTTGAAGAATCGTGTATGATTATTCAACTGATTGTATTTATGGATATCATTTCCAGGAAGGTACTACTCATGATCGAGGGTTATATGTGAGGAGTTTTGAAGAGCTATTTGATCTTTCAAATGCAGATACAACTCCGATATCTAGATATGACTTTTACATCACTATATTTGAACTTTACAATGACCAGGTTTCAAAATTTTCTCTCCTTGTCTTTCTTAATACTGTCCTCTTTCTTGTAAAAGTATGGCATCTCTCTGGTTGCTTGTATTATCATCCACTTTGCCCCAAGTTAGCATTTGTCCGTTAAGTGTAGATTTGCAAGTTTTGTTTGTGGAACCATATTTAATAGATGTACTTATGCTTACTGAATCAGGTTCAAGACTTGCTTTCAAATGCTCAAAGCTCTTCATCTAAAATTTTCATGGGTCCTCCAGATGATGGTGCTGAACTTGTGCAGGAGAAAGTTGACAACCCCTTTGATTTTTGTAGAGTTTTGAAATCAGGGTTTGATAATCGTGGAAATGACAGTTCGAGACACAATGCATCCAACATGTATGCCATAGGGTTTTTATGTATAATCTAAATTCTTTAATTCTCAAAAAGAAATTTCTGTGCTTCATAAATTGTATCCTATAGTTATATTGTTCTCAAAAATTTATGTCAACGTCTCAAATCTTCTTGTTCTGTAGCTTTTGTTGTGTGCATTGCGAAATATTTTTCAACATTTCTGATTGTTCCATTTGATATTAATGGCCCCTACCCATTGTATCAATAGTTTTTTCTGCACTAATTCTGTGGTGACTCCTTTCCAGGGTTGTTACTATTCATATTTACAATAGCAATTCTGTTACCAGAGAGAACTTATATAGCAAGCTCTCTCTAATCGACTTGGCTGGAAGTGAAAGTCTATCTGTAAAAGATGCCTGTGGGGAGGATATAAAGGATTTCTTGCATGTGTCAAAAACACTCTCCACGTAAGTGTTTCATATGGCTATCATCGTCTCCCAACATAATCCATTGGCAGTTCGAATCATCAAAATTGATGATGTATTTTCTTTGTCAAGTTTAATGGATTATGGTATATTTTATAACATTGGTATCATACAATGGGTTGGCTACCACTTCTGTATGTAATTTTCTCAAATTTTGTATTACATGCGCTCGAATTCCTGATTTCAACATTTTTTTTTAAAGTGAAGCCTATGACAAAAAAGTAGAATCATGGAAACAAGGAAAGATTGAAATAAGAAAATAAGCCCACATTCTCTAGCACTCTCTTAATATCAATTTTTCAACTCAAGTAGAATCCCTGCTTCAAAATGATATAAAATATAATGCATCAAGCCATCCACTAAATAACTGTGGTAGTCTGTCATACTGAGAATGATATGGTTTTCATCAGTAAGGTCAATATAGAATCCCTGCTTTCAAATGATATAAAATGTAATGCATCAAGCCATCCACTAAATAACTATGGTAGTCTGTCATGCTGAGAATGATATAATTTTCATCAGTAAGGTCAATATAGAATACTGGGCACCCTAGCCTAACATGTAGGGCAATGGCAAGCATGCAAGCATATCATCAAACCCAGGGGGTCGATAAGGAGCTCCTGGTACATTCTTGCGACCACAATGCCCAGATTTATTCTAAATCATATAGTTTTTGTAAGTTGTCATCAGAAAAAATACCAGGCACTCTTGTCACATGCAGCCAGACTTATGCTACTGTTCTAGCCTGATTTATTATAAGTAAATATGTGGGGCTAGATTGAACGTTTCTTTCATATTCTAGTATGGCCCACCCATTCAGAAATACCTGTGACGTGATTAGTATGAAGGTTTATGCTATCAAATCCATCAATTATATGTAATTAACAACTTTTAATCTAATTACATGATGGCTATCTTAAAGTCGGCATTTTTCTGAAAGGAAAGACTTAAAAAACTGCCCAGGCGACCGCTTAAGCAGCCGCCTAAGCGCTGCCAAGTGCTGGCCGTCTAATCCAGCCATTAAGCTCCCACTTTTGAGCCGCTTAGTCCGCCTAAGCGTCCTCTTCAATAGCTGTTTTAGGCTGCCGTCTTGACCCGTCTAACCAAAAACCGGCTCCTACAGGCCTTTATATTGGATTACTTTTACGGATTTCCTTGCTGCTTTCGCTGATTACTGATTAGTATTACTTTTTTGGTGCAATACTCTTCAGTAGTGAAGTATTAAATAATTAATTTAGTCGGTTATTTGCAATTACTGATTTGCTTGCTGATTTTATTAGTAGTAAAACATTGATAAATACTTACGCATATCAGTAAATCAGTTCATCATCATAATCATCATCACATCATGTAAGCCTCAATCCCAACTATGTTGGTATCTGCTACATGGATCATTCTTTTCCAATCAGCTCTATTATGGGTCATACTCTGATCAAGATGTAAAGATTCAAAATCTCTCTTTATAAGCTCTTCCCAAGTTAAATTAGGTGTGCCTCTGCTTCTTTTAATTGTGCTTGACTCAATAACTTTGCTTCCAATAGGTGCATTTGTTGGTCTGCGCTGCACATGTCCATACCATCTTAGATGGCCCTTACGCCACTTGTCCTCAATGCTCACGACCCCCACTTTGTTCCTGATATAGTCATTTCTCAAATAATCTTTTTTTTTCTGGTCTTCCCGCACATCCATATCAGAAAGTCAGTTACCAACTAGTAATACTAATTATTATTGCTGATTAGTATTAATGTATAAACTATTAAATAAATAATTTGTAGTTGGTTATTTATAGTTACTGATCTGCTTGCTGATTTTAGTCATTAGAAATATTGATAGTAGTAAAGTATTGAGCAATACTAGTTAAAATACTGATTTACTGATATGGTTGATTAATATTTTGTTGCGCAGGATGTATAGATATGTATAGAAGTTCCTTAAAAATATATTTTTATATAAAAATGTGTAATTTTGTATAAAAATTATATAATAATTTAGGCACTCGCTTCTTCAAAAGCGTGTGCCTGGCACTTAAGCAGCTACAAGCTGCTGTTCACACACCCCCTATTCCCGTTTTATAAAACATTGGGAAAGACTGATTCATAGTCATTGGTAATTGTTAATATGGTGCATAGAGAATCTTTTTATGATATTAGATAAGTAAGGGTCTACATCTTAATTTGTAAGTTACTGATTTCGTACATATAGAAGTCATGAGAGAGACTCTCATGACCTGTATTTAGGTTGTCTCCTCTAAATACGTCTACGTGGTACGTGATATCGGAGCAGAGGGTTTAAAACCCTAATCCTTCTAGGGAACAACTGCAGCTGTCCAACAACGTTTTCCCTTTGTTGCAGCTGTCGAAGTGCTGTTACAATGTGTTACGGTAGCACGACAGCCACCAAAGTAGCTCATGCTCCTTCTCCGGCGAGCGTTTGTCAAAGGCAACACTTGGGCTATGTCTCCCTCTACCCCAATGGCCTTGAGGAGCCTTCCTCCTGGTGCTGCGTCCCTCGTGGGCCCTCCTTCCATCTCCTTTATTTAGCTTCAGCAGCAGCAGCAACAGAAGCTACTGCTGCTTGCTTCGGCAGTTCGGTTAGGAGGGAGTAAGGGGCATGTTTCCCCTCTGATCCTTGCTCTAATAGGGCGCCCCTTCCCCTAATTCAGCGTGTGGGGTCTTCCTCTTCATGTACCTCAAGAAAGAGGGTTGTAAACTTAGTCTTCCTCAAGTCAACCCTTTGTTACTGTAGCAGCATGTTAAACTGCACAGTTTCACCCATAATTTCTGTCTATATGTCGTTTCTTCAGATTTTCTTGTAACCGATTGGCTGCAATGTTAGAATATTAAGAGAATGCATTCCAGCAATCTATCTTTACATCCCAAAATCATATCCATCAAGTGTAATCTGAATGAAAGGACTAGTACTGCTATTGTTGTCGATTGTTGTTTAGTCTGGTGTTGTTTTCAATCACTGAGAATTGCTGATTGGTTATTACTGAGGGACTTTTGTGTAGGGAACTTCTATGATACTTATGGAGATATTACACCAAGTCAGATTGAAAGGGGTGAATACTTATGGTTGATGCAATTGCGTGATTCATCTACATCAAATTGTCCATCTCAATAGGAATTATCAGCATGTGTTTCTCAATCCTTCAGAACGACATCGCCATCCCGGGTTTGGGATTCAGTTTCCATAGACCACATTACTGTACACCTCAACTGATATCCACCCATTCCAGCATGTTAAACTGCACAGTTTCAGCCATAATTTCTGTCTATATGTCTGAACGGCATTTGGATTAAGTTTCCATAGACCACATTACTGTAGCAGCGTGTTAAACTGCACAGTTTCAGCCATAATTTCTGTCTATATGTCGTTTCTTAAGATTTTCTTGTAACCTATTGGCCGCAATGTCAGAATATTAAGAGAATGCATTCCAGCAATCTATCTTTACATCCCAAAATCATATCATCATCAAGTGTAATCTGAATGAAAGGACTAGTACTGCTATTGTTGTCGATTATTGTTTAGTCTGGTGTTGTTTTCAATCACTGAGAATTGCTGATTGGTTATTACCGAGGGACTTTTGTGTAGGGAACTTCTATGATACTTATGGAGATATTACACCAAGTCAGATTGAAAGGGGTGAATACTTATGGTTGATGCAATTGCGTGATTCACCCACATCAAATTGTCCATCTCAAAAGGAATTATCAGCACGTGTTTCTCAATCCTTCAGAACGACATTGCCATCCCGGGTTTTGGATTCAGTTTCCATAGACCACATTACTGTACACCTCAACTGATATCCACCCATTCCACAAAAGTGCCTTTGCCCTACATCATATTGCTAATGAATCCCAAATTGCCGTTCAGATTATTGGAACAATATATCCATTGCCGAATATCTCTCTTGATTCAGCTTTGTACATCCCAAACTTCATGTTCAATCTACTATCCGTCAATCAACTCACATATGCACTTCATGCTGCTAATACCTTCCTGCCTGATAGTTTGTGCTCCAAGATCTAAAGACGCAAAAGACCATTGCTGGAGGGTATGAGCATGCTGGCTTTACTACCTTGGTGAGTCTCCAAAAGTGTGTATAACTGTCTCTCCTCTACATATACATAGTCCTCTTGGTCATATGGCGTTAGAAAAACTTGAAGTGATGGTCCCTAAGTTGTCCAATTTGGATAAACTAGATTGTGAGTCATGTCAGCCAAGTAAGCACCAACGATCCCCATTCAGGTCTAGAACCCAAAATAGAGTAGAGTTGCCTTTTCGTATTAGACGTGTCAGGTTTCAGTCGGGTTCCATCAAAATTTGGATATAGGTACTTTGTCACCTTTATAGATGATCACTCATGGGTCACATGATTATATCTGATGAAGGATAGATCTAAAGTTTTTTCCATCTTCCAATCTTTTTACCAAGTCGAAAACATTTTTGACAAACATATTCATACCCTCCGCACTAACAATGTCCGAGAGTACTTCTGTCACAAACTCAATATCTTTCAACCCGTGCCATCATCCACCAAACCTCATGTCCACACACTCCACAATAAAATAGAGTTGCAAAATGAAAGAATCGACACATCATTGAAACTACTCGTAGCTTGCTTCTCCACATGAATGCCCCAAAAGAATTTTAAGTGACCTTGTTCTTACATCAATTTACTTGATCAACATCATGCCATTATCTATTATTCAAAATCAAATTCCCTTCTCAGTCCTTCATCCCAAACAACCAGTATATTATGTGCCACCTAAAGTCTTTGGGTGTGTTTGCTTTGTTCCTATATTAGGTGGTGCTCAAGACAAGTCTCAAGTCTAATAAATGTATATTTTTGGGCTATTCTCGAGTCAAAATGGGTGTAATTGTTTTTGTCCAACATAATGTTGCTTCCTTCTCTGTTGATGTCACCTTTTTTGAAGACATACCAAAATTGGGTGGTTATCAGTCTCTTGAAGAGGTCGAGAAGTCTTTTTCATTCTCAATAGTCATTTAGTCACAATTCGTTGAGCCGTTAGTCATACAATCACCAATCATTCAGTCACAAGTCAGTCAGTCACCCGTCATACAATCACGAATCTCAGGGATCAACTCTCCTAGTCTCCACCCATTATGCAAGTCTAGACACATGGTAAAGAGAATCTTACCTCTTGTTATATGAAGGACAATGCATGTCTCAATCCTTCATCAATCATTATTACTCAGTTGAAACTAACAATTCCATTGATCCGCCTATTGCCTTACACACAGGTAAACTGTGTTGTACGTCTCATCACATCACCAGTTTTATCTCCTATACTCATCATTCTCCATCATATTGTGCCCTTCTATCCTATTTGTCTTTGATTTCCATTGCATTTTTTGTCTCAGAGGCCTTGAATCACCTTGGATGGCATGCTGCAACGATGGATGAAAAGTCTGCTCTCCAAAGTAACAATACGTGGTTAACAATTAACAATACATGGTCATTAGTTCTTTGTCCCTCTTGGAAATCAGTTGTTGGTTGTAGATGGGTGATAAAGTCAAGGTTGAGCCTGATGGTTCTTTTGATAGGCTCAAGGCACGATCAGTGGCTAAGGGATTCTTACAGATTTATGGTGAAGACTAATTTGAGACATTCTCCTATGGCTAAAACAACCTCTGATCATCTCTTCTTGTCTCTTGCAGCTACGCATTCATGGACTCTGCATCAACTTGATATTAGGAATGCCTTTCTAAATGGCGATCTAAATGACGAGATCTATATGGAGCGACCACTAGGGTTTGTTGCTCAGGGGAATCTGGTATGGTTTGTTGACTCCACAAGTCACTTTATGGTCTTAAGCAATCACCTCATGCTTGGTTTTGTCAGTTGTGTTCTTTCTGAGTTTGGTCTTCGCAAATGCATCATACACCACAATATTGATCACCGACGATGTGTCCAAGATGTGTATTATTGAAAGTTTATGTTGATGATATTGTGATCACCGTTGATGATAGACAAGGTGTTGAGCAACTCAAACACTTTCTTTAGGGTAAGTTTCAAACCAAAGACTTAGGCCATCTGAATTATTTTCTTGGGATTGAAGTTGCCAAATTAAAGGCTGAATCGTCATTTCCCAACGAAAGTAGGTTCTGGATCTTCTCAGAGAGATGTATGCTTGGAGCTAAGCCAACATAGACTCCAGTGGATCCTAAAGTCCGATTGTCTGTGGAACAAGGGGGACCGCTTGATGATACTTGGCGTTATAGAAGACTTGTTGGAAAATTGAATTATCTGACCGTCACCAAACTTGATATTGCCTTTGCCACCAGTGTTGTTAGTCAATTCATGGAGAAGCCATGTACATGTCACTTGGAGGCTATTATGCACATTCTCAGATACTTGAAGAAGTCTCCTGGGAAAGGACTATTGTACTAAAATCAAAACTGATGTAGGACGTATTAGGTTTTATTCTACTTGTTTTTGCTTTACTTTTATATTTAGGGACTTAAGTGCAAACTTTTCAGTTAATCTACTTAGTGGTAAATCTTTTATCATCATCATCATCTAAGCCTCAATCCCAACTATGTTGGGGTCGGCTACATGGATCCTTCGTTTCCATTCAACTCTATCATGGGCCATATTCTGATTGAGATGTAGGGATTCAAAATCTCTCTTTATAAGCTCATCCCATGTTAATTTAGGCCTTCCTCTTCTATTTATTGTGCTTGACTCAATAGCATTGCTTTGTATAGGCGCATTAGTCGGTCCGCGATGCACATGTCCATACCATCTGAGACGGCCCTCACGCAACTTGTCCTCAATGCTTACCACCCCCACTTTATTCCCGATGTAATCATTTCTCAAGCGATCTTTTCTTGACTTCCCACACATCCATCTCAACATACGCATTTCATCCACGTTCATCTTGTTGAGACCTTGTTTCTTCACCGCCCAACATTCACTCCTATAGAGCATGGCTGGCCGTATAGCTGTTCCATAAAACTTACTTTTTAACCTGAGAGGGATCTTTCGATCACATAATACTCCAGTTACGCTCCTCCATTTCAACCATCCTGCAGTGACCTGTGACAAACGTCATTTTGGACATCCCCATCTATTTGAATAATAGAACCCAAATAGCAAAATTTATCACATTTTGGTATATCTACTCCGTCCAACTTGGCTCCATCATTCATGTTTATGCTTTCTTTTATTTTAGGTTTTATTTAATTCCGAATTTTACTAAATGGTAGTTTATTTTCATTACTTGTGGATCAAGTCATGTAGTGTTATAAAAGCCTGCCTTGGGGCTTTTGTCCAAGCAGTTCAATATGATTTGTCCAGGCATGTATGTATGTATGATGGATGGATGGATGTGCCTGCATGTATGTATGTATGTATGTATGTGGATGGATGGATGGATGTGCCTGCATGTATGTATGTATGTATGTATGACCTTAACAAGAACTACCAAACCATGACTCTATCTAGCTAGATATTCTCTTCTAGTTCTCAATACATTAGAATTTGTGATAGTTGCTCTAAACAGTGGAAAGAAGTAATATTGTCTAATTCACTGGTTTCTTTACGTATAACTTATATTGCTTAGGGCACTTTGCATGCTTGTTCATTGTTTCCTTGATCATCACAAGGGTCACTTTTATACTTTGACTTCATTGCTTTTCAAGTTTTTGTGTCCACAAGATATGTTTTTTTGTTTTTGTTTCTGTTTGTATGTGAACCTGGTTCTTATTGCTTGTATTTTTATTGAGCACGCGCCTTAGGTGATATTTTTTACTGCGTGGTCCATGTACCCCAGATTAGTAATAACTTGATTGGATAACTAGACAGCTTTTCTGGGCATCAAGTCATCTATACATATGACACTACTTCCTTTCATGATTTATTGTGGAAGAAATGGCAGCATAGGGATGGACATTTATAGAAAGACGTGCTCAGAGGGGTCTCTCAACATCAATGAAATGCAACGATTATGATGTCTCTCACCCTTCATTTTTCGGAAGATGTGCTTGCTTAGTTGGAGTCGGGGGTTGGCAGTTTATTTTCAGTTTATCTACGGTTGGTGTGTGTGTATGTTTGTGCTCCCATTACCAGGGGATAGACCCTTGGATTTCGAGCGGATCTATAATGTTACATATCCTTCAGCACTGATGGATTCTGTGTGGCCTGGCATTATTTTTTTTAGAAATATGCATGCTTAGAAGTAAGACATGTTCTAACAAAAAGAATAGGATACACTGCCAGTTAAATATTTTATGCATATCTGAAGCAAGGAATGAAGTTTAGTCGAAATTGGCGAAATTTCGTCAAAATTTTTGATTTCGACGCCATATGCTAGGAAACCTTGCCACTGTGTTGCTATATCGAAATCAGCGATTTTTTTTGCCCAAATTTCCCATGGAACAGGAAAGTCTCCTTTCTTCCACATGAAGGACCCCCCACCTATCCCCATATCAAATTTTCTTGCATTAAATGATGCATTTAGGTGTAGAGATCACACTTGTGAAATTTCATGGCTTGATTCGTTCATTTTGGCATCGAAACGGGCATGGTTGTATTTATCGAAATTTCTGTCGAAATTTCAATAATTTTCGATTTCCATGCTGTCAAAATGGCATCGAAACCGGATACCGCATTCCTTGATCTGAAGTGTTATTTTTTAAAGCAGTGACTAATACTTGTGCCAATCACGAGTTTTCTTAAAACTGGTTTCATCATATCAGAAAAAAACTCTTGAAGTTGGCTAACATTTCTGCTGATAAAACTTTTCATCATATTTGCTGATAAAAACTTTTCATTGTTTGTTTGGTATATGTTTTCTTTTGCCAGGAAATAGATAGGTACTGTAAATAATTGAACTTTGACACTCCTGATATTCTTGTACTACTACTACTACCAGTACTACTACTACTAGTACTACTACTACCCCTCTTTGAATACTCGTTGGATGTCTATCTTTGCTATTTTTCCAGTTATATGCTAGCTCTCTGTCAGTAATTAATCTTTTCTTTCGGCAGGTTGTGTGATGTTTTGTCTGCAATAACTTCAAAGAAGGAAGATGTACCTTATAAAAACTCCAGGCTCACAAGCATTCTCGAAGATTCTTTAGGTATTGTTCTGCCTTTTCCATCATAAGAAATTGAGTGTATCTATAATCTGCAGTTTGTTAAATTCTAGGCATATCTGTTAGTGCTATTGCTTTTACATCTCGCAAAAAAAATCGTGACATGTCCTATTCTCGTTAAGTTGATAACAAAGTTAAAGCCAGCCGAACTTTGAATTCATTTATCGCAAATTTGAAGAGTTCATGGTTGATTTTGACTGAACTGTCAAATTTCCGATGGATTTTATGAATTTTAGTTACAATTACACATTGATTAATCTGGAGTCGAATATAGTTCCCTAGTTCACAAATGGAACAAATTTATGAGGTTGGTGACATGCCAATTGGGTGTTCGCCCTTAAGCTTTGTTATCTTCTGCTGGATAAGTGAAGCATGTTGAATATGCTCCTGCTGTCATTGTCCCGGGATGGAATTTTTTTTAGCAGGGTTAGATTAATTGATTTCTTAGTTTATAGTGTATCTTTCTATCTTAAGCACATAATTGAAGCAATCAGGTGTCCATTTTGTTGGTGTGATCTTTCATGGATATCTACTAAGTGTTTATGCCTTTACGGTATTTGGGATACTTCTTCAACTTCCCATGTCTTTCTGATACAGAAAACCCAAAACTAGAACTGTTGCTGCTAATGCCACCATGACCTTTGATGTTATCCCTAGCGATTTATCTCTTATAGGTAAACTGCATGCACCTACTTTTTCTATCATCCAGCCATGCGAGCCTAAAAAGACTCACCGATTAACCTCTATTATACAGGGGCAGGGAAGATGTGAGGGTTGGGATGTCCCTATCATTGTCTTACCTCATTGAAGTCTGGCATGAAGTTTTATGGCTAATTTGTTTGGGTATAGTTGGATGTAGCTGTGTGAATTCACAATATTAAAATACACAGAAAACAAACACTTTGTCATCCAACTACACCATACCAAACCAGGCCCTTAAGAGGGATTCTGATCCCTCTGCAAGAAAAAAGGGTTGGTAATGCTTTCCTGCTGTAAGTTGAGGCTTTTGTGCCTCTCTCTTCATTGTGTTTGTGGTTTCCCGCAAGGAGAGGCGATAAAATGGGATGTACTGAGCAGTGTGCATGTGCCTCTTCTTCGCTCTATTCTGCTTACCCATGCATGTGGTTGTGAAGAATCAGGTCACAACAACGGCTATGGGACGATGGAACATACTGTCGGAGATTGGACATAGACTTCTGAGGTCAACTGCTCTTTAATCGTATTAACAATGACAATATACCCTAGAGGCCCCATGTCAGCTAGGGATGTACGCTCGACGTAGGTGCCATAGTTATCCAGGCTCCTGCATGGGATCCGCCTAGGCGCGCCTGGATCCCCTAGGCTCTAGGTGGGCCGCCTTAAAATGAGCGCCTAGGCTTTCAGATAACTGAAGTGGATGCCTAAGGCCTTTTAGGCCCAAATTAGCATGTATTAAGTTTGAATTTGGTCAAATTAGATCCAATTTAGTTATTTTATGGAATAAATAGATCTGATTTAAGCAAAATCAGATCAAATTTAGGTCTGATTTGGGAAAACATGTCTTATTTTGGGGAATTAGGTCTGATTTCGCCAAATTAGGGCTCATTTATGTCAATGTGGGACAAACTAGTAGAAGTTACGTCTGATTAAGTCATGTTATGCCAAAATAGGTCTGACTTAGGCCAAATTAGGGCAGACTAATTTCAATCAGGTCCAATTTAGATCAAGTTAGGTCAAATTAAGGTCAAATAGGTTTAGCTTAGGTCATAACATATGTGATATGGGTGAAGTTATGATTGATTAAGCTCAGGGATAACCGATACAGATGTACATAGTGATGTATATTTTTGGATATAGCTAAATTTATACATAATAATCATTAATATATATGTAAAATTAACGCCTAGAAACGCCTAGCCCCCCTAGGCTTCCCCTGGGTGGGAAGGACCGCCTAGCCGCCTAGACAAGTATGGTAGGCACCAAGGTAATGATGGCTATGGATCAGAGTTGGGCTATAATTCCCCATCACTGCCTCTTGTCGTCACATTGTTTTTGCATTTTTGCTATCACTGCTGGTTATCCTGAATGGTTGTCTTTCTTTTGCTAGAACAACTCAAATAATTACATATAGCTGATAACAATAGCAGGTCTCTTTATGTCAAGCTGACTAAGGATAAGGGTGGTGCTGGTCCAATTTCTCTCTGATACAGTGCTCTGTGCGACCCTGCCAACCCCCACCCTACCCCACCTGTCAAAGTACTTTCTCCTAGCAGCTAAATGACTAACAGATCATGTAGGTAGCGTCAAAATCTGAGGGATAATCTCAAATTCTGGTTATTAGTGTTAAGACATGCATATTTCTTTCAAACTATTGTGGAATATTACAAATGAAAATAATAAACAAAACAGACAACTTTTTAACTTGAATCTTAGAGTAGCGTGGTGAGGGATGGAAACAGATATTATCCATTGTCAGTTATTCTTTTCTAACATATTTTTTGTGACTGTCCTGTTCTGTCTGATTCTTATATATAAATTTTATAAATACAATTTTCTCAACTTTGCCTTTAGAAACTGTAGCTGTTTGATACCTGTTCTCCTCTAAAATGTATATAAACTACTGTCTCAGCACAGCATTTACACATAAGTTAATATTCATCCTTTTGTTATCTGATCAAGTCTGGCTCCTTGTGTACTCTATTTCATTTTCAAGAATGCTTCTCTTCGATTTTACTTGACAGGTGGGACTTCAAAAACACTGATGATTGTTAATGTTTGCCCTGATGCATCAAATTTATCTAAAACATTGGCATGCTTGAGCTTCTCATCTAGAGCTAGAAATGTTGAACTGAGCCTTGGAAGTCGGGACACAATTAAAAAATGGAGAGATGTGGTAGGGTATTATGTTGTTTCTGAATTGAATTACAATTGGTCTCTAATGGTCATAAGGTTGAGGTTGCTTAACTTGTGTACAGGCCAACGATTCTAGGAAGGAATTGTATGAAAAGGAAAAAGAAGTAAATGATCTGAGACAAGAGGTACTCAGATTAAATGTGGCCTTGAACGATGCCAATGAACAATGCACTCTGTTATTTAATGAAGTGCAAAAGGCCTGGAAAGTCACTTCTACACTTCAGACTGAACTGAAGGTAATATTATATATTGACTAATAGTATTGATATTTTGTTTGACATTCTGTGATGTGCTATTTCATAAGCATTTCCATTTTGAATTAACAACATAGATCGTTCATAATAAACATTTTATTGTACATTTGTACTGATGTTAATGTGACATTTTAGATTGGTTAGCTAGAAGTGAAATTAATTTGTCTCTACTAGCTGTATTAATGCAAACACCAAATCACTTCTAAGCTTCAGACTGAACCGAAGTACTATTTATGTAATCACGAATGTTTATTTGTCATTTATGCAGTCCTATCTGCATAAACTTCAGCCATTTAAGTTTGACGTGTACACATGAAGTATGATTAACATTTAAATGTATAGATTATTAGGCGGTCAGCTAGATTAATAAGTCAAAAAAAACTTTATGGTACTCTCTGGTGGTTCCTGTTATAAATACAAATTCAGTATCTTTCAGTGTTTTAGAAAGCAGTATGCGTTATGCGTTCGGAGATGTCACCTTGTAGAGTATATGCGGTATGCGGGAATATATGCGGTTTTGATTTTTTTTTATTAATTATTATATCTATGTATAGTAATCCTAAATTTACATATTTAATTTGTACAGTTATCTAAATGGTACAATTACAAGAATAATGGATGCAATTATGCAAATGTGATCTAAATCTAAACAAACATAGATGAATGTAAATGGAAAAATGGCTGAAATAAAAACATGTCTATCTGAAAATCGGGGATTAATCGGCCTTTTATGCGGCTGTGTGGCCGATTATGCGGCCTGGTCCGCTTTTGGGGGGGATTTCCAGTATGCAGTTCGGTAGGTGGTCCACACCTTGTATGCGGCCGCTAATGGCCGCACGGACTGGTTTTTGAAACACTGGTATCTTTACAAAGAATTAACGTTGCAATGTGAATTTTTCATCACGTCATGCATCATACATGGTGTTTCTTTAAGAATCGCCACTTAATATATCCCTACATGTACATTACCATTGTAAATGAAAACAAAATAGATATGCTAATAAATGATTAATACTCCTGATGTAAACTGAAGGAGCTTCTTTTTGGTGTACGTATGTTGGTAACTTTTTGACTTTACAATACAGTTCTATCTTGATTAACACACATACAAATGATTTCAACATTGGCATTTCTCTAGAAAAATGCTAGGAAACACGGCTACGGATACGTATCAGATACAGGTACAGGTACGGGGATACGTCAATTTTCAAAAATATAGGATACGGGTATGTCATGGATACAACAATTTTTTCAAGATTTATTTTAATATTTTTTTAAAAATAACCAATATATTTATTTTAAAATAGACGGAGACAATCAAATTTCATTCAAAAATTACAATATTTCTAAAGAAAACGGAAACCAATTCCATAATATCAAACAATGATATAAAAAGGGGTCTTTCATTCATATTAATGTGAGACAGAAGTTACAAAAAGATATGATAATATCATATTCTAAACCTTTCACTTTTCATGTATCATATAATAGTGTTGTAATGTGAGTTGTGTCATCTGTGATACCAAACTATCTTCTCTTATGTATGCCTAGCTACTATGAAGCACGGATACATATACAGAAATGGATACATGTAGGGGTACAGGTATGGTACAGAGATACGACAATTTCCGAAAATATAAGATACGTGTACGACGTGGATACACCATTTTTTTAATGTTTATTTTAAAATTTTAGCAGAAAATACCAATTTCATTCTCAAATCACAATACAATAGGGGAGTATAGAGTTGGGAAGTCACATGGTTTTGGGATTTTTGAGGGATCACATGAGCGGGGTGCTCCCTTTGTTGCTAAATGGTTTGGTTGTATCCTGGCTGCATTGAGGTCATATCCTGCTAATAAATAAAGGAATACGACTTAAGAAGTATCTGCCTATCTGGTATGTATTAGAGAGTATATATGGAGTATTAGTATCAGATATGTATTCAGTAGTGGCAGGACACCTATTTTGGAGTATCGATGCTTCATAGGGGGAGACAGAAGGATGGGGCAATGATTATCTTCAAAGTAGATGAAATAGATATTGTCTAGATATAAATCCAAAATAAATCACAACTGATTTAGTCACCAAAACAAGAGGTATGCTAACGAACGATACTAAATTGAAACCTTTCATAGAATATGGAGGACATCAACGTGCATAAAACTTGCACCTTAGTAGGGAAAGCATCCGCAAGTACCATGTAAAGGTGAATGAATTGGTTTGCAATAAAGAACAAACAAAAATCCAGATTACACATGGAAGTTCTTTAAAAAGTGAAATCCCAAAAAACAGAGGTGGTACATACAATAAAGAGAAGAAAGAAGATTGGAATTTAGCAAGAGGAATGGTGATTAACCTTGAACTACTTCAAGGAAGCAACTGTGACAGTTGCTGCAAGCTACTACTTAGCAGAGAGGGTTGAGACGACAGCTGGTGTCAAACGCTAATCAAGCAATGTCATGCCCAATTTTTTTTCTTCTAGTTTTTACCAACTGGATACGGCCTGGATACGACATGGATACACATTAGGAGTATGATACGTATCCACAGAGTATTGGTATTAGATTCAGATACGGGTACGACACCTGTTTTGGAGTATCCGTGCTTCATAGAAAAAATGAAAATGTACTAGGTTTCATGCTTCACAATTGTTGGCTTATGTGCTAACTGTTCTTAGCATCCTTCAATAAGGCATTTTTGTTGAGAGTACTCATGCTTGCGTGTTGTCTTTATTGAGGCTTCTTTTCTTGCCTATCATTCTCCATTTCCTGCTGCATTTCTCTCCCTGTGGTTAAGAACCTCTAATCCCCAAGCAGTTTCTGAAAGCATATGAAATGGCAGTGTAAGCCTCATTGTCTCTGCCTGGCATATACACATATCACTGCAGTTGGACAGTGGCAATATTTGGAATCTTGTCTTGGATCTGAAATTTTAAATTGTTATATATCATAATGTTTATAAGGATCCATGCCATACTAAG
Organism: Alisma plantago-aquatica; assembly: GCA_963693085.1. Lineage (NCBI taxonomy): Eukaryota > Viridiplantae > Streptophyta > Magnoliopsida > Alismatales > Alismataceae > Alisma > Alisma plantago-aquatica. Next base: position 597,396,034 of record OY856409.1, read on the forward strand.
AGTGACATAGTTTTATGTATGGCTGTCAACCTACACAAATATCAGACAACCAATTTGGTTTCATTATAGGAAGATCAACAACATATGCCATTTTCTTGATAAAGAGGCTTATGGAGAAGTATAGAGAGAGCAAAAGAGACCTTCACATGGTTTTTATTGATTTTGAAAATGCTTATGATAGAGTACCCAGGGAAGTGTTGTGAATGGTTTTTGAGAAAAAGGGTGTGCCAATCTAATACATTAACTTGATTAAAGACATGTCTGATAGCTCAACTGCTAGTGTGAAGACCCCTAGTGGAGAGACAAACATTTCTTATCATAGTTGGGGTACATCAAGGATCAACACAGAACCCATACCTTTTGTTCTTGTTATGATGAGTTGACGAAGCATGTCCAGGATGACATTCCTTGGTGCGTGTTATTTGCTGATGATATTGTGTTGATTGACAAAACTACAAATGGATTGAAGAATAAAGTTGAACTTTGGAGAAATACGTTAGAATCAAATGGATTGATGATTAGTAGGAGAAAAATGGAGTATATGCACTACAATTTCAGCCAATCTAGAATTGTGAATGTGGGCCAAGTTGTACGGAGTGGATGTACCAAAATGTGATAATTTCGTTACTTGGGCTCTATTATTCAAATGGATGGGGATGTTCAAGATGATGTTTGTCACATGATCACTGCTGGATGGCCAAAATGGAGGAGTGCAATTGGAGTATTATGTGGCATAAAGATCCCTCTCAGATTAAAAAGTAAATTTTATAGAATAGCTATACGGCCAGCTAGGCTATATGAGAGTGAATGTTGGAAAGTGAAGAAACAAGGTCTCAACAAGATGAATGTGATCGAAATACGTATGTTGAAATCTTGAGATGGATGTGTGGAAAGACAAGAAAAGATTGCTTGAGAAATGACTATATCATGAACAAAGTGGGGGTGGCTAGTATTAAGTACAAGTTGTGCTAGGGTTGTCTGAGATGGTATTGACATGTGCAACGCCGACCGGACAACGTGCCTGTGCGAAGCAATGCTATCGAGTCCAACACAATTAAAAGAAGAGGCAAACCTAATTAAGGAGAGATTTTGAATCGCTACATTTTGTTCAGAGCTGATTGGAAAAGAAGGATTCATGTAGCCAACCCCAACATGGTATTGGTTGGGATCGAGGCTTAGATGATGATGATGACAATGATATGTCATGTTGTTTAGTTGGGGCATTCTAAGGAGAAACATTGAGGAAACACTCTTATGAAGCTAAAATGAAAATCATTGAATTTAGTTTTGCATAATCGAGACATAGCTGTAAAATCGTCTTGGCATATTTTTATAAAATGTACAATCCCGTGATATATAATCTAGATACATAGGGAATATATCTGTCTCAAAACGATAGAAGTTTGTATTTAATCTTCGTGGTTTTATACGAAGTGTGGAATAAATCATGACGTATTATATCTCTTTCTATACAATAAATGTTTTAGGTGATCTACACATTGAATTTAATTAGGTTAATCTAATGCTGATGGTTCCCAAGCAAATCTCCTTGGCGGCGAAGTGACATCTTCTTTTTTCTTGACCAATTTTTTTCATTTATATCAATGAAACAAAAAAGGCCTGAGCAGCCGCTTAAGCGGCCCAACCTAGTAGCCGCTTTGGAAACCACTTGAAATGGGTCCCTTAACCCGCTTTTTGCCCACTTTTTAAAAAACTGTTGCAGTAAGCCTGTAACATTAAGTAAATCATATGGTTGAAGTATAATTAATTAAAATAATTAACTTATATACATTAAATGTTTTATGATATGCCACAATTATAATCTAGAATGCATACTTTGTCAGTCGTAGTAATAGGGTATTGTTGCAATGTATCCAAGTAAATTGTATGTGTGAACAAAAAATTAGGGTGTTGCAATGTACGACTTGTAAGAGGAGCAATGTGCTACCTCTCCTTTTATAATAACACAACTGGGAGAATTACATGAGAGTCCAGCAGTATAGTGAAATAACATAATGAAATACTAGGAATATAAAACAACTTTATTAACACTCCCCCTCAGGCTGGAGCGTACACATCATGTATGCCTAGCTTGTGACTAAGACTCTGAAACATTGCTGGACCCAGTGGCTTTGTAAGAAAATCATCATTGGTCTTCGGATCTGACGTGGGGAGTCACCACTTTTCCATTCTTGACTTGATCCCTGATAAAATGACAATCAACTTCTATGTGTTTAACGCGTTCATGGAAAATTGAATTTTTGGCAATATAGATAGCAACTTGATTATCACATCTGAGCTTTGCAGGAGATCTCACATGAATTTGCAATTCAAAACGCACAGATTGGACCCACTGTGACTCATAACAAGCATGAGCCATTGCTTTGTACTCAACTTTCGTGCTAGAACGAGCCACAACATTTTTCTTCTTGCTTTTCCAGGCTGGGAAGCACGAACACTTCTACAGGGTCCCCGTGGCCGTGTTGGACACTTTTTGGACACGGACACGGACACGGCCTGGACACGGCCCAAAACGTATTGGACACGGACCAGCCATGTCCAGTCCGTTTGGAGTTTTTTTAAGTGCCTAGACACGGTTTATTTTCTTTGGATACATCTTGGACGCGGCCCACTGAAAAAGACTTAGTAGAACCGGCCCAACCGAAGTCATAAGTCACGAGCTGCTCTCCCTTAGGGTCACACACACCCCGGCCCTCTCCCTCTCCCTCCCGACTCAGTTGACCCACCACATCACCCTAGAGGGTTGGGGTTTAGGAGCAGCTGCGACGCAGCAATGATCCTCCCTCTCCGATGGCTGTTGACGTCAACAAAGCTTCAGTCAACCGCGTGGAGCAGCGACCACCTTCCTTCCAGCCGCTTCTTCCCTTTTGACATCCTCTCTTCTCCTTTCCTCCGTCCTTGAGGGCTGGGGGTTTAGGAGCTGCTTCACGCGGCAGCAGCCTCCCTCTCCGGCGGCTCCAGAGCAACTTGGAGAAGTAATGACATCTTGCAGAAGCAGCAGCTTGGAACAACAGTGGTGCTTGGAGCACCTTGCAACCGCTGCGACACCCTGGCGTCATCTTGGACACGGGAAAGATGGAGAAGGCAGGCAATGTATCAGGTTACCCGTGCTTCTTTATTTAATCATCTTCTACGTCTCTTCTTCCTTCTTTGTTTCACTTATTCAGTTGATAGATTTAGGAACGTCGATAATTCCAAGTTTCATTTCTTTTGGTTCCCTCTATAATACGTTTTGGGAACTCACTGATTTAGCTAACATCTTCTTCTCCTCTTTTTGGTGCTGCTGTCACTAATCCCTAATTTCACGAATATTTTATTCTCCCTTTTTGGGGGCTGCTGTCACTTATCCCTGACTTCACCAACGCTTTCTTCTCCCTTAGTTCTTGCTGCTGTCACGGATCCCTGATTTTGTCAACGTTTTCTCTCCTTGCTATGATGTTGCTGTAATGGAATAAGCATCTAAACAGTGTTCTAAGATACACTTCTACTTGCTTCAAATTTAGTTCTTTAGCTTAAATATAGCCACATGAACTCATGAAGGCTTGTGGTGGTAATGGTATTTAGACTAAATGTGCATAGATCCGGTACATTTTGAGAGTTTGCTGATTTCAGTATTGAACTTCTACTTTCTTGTATTGTAAATTTATTGTATTATTGATTAAAACTTATCTTTTAGAATTCTGCAAATTTGAATTAAGACTTTTTTATTTTTTTAGGATCTATCTTGTATAAAATTTTTGTTTGAAAAATAATAAACCATTTAAATATTGATTAAAAAAAAAAATTCCCATGTCCGTGTCCAAGCACGTGTCCGTGCTTCCTAGTTTCCTGGTGATAAGATGATTTCCTAGAAAAGTGCAATACCCAGATGTAAACCTTCTATCATTCAGATTACCAGCCCAGTCTGCATTTGCATAGCCAGTAGGAACCAAAGTAGATGAAGGAGTTTGAGGTCTATAGTATGTGATCCATTTTCCAGGAGCTCCTTTCAAATACCTCAGAATGTGACAGACTGTTGTCCGACGAGAGTACTTTGGTGAGCTCATATGCTGACTCACCACTCCTGCAACAAAGGAAATGTCAGGACGAATCACTATCAAATATATCAACTTCCCAATAATCTTCCTATAATACCCTAGATCTGAATAATATCATCAACATTTTCCTTCACATGATAGTCCATAGGAGTAGACACAGGCTTGGATGCACTCATTCATGTCTCATGAAGTAGATCCAATACATATTTCCTTTGAGACAAATTAGTACCTGTATGAGAGAGAAGTACTTCAATACCCCGAAAATATCTTAATTTTCCCAAATCCTTCGTATGAAAGTGCTTCTGCAATTCGTCCTTCACATTTGATATGCCTACAAAATCACTACCATTGATAACAATATCATCAACATATACTGCAATAATAATAGATCCAGCAGAAGAACTAGAGTAGAACAAGGAATGATCAGTCACAAAACGTGAGAAGCCCATTTGTAAAACAATAGCACTGAACTTGTCAAACTAAGCTCGAGGAGACTGCTTCAAGCCATAAATGGCTTTCTTCAACCTACACACCTTCTGACACTCCCCTGAGTAACAAATTGAGGAGGTTGCTCCATGTATACTTCTTCCTGGAGATCCCCATGTAGGAAGACATTTTTGACACCGAGTTGAAATAGTGGCCAGTCAAAGGTGTTGGCCAAAGAGATAAGGATCCTTACAAAATTACGACAAACCACATGTGAGAATGTTTCAAAGAAATCGACACCATATGTCCGAGTATATCCTTTTGCCACCAATCTAGCTTTCGATCTCTCTATGGAACCATCTGGATTATGTTTGACAGTGAATACCCATATGCAACGCACAACATTTTATCCGTAGGCAAATTAGTAAGCTCCCATGTTTCATTCTTAATAAGTGCAGACATTTCAGAATTCATAGCTTGTAACCAACCAACATCCTTCATAGCATCAATATGGCTCTTTGGAAATATCACATAATCAATCCCAAGAGCAAAAGAGTGAGCCGACTTAGATTAATTGGACAAACAACAAACAACAAACAACCGTAATAGGTTGTCGAATAGTACAAGTGCGAATACCTTTGTGGATAGCAATGGGAACATTGAGATCAGATGGATCTTCAGGACTCTCTTGAGCAGAGGAAGATGGGAGAGGCTCATGGACTGGAGTCGCTACCTCATCATGGCCTGCTCTGCTTCGTAGTGATACACCTGTGAGTATTGCTGAATTAAAGGAACATCTTCAGATGGTTCTTCATCAGAAATGATAGGTGGCACTTTCTCACTATATTGTGGTGGAAACACTCCCTCGCTGATTGGTGATGGTGACACTTCCTCACTTTCACACAATCGCTCCCCCTTACTGGGAACACTAGAGAAATATGGAGTGCACTCATGGAAAGTGACATCCCTGGACACAAACATGCGACAAAGACTAGGACAGTAACACTTGTAACCATGGAAAAAAAAGGCACGCCCTGAGGCGCTAGAGGTGTACGCCTCGAGGCGAGGCGCACCCCAGGGCGCCTTGAGGCTTAAGCCTCACCTGTGATCCAAGAGGTGGACGCCTCATTTTTTGTAAGGCGCAAAGAGGCGCAAGAGGCGTTGAGGCGCAAGTGAGGCGCTAGCCTCAAGTTGCAACCCAAAATATAGGTTTCCTGGTTCATTTTAACTACATATGGGCCTGGCCCAATGGGTTTTCCATTAGCCCCTTTGATTCAAACGAAAAAACAAACAAATTGTGGTTAAAATACTACTGTTTGGTTACAACTTGTACTGCTTTTATTTTCCATCTGTTTAAATTTAGATTATATACAGGTAGTGTAATGTGATTTTGTTATGTAGTTGTCCAATTGTATTAACTTACATTGTATATATATTTTCTTATATATATAAACATATTAATACATATAAATATATATAAATATAGGAACACCTTGGTACATTTTGAGGCTTACGCCTCGACCGCCTCGCCTCGCCAAGACAAAAACGCCTCGTTACGCCTCACGCCTTTTTCAACCTTGCTTGTAACCCTTACTGGTGTTGGAATATCCAAGAAAGAGAATCTTAATAGACATGGGAGACAATTTGTCAGCTTTAGGATCAAAATTGTGAACAAATAAGGTACAACCAAACACCCTAAGAGAAGCAAGAAATGGTTGATCATTAGGACGTAAAACTGAAAAAGGAGTGCATCTTTGAAGAACAAAAGAAGGTTGCGTATTAATAAGAAAACTGACAGTTAGTAAAGCATCCGACCAAAATCTCTTAGGAACATTGGATTGAAACATGATCGTCCTGGTAATATTGAGGAGATGACAATTTTTCCTCTCAGGCACCCCATTCTGTTGAGGAGTGTGAGGACAGGACGTACAATGTACCATTCCAACATAACTTCAAAAATCAGCCATAGCATGTTGAACATATTCCAAGGCATTATCAGACTGGAGAATCTTAATATCACAATCAAACTGGACCTTTATTTCTTGATGAAAATGTTTGACAATGGACAACACAGACTCTCGACTCTTCAACAGATAGATCCATGTCATACGAGAAAAATCATCTACAAAGGAAACAAAATATCGAAAACCATTATAACTGCTTTCTTTTATAGGACCCCAGAGAGCACTGTCAACTAAATCAAAGGGGTAGAGAGCCTGCTTGTTGACACGACTAGGGTAAGACATCCTATGATGTTTCTCAAATTGATAGGACTAACACTCTAAAGAGGACATCTGTGATAAATTTGGTTTTAACTTTCGCAAATTCTCCAGAGAAGGGTGACCGTATCTACAATGCCACAATAAGGGAGAACCGCTCAAAACAATAGCAGGAGCCGAAGCAGCATGAACCTGACGAGGCAGACTTGCGCCATGAAAGAGATAGAGATCACCTTTCCCAGGCCCATACCAGTCGTCTTCATACTCTTGAGATCCTGTAATACAAAAGGAGGATCGAACATCTCTGTACATTTCACAATATCAATTAATTTAGCAACAGACAGAAGAATGAATGAAAATTCAGGCACATAATTTACAAATCTAAGGTCAATCTTGGGAGTAAAAGAAACAGATCCATTGGCTAATACTTTCCGCACAGATCTATCAGCTAATGCCACAGACTGATGCGAGAAATATGAGTTAATGGAGTGAAGCAATTTCCTCAATCCAGTCATATGCTATGAAGCTCCAGAATCAACCACCCAGGAAGGAGAAGAACTGGAAGCCAGCAAAGAAGAAGCTGGATTACCAACTGTAGAAGCCAAGTTAGCTGAAGAAGATGCTGCCATGTTTAGATGCTTAGTGGCCAAAATAAATCTATCATATTCTTCCTTGGTGAGAGTGATACCAGAGGCTCTAGAAGTAGAAGCAGAAGTAGGTGTCGTAGCAGTGGGTTCCGACGACTCATTGCCACCAGTAAAGTGGGCTGTCCCAGTAGGTGGCGCAACAGGTCTCCCATGTTTCTTCCAACACTTCTCAATAGTATGTCTTGAATGACCATAGAAGGTACACTTGGGCCTGGTGGACCCTCCTCGTCCAACACCTATACGTCCTTTAACTGTAGCAGCAATGGATGCATGAGATTCACCAAAGGAAGCCACAATAGATTGTGCAAGTTCAAAATTGGATTGCGGTATCCTAGCGTAGGCCTCCTCTGAGCGAGGAAGTTTATCAGTCGCCAAAATAACACTCCTTCCAGAACTGAAAGAAGGGCTCAACCTAGATTAAGAACTTGGCTGTAACCATGTCATCTCTATTTTTGATCTGCTCTTGAATAGTGATAGGATGATAAAAACTCAACTCTTGGGCAATATACTGAATTGTCCCAAAGTATTCCTCCAATGATCTATCTCCTAGTCGCTCTGCAAAGAGACAATCATATATCATGAATTGACGCATGTCATTCTTCTCTTGAGAGTAGTGCTTCTTAACAACATCCTAGATCTCCTTTGCAGTGGAGTAGAACATGAATATAGCGGAAATACCAGATTCCATGCTCCCTCACAGCCATGTCTTTACTAGGTTGTTATTATGCTTCCACTCTGCATATCCCTTGTCAGTGGTGGCTGGAGGATAAGAATCAACGTGCTTCGCCTTATCTCTAGACTCTAGCACGGTATGAACAACATTCATGCACAACAGAAAATTCATCCCATTCAACAGCTGAAAAATAGCTGCTTTATTGTCCTCCATAGCTCAGATGAAAAAAAGGAGATGATATCAGAGATATATACATCCCGTTGACGAATGATGTGATGAAGAAATACGCGTCACGATAAGAATAGGGGTGACAGTTAGATACATACCACAATGAGAAGAGGAGTGACGGAGAGATACACGTCACCCTACAAAGACGAGATGATATGTTTCTGATACATCAACAACCTCTAAGCGACTATTTCCTAATCACACATGGAGGAGACATGATTAGGAAATCTCTACGTAGACATAGACTGCTCGATTTGAAATTTTAGAATGCCGTTGGAGAGATCCGAAGATGCCCCCGCCTCCCGACCAAAGATTTAGCCTTGATTGGCCCCTCACTCGGCGGCAACCATCCCGATGGAGGCCTACCGAGTTGTTGCTGGCCGACTGCATTGGGGTTGCCCGGCGGTGGCCTGCTTTCCCGGCGGCGGGGTCTGCTTGCCCGGTGGCGGCTGGCCTGCCGCACGACGGTTGCTGCTGCTTGACGTGGCTGCCTGCCCTGCTGGTTAGGGTTAGGGCCGACTACGCTTCCCTTGGATCTCACCGCTCTGATACCATGCGAACAGAAAATTAGGGTGTTGCAATGTGCAACTTGTAAGAGGAGCGATGTGCTACCTCTCCTTTTATAATAACACAGCTGGGAGAATTACAAGAGTCCAGTAGTAAGGACAAATAACATAATGAAATACTAGGAATATAAAACAACTATATTAACAATATGTAACTATTATCTAATTTAGAATGCACACTTTGAATAATTCTACTACTGTAACGTATGACTAATTGATGATATGTAAATGTAACAATAAGTTAGTAAGGTATCTATGATAAATCTATTGTTTACTGTTTAGCTATGTAAACATGTGATGCAAAGTTGTTGTCAGTGAATTAAAAAACGGCCAGGCGGGCCGCTTAAGCGCCCATGACCCCCAGCCGCTTAATTTTGCCATTAATCGCCCGCTTAATCATTTTGAACAAAATCGCCCGCTTTTTGCCCGCCCCACCCGCTTTTTCCCGCTTTTTGCCCGCTTTTTTCCCGCTTTTGTTTAAAAATCCTAATGTAAGCATCTAACATTAATTAATTACATAGCCAAGTAGTGTTGACTATAATATGCGAAACTTGTATACATTAAATGTTCTATGATATAGCTAGTCCTAATTTAGAATGCATACTTTGTGTGTAAGCTGTAATAATTGGGTACTGCTGTAATGCATCTAAGTAAATATCCTATTGCTCTATTATACTAGTAAATGCATGATTAGTTTTACTGATTTCCTTGCTGCTTTCAGTGATTAATGATTGGTACTGCTGGTTAGTATTACTTTAGTGATTACTTTAATTCAATAATTCATAGTTTGTTATATACAATTACTGATCTGCTTGCTGATTTTAGTGATTAGAGATGCTGATTAATAGTAAGTATTGATGAATACTTAGTTAATTACTGATTTGCTGATTAGATATGTATAGAAGTTCCTTATAAATATATTTTTTATATACACATGTAATTCTGTATAAAAATATATAAAATTTAGACACCCGCTTTTTCAAAAATCGCCCGCTTAATCGCCCGCCTACCGCTTAATCGGTTACAGGGTGCCGTCCGCACGCCTCCCGCTTCCCGCTTTCTAATACATTGGTTGTTGTATCATGTATATGCACTTATTGTTTTATAGCTGTGTAGGGTATTTATCTATGACGTCTGTTGGTTACAATATTATATCTATAATCATTATTTTATACTTTTGTTGTATACTATTTGGTGTTGTATATTGTTGTGTGGAGTGTTTAGCTATGTATAAAGGTTCCAAAAAATATGTTGTTATATACGTGTGTAATTATGCATAAGAATATATAGGAAATTAAAACCCGCTTTTCAAATCACCCGCTTAACGCTTAAGCAGTTACAAGGTGCTGTCCGCACACTCACCGCTTTATGCTTTTTAAAACATTGATTCATATTGAAGCTTTTCTGTTGTGGCTATATCATATCTTGTTTCTTGATGATTTTTATGATTGGCATTCAAGCTTCTTCATATGCATTGGCTAATCATTTTTTTTTCGGAACATGAGAAAGTATCCTAAGCCAAAGTCAAGATTAATGTAACTCAAACTGGCGGTACTTGATCCATAACCTTGACTTCTTATTCTGTATTATATATCTGTCTATATATGTGCGCACACACACACACACACACTTCTTGTCATCATCTTTTGTGTCCAAAATTATATGAACACCCTTGCTTGCAAAAAGTAAAAGCGCCTTTGAAGATTGTTAATTGTGAACTAAGCTTTTATCATTATAGTGTATGAGTGTTGAATATGTATTAGTCACAAAACTAATAAGGTGTTGTCAAATTATTGACACGTCACCTTTTATATATGTTCATAATGATGTTCATTGTGAATTCTTCTGTAAATATTTAAATAAAATGATATTTCTGTTTTAATCTAACGATGGCTGGGTGGTTCAGCTGAAGGGCCGCCAATGAAGCAGCCCATTTTGAACCCTCAGAAAAACATCCTTGATGTATCTCCCCACCGCCTTCTTTGGGTTTGTGCTTATCGGGGCACTTACTTTTGTTCCAAAAAAATCATTGAGTTGATACTCGAACATAATGTAGTTTATGAGTAAGAGTATATGTGGGCTCAATGTTTATAGGTTGTTTCCCAATTTAACAAAAATTATATTTCCTCCATTCCTCAAGATATAACTTCTTCTTAGGAAAAGTGTACACCTTTTAAAGGTTGTATTTAATTGGCATTGCTTTGGAACATGTCATGCCCTATCTGCACCCATTTTGTGGAATGCATGTGCATTAGGAGGTTGAGAGATGGAGGATACTTAGGTTCAAATGTTAATTTGGAAGAATATTGTTATGCTAGAGAAATATTGAATATCGATACCCATCTAAGCACAAGATCTTCTCTTATGAATGACACCCATATTAGATTCTATGAAGACACGAGGAATGGCAAAGCTTCTACATTGTTGTACATCACAAGGAGCGACTACTAATCTAACTAGACTGGACAGAGAATATGATAATATGGGGATATGAGTAGAGGAGCAAGGCACAATTAACTAGCCGAAACATTGTTTTGTTGAGGCCAAGAGTAATGGGTATTATTATCATGCTGATAAACTATCTTTTTATGGCTGAGCAACAAATGAAAGTTCTCCGATTTTTGACATTTGACACATTGCTCCATGGTGAAAAAGACGCGCTTTGGTGGAGGATTCACGAGGCTTCATTTCCTTATGATGATGAACTATATGTGTAAACAATCTTTTCACATTGGATAGTATTGCCAGATATAACCTTACTATTGATCATCATCATCTATGCCTCAATCCCAACCATGTTCAAGTCAGTTACATGGGGTCCTTCTTTTTCATTTGACTATGCTATGGGTTAAATTCTCATCAATAGCTAAAGATTTTAATTCTCATCCTTTCAGTTCTCCCCAAGTTAATTCAGGCCCACCTGTTCTCTGAAATATACTCAACTCAATAACATTGTTCTGAGTTGGTGCATTTGTCAAACTACTCATACCCATACCATCTCTGAAGACCCTCATGTACATCGTCCTCAATAGTCGCCACTTCCTCTTTATTCCTTGTATAGTTATTTATTGATTCTTCTCACACATCCATCTTATTTACATACACATTAATACAGTCCTGCCACATTCATTTCACTAACACCTTGTTTCTTCAATGCCCAACATTATCCAACATGGTTGGCCATATAGCTACTTTATATGATTTTTTTAATTTGAGTGAGATGTTCCAATGAAATGCTATTTCAGATCTATTCCATTTCATCCATCCCAATGTGATCATGTGATAAACGTAATTTTGACTAAAGTAGTCATTTTTATAATAGAAACCTGATGATATGCAAGTATAACAATGAGCTAGTAAGGGGGGGCGAGGGAGTAGCCCAATGGTGCGGCTCGACAATCCCCAATGAAGGGACCTGGGTTTCGGCTCTAGTTGTTTCCCTCGGGGTGCAACAAGGCCCCACGTTATTGAGCGTGCTGCGGTGCCCCCAAAGCACACGGCTGGTTCTGGGGTTTACCCTTGGCTGGGTCCATAGAATTGAAATGTCCGATTTCAATGTTGTGTCTGATGGCCGAGAAACAATTTTTTTTCAAAATTTCGGCCGAAATTTTGATGTTTACGACCCTAACAATTTCGACGACCAAATAAGCGATTTAAATCATGAAAATTTACCAGGACGATCTAAATGCCAAGATCTACTCAAATATGCAATAATATTTCATATTGGATATGTGGGGGTTTCTCCCACATTTTGTAAGTGAAGGAAGCCGAACAATTTCGACAGAATTTCGATCAAAACAAAGGAATTGAATTATGAAATTTTGCAAACACAATGTTTAGACATAAACACACTAGATTATATAATAAATTAATATGTTTAGAGGTTAGGTTGGGATCCATGTCTTGATGAGTAAGTGCACAAATGATCAGAAATGTCAAGTCTGCTAGATAGTTAGATTATTAAAAACTTCAAGTTACAACTTAGAATTTATAACTTACAGTTACAAGTTACAAACTTACTAACTACAACTTATATAAGTCTAGTGTTAACATTTAACTAGGTCACATGGGACAGTCATACATAGATCCAAGAAAGAACTTTGTTATTATCAAAGTATTTCTCCATATCTCTATAGAAGAATGTAGAAATTGATGAAGGTAATGTATGGATAGTCAAGAGATAGGGGAAGCATACCTTAGAATTAAGAAAAATAGGCTTTAGAAGCAAGAGATTAAAAAAGTTTGCCAAAATACCCAAGATGTAGTATTAGTAGCCTTGGGAACAAATTTCTTGAAATTTAAGTTGTGTTTCTGTACCATTTCGCAAACTTACGCCCCAAACTAGCCTTAGTTGCGAAATTTTGCACCTAGAGTCGAAATTTTCACGAAATAATGTCCCATTCCCCGCATTTGTGCGTTTCGCATGTCCAATCGTAGCTTTCGATGTCCGATTGCAAAAAAACGAAATTTCGAGCAAAATTTCGCAATTTCGATCGAAATTTTGTTCCATTGCTAGGTCGGGTCCCAAGGCTACTCTAGTTGTCGAAGTTTCCTCGAAGTTGGCGAAGTTGGGGCGAGGTTAAGACCACCCAGAACCATAATCCCAACTAGTGCCCCAATGGCCATATAAGGCATACATATCACTCCAACCCTCTTCATAACTTCTAATATCAACTTCTATGTTTTTTGTTGCCACTCATTCCTAGAGTGGGTGTTGTAACTACTATTTGATTGTATATTGTATATAATACATATGGTGAACTGTATCTATATATGTGTATTGCACAATTGACCATTTCAAGCAACACATTGTATTATTAACCTACATAGGGCTAGAGGGTCATAAATCGTGTTCTTTTTTTAAATTCACATATATAAGATAGAGGTATAACATAATTAGAAGTTTTCCATCAAAGTTTTCTAAAAATTCACATCATTTCTTCAAAAAATGGCATCAAAGTTTGTCGAAGTTTGCGTCCAAACTTCCTCGAAACTTCCTCGAAGTTTCCACAAACTTCTACTTCCACACATGGCGAAGTCGACACGAAGTCGAAGTCTTGCACCATGGGCCTTGCCCGGGAGGGGTTCCTCGTCATAAAAAAACAATGAGCTAGTAAGATATCCATGATAAGTATAATGTTTACTGTTTAGCTATGTAAACATGTGATGCAAACTTTTTGTTGTATCATGTATGTAGGGTGTTTTATCCATACAAATCTATTGTTACAATATTATAACTATAATCATTGTTTTATAGTTGTGTTATAAACTATTTGGGTGTTTTATATTGTTGGTAGAGTGTTTAGATATATATAAAAGTTTCAAAAAGTATAATATTTACATACATATATGTGCAATTTTGTATAAAATTATATAGAAAACTAAATCATTTTTTTCACAAATCACCTGCTTAATCGCCTGTTTACCACTTAACCAGTTACAAGGTGCTGTCTACACGCATACCACTAAACTTTTTTTAAAACATCGGTCTTTGCTGAATAATCCTTTCCCAAAGCTTCTTCGTGTGACTCATCAATTTGATACCTTTGTGGTCTATACATCTTTGAACTTTTCTTGTTCTTGTCAAAGAGGACTATGGTACTATTTCTCCTATCATTTGGCATTTACTTAGTCCTAATTTTCAAAGAAAATTGTCACCCACATGAGTCTTGTGTTTCCTGTACCTTCCATACATAATTAGAGATATTTTTACGTACATGCCTTTTCCATTTTCATTTTTTTGCTTTAAAAAATCATTGTTTACCTATGGTTGTGTACCTTTTGATTGGACAATTCAACCTTAGTGCTGTGTTGGAATATATTATTAGCCTTTTTAGTTAATAGGTTAATTAGTTAATGGGCTTAAGTGTCTCGACCCATGTAACTTGCCTTGAGCCCCAAGTCTAAATGTCTCCACCCTTTCTCCTATATATAGGATAGGTATGTGCCATCTCATAGAACAATAACATCACATGTGAGTTCTCCCCTTCACATCTTTCAACATTGTATGAGAGCGTGCCCTGGGGACCTAACCCTAGCCACCGGCTTCGCTTCCCTCTCCGAGCTCATAGCCCCCTAGTTGCCGCCCCTCTCTCCTAGAGAGAGCAACAGAGAGAGAGAGAGAGAGAAAGAGAGAGAGCTTCTGCCCGATCGCTGTCTCTCCATGGCTTAGGCCGCCCGCCCGCCAGGCACTTCCTGGCCTCCATGGTCGTTTCTCTGCCTCTTTCACATAGATTTTCATTTATTCGCTAATGCCATCCTTCCCGGAAATCTATGCTTCCCCGAGTTTGTTTCTCTGGATGGTGCTAATTCTCGTCCAAATCTGTTCGTCGTCTCTTCCCCAAGGTTGTCCTCCCGGCCATTTGCAGGCATTGTTCATCCCAACCATCATCAAGCATCACTGACCACGCCGTCGCCTTCATTCTATCAAGCTTCTCTGCCATCGCAGTAGCAAAGAAAGACATAGCAGCAAGGGAGCCACCATATTCCCCGGTCCTTGTTCCCTAGACGATCATGCTAATTCCCGTCCAGATCTATTTGTGGTGGAGCCGCCGTCATCCATCCTGTGACTATTGTCATCCTAAAAGCCTCCACTATTCCAGGACGCCGTTCCCGGCGACGCTAATTCCCGTCCGGGGTCTAGCAAAAGTTTGTTGTTGCCTCAGATCCGCATGTGCCATTGTCACAATTGAGGATGCTTATTCTCGGGGTTGTGTTATCCGTGATGGTGCAAATTCCCATCCAGATCGTGCATCAGCCGTCGCCGACACATGTGTTGTCCAACCGGACACTACATGTCGCAGTCCAGAAATCTTCCTGAAGGTGCAGAGTTTTGGCCAGATCGCAACTTACACAACATGTAAAATTCCGACACGACATGTTAACGGAAGCCTGATGTTTCATGCCTACACAATGTATCAGATCTCCAATACGACGTGTTGGTTGAAATCAGTTTCACGCCTTTGACATTTTCACACGACATATCAGATCTCAAGACGACGTGTTGTTTGGAGCCTGTCATCTTTGACCAACAAATCTACACGGTGCGTCAGGTCTTCACACGATGTGTCAAAAAAATATGTCTACTTCCAGTTCAAGTTATGACGTCCTCCAAAGGTCTTTCTCTTTAATATCTAATAATAATCAGTTCCTACTATCTATTGACCTAGTCCAAAATTCTTCTAAGGCCCGAACAAATCTCCTTTTTGAGTCAGGAAA
This sequence comes from Alisma plantago-aquatica, assembly GCA_963693085.1. Taxonomy (NCBI): domain Eukaryota; kingdom Viridiplantae; phylum Streptophyta; class Magnoliopsida; order Alismatales; family Alismataceae; genus Alisma; species Alisma plantago-aquatica. Next base: position 597,412,069 of record OY856409.1, read on the forward strand.
AGATCCATTTAATTTCTTTTATCCGGATCTTATAATCATGTTTTTTTGCATATTGATTGCTGTTATCCGTTTCTCTTCTCTACATACTACACCTCTCGTTTTACATTTTCCCTCTCCAACCCTCCCATCCATCATGTCTGCGCCTTCCACGTTTGGGAGGGGGGGTTCATGTGTCTCTTTTCCACAACAACTATTAATTCTCTTTGTAGTTGTCGTCAGGGGGGATATAGTGGACAGAGAGAGGAGGGTATGAGAACATGAGAGAGAGCATATGAGGAGAGAGATGGGAGTGATATATTCCAAGCTATCTTCATGGAGCTTTGTATTCTTTAGCACATTTGCTCTTTCGATGTCTTTGTGACTCATCATTCCCACTACACATTGCTTTACATGTGAGTTGGCTATCTACACTGATTCCAGTGGCACTTCGTTAAGATGGCGTTAAAGGATCTCAACTACAGGGTTGACACCCAGCTTTTTGCGTTTGTATAGCATTATGGACACCAGGACAAGATCTTGCCGCTCTAAATTCCAACCTCTAGTTCACTTTGGTGTTGATGATATTTCAGTTGATCATTTTCGCCGCATTACCATGAGACAGATGGTTGCTTCTTCACATTAGACTTTTTAGAAGCTTGTCATCTTCTAGCCTGTAAATTATGTATGTGCAAGGATTTCATCCAGATTTGTCTTCACCGAGCTACTTTCATTACGTCTTCTCTGAGTTGCATTTGTAGACATGACCAATCTGCTGATCTTCTTGGGTTGCTCCTTGATGGGGCCTTCATTCCTATGAAGCCCCCAAGGTTCATGCGCCAAATTTATGGAACCAATATGACAGTCATCAACACCTCCTCTAGCTCGTGTTCGTGCAACGTTATGCACGTCGGTGGTCTTTTGAGCTAATTCTAATTGGCTAAAGTTCTCAGCCGATTTGAAGATACCTCTACTGCTACTTCGACATTGTGCCTCCGCTTTCGTGCTACGTTATGTACACGGGATTGCTGATTGTGCGCCTATGCCACTCACATTCCTCTACAGTGAAGATGGTGTAGTCATGGTGCTTAGGTTCGTTTGCTACTGATTGATTGTGACGAGTTTTTGCTGTGGCGTTTAGATTCCATATATCACATGTTCTTCATTCCAGATGCACTTCAAAAGACCTTCAAAGGTCGAGCATTTCCGGCCTGCATAACTCAACTCAAAAGAGGCGTCATCATATACTTTTAGTTGGGAAATATTGTTTAAGGGGGAGTGACAATATTTGTATGGGGAGTGACAATTTATCTTTATCGTCTAATCGAGTTTTGTAAGTCCAAGCTAGCACATGAGTTTCATCCATGCTCCAGCTCGAGGGGGAGTGTTAGAATATATTATTAGCCTATTTAGTTAATAGGTTAATTAGCTAATGGGCTTAAGTGTCTCGGCCATGTAGCCTGCCTTGAGTCCCAAGTCTGTAATGTCTCCATCCTTTCTCCTATATATAGGACAGGGGTGTGCCATCTAATAGAACAACAATAGCATCAAAAGTCAGTTTTCCCTTCACACCTTTCAACATGTTGCATGTTTGAAATTTCTGTGCCATGGTATGGTAGAATGTTGGCCACCTTTTGGAAGCTGTGGCATTCATATTGAGGACAGCATGAAACACAATTGGGCTGATTCTGCCACCGAGCAACATGGAACACTTCTCTGCTAACTTTGCTGCAAACAAGAATGATTTTTACCCTTTTCTCATCTACTTTATGGGTCATATGGAATTTGTAAAGAATTAAACTCGTGGATCTTTTATAACTTGCACAAATCTTTAAAGCAAATAACCAGTCATAGTTCTTCAGAATGAGAAACGGGGAAATTGCTTCGCATAGGGTACTTTGATTAAGAGTAGGGAATCTTAAATATGTAGGGAGATGTAAAACATAATCTTGAAGCTAGAGGCTGTATTAGCTACTTGGACGTATGCTAATCTAGGATTTTACAATTGTTTCTCTCGTTTGCAATGATTCAAACTCTGGGTTTCCTAAAAGAAATGCTCATGTCTTGTTCACATGTTATGCTATGTATTCAGTGGTCTAATCTATGAAGCACTAATATGGATACAGCCACAAATAGAGGTAAATATACGGATACCGATACGGATACAGATACGGGATATGACTATTTTCAAAAATTTAGAATATGGGTGCGACAGTGGATATGGAAAAAATATATTTTAAAATTAAATATTTACCTTTTTTTATTCATAAAAATGCAAATTAAGACCATCTAATTTCATTCAATGATTAAATATAAATGCCATATTACTATTTCAATAACAATTAAGTTTATAAAACAATAAATATTGCTTCTACAATTCTGTGATTAACATTCAACCTGGTTTTGTTGTTGTTCAAACTTCTAATTTTAATGTTTTAGCCAAAGAGTTCTAAAAATATTTGATCTAACATAAGTTACGAGAACAATCTCAAGAATTTGGAACTAACAGTATTTTACTAACGGTAGGTTACTAACAATAGGTTAAAAGTAACAATAAGTTACTTTCCGTAACAAACTAACAATAGTTTTATTAGAATGTAATGTCAACTTGGTTTATAAATAGTGTTGTTTATATCCATAATTACCATACACACTGATTTTTGCGGTAGTCCTAAAACTGTCAAGTTTTACCTGAGAGCCAAGAAAGAAAAATTATAATAAATACAGAACTAATAGTAACAATAGGCACATACTGACAAATTAAATCAGATTTATGTATGCATCCTTATATAAATGGGTCGGGCGGCCCTATCCACGAAGTATCCAACATGTATCCATGAAGTATCTACTATTCAAAAAGTATAGAAAAATATATCCGGATACGTGTGGAGAAGTATCCAATATGTATCCGTGCTTAACTAAGGAGTAATAGTATCCAATACGTATCCAGAAAGGGTACGACACCTAATTTTGGAGTATCCATGCTTCCTGGGTTCTAATACTTGACAAATATACACTGTTGCATTATCAATTATCTACACATTAAAATCTCTGGCTTAACAAAGTTATATTGATGTGAATGTCCATGCTGTCTTAAACGGACTTGTTGGATCAAAATGTGGTGCATATATATCAACTCAAAGAATTTTATTTAATGAATATATGAAGTATTATGTTAGTGCTACACACTTACTGTTCTCTGTAAATTATGATCTATAGCTCAAAGCTTTATAAGGTGTACTGTTCTATAGGAAAATGTAATCATATCTACTCCATCTGTTGCATGAGTATTGGATCTCGCATGAGCTAAGCCTAAGATCCTCATGAGCAGTTATTTTTTGCCCATTCTCTTGTTCTAATGAACGTTTTCAACTTAGTTGGTAGTTCAACGGCATTGTAAATCCTTGCTATTGGTACGCTTTGTTCAATATTTGTACTAGTTGTTCTGGAAGGACAACATAATGATAAGGTAGAATCATACGAAGAAGGTAATGAGTGCAACAACCCAACATGGTAGGGTGTAGAGTTATGCATTGCTAGTTTCATTGTTCTCACAAACTTTGCTGGGTTTCTCATTAACATTGTTTTCGATCCCTGACAAAGTTTTTTTAATGAATGCTTTTGAAGTTTCTAATCTTTATTCCACACCCTCTTATTTTTTTATATGTTTTTCTCTAACTAGTTATAAACAGATTATTTGTGGTAATACCTATCCTGATTTTATCTACATGATATAAGCTCATGGTTCATTGTGTGTTTTGTTTAACGTTCTACAGTCTGAAAATCTTGCGCTAGCTGACAAACAGCATAATGAAAGAGAACAAAATGGGCAATTGCGGAATCAGGTTGCTCATTTATTACAGCTGGAGCAAGAAAGTAAAATGCAGATACAAGAACGCGATTTAACTATTACGAATTTGCAGGTCAGTGGTTCTTTTGCATATGCATTTGCTGCAAGTGAAGAAACTGTGATATCTACTAATAAAAGAGTGAAGTCTTCATTTTTAAGTGTCATCAAAAGGTGTTTGCAGGCATCAATTCTTGCATAGCGTAGCACAATGTTGCCATTCTTTTTTCTTCTTCTCCCAAGATGTAGTTGTTACTTTTCTTATGTTGGCTTTGACACATATTTTGGTTGATTATTATAGATGATGTCTTACTCTTTTTGTTAAAAAAGCACACAATCAGGCTTTGGCTTGATAATAGCTAATTTTCACTTGAATTTCTGGCAATATGTTGCAACATTTTCTCACAAATCCATTAAAAATATTGAATATTGTAGTGTCTTTTACATGGTGTATTCAGCTAAAATTTCATAGGTAAAATGTTTGGATGATGAGCCATCACCCAAGAATTGATAATTTGATATACATTATTTTGTAACACATACCAAGTAAAAGTTTGGTTTATAAGTACTAAGATGCCACTTAGTTGAAATTTGTATATAAAGGTTACTGAGTAGGAAACCACACTTATATATTCTTACTTGAGAAGTGTTACCAAGAATACACGGTGTGGGAAACCAAGAAACGCGGTGTGGAACTAAAGAACACAGTTGCGTAGGAAAGTAAGTAGAGGCTATGGCTGCTTTATTACAAGTAGTATGCACGGTTTATTCCAGAAATGCGTACACAACTTTTTGCACGCTCTAGGTAGAGAGGGAAGTTTAACCTCTAAAAGAATTTGACTATGCACCCCTTCATACCTGTGTTAGAGGCCGGCGAGGAACTTGATGACATCCATTTGATCCCTTTTATTTTGAAGCTCCTTGAGGTCGACAAATAGAGGAAGTAAGGGATGAAGATCGTTAGTGATGCGAGTGACTTTGCCAAAATATTGAGTCAAAGATTTGTCATATTGTTTGTAGATTATACATTCCACTTTCAGGTCATACATGCGTGAGATATTCGATGAGTACATCAAGTGAAGGTGATCCTAAACATCTTTGCATGCTTAAAGTGACTAATGATGGTTGCCACATAAGCCTTGATAGGATTCACAAGACAGATAGGGAAATTCACACCAGTCTGTGCCCATTGCTCTAGAGTATCTCCCTTAGGAGGACACTCTGTGAAATGTTTATATTTTCTTTGCCCCTTGAATTAGATCTTATGTCCGACTCCATTGAGTGAAGTTCTTCTCATTAGATTTGCGGTTGGTAATAACTTGAACTCAGACCAGAAGGGACAACCGAAGAGTGGGTATCATCGTTTCTTTCTTCTCAGTCATGATGGAGAATCAAGATTGGATGACATGTGTAGGGTGAAGTACAAATTGTGTTCTTGAGTCACACTACGTGTCAAGAATGTGGACATCATCTGGGTCAAGAGTAAATAATGGGTGATTTTCTCATACATGTTATGTAGGTGAAGTACATGTGTTCTAGAGTCACATGTCGTGTCATAACTGTAGAGTGTGTGTTGATCACGAGTCAAAGATGGTTGAGTTCCAAGGCACACGACATGTCTTGGAATGACATGATGTGTCCAGGAAGGACACGTTGTGTGTGTTAGGGATGCAGATCTCTGCTCTGAGTGAAACTACATGCTGTGTAATTAAGGTATACATCGTGTAGTTTTGTGCTGCTTTGATGGCACACCGCTCTGAACCTAGAACCCGCATGTAAATGCGCTACACGCTGTATAACACACCGCTAAAATGTTTTTGAGTGGAGAATCCAGCCAAAATGTTGAGCAAGGAAGATCCAACCTTCTCTCTATCCTAGAGAACGAATCTAGAGGTGAGAGCGGACCTTGGGAATGGGGGGATCTTCGAGAAATAGGAGAAATCATGGATTATTGAACGACGTATCTTGCCTATATGGGTGTCGGTCTTGATGCTGATCAACACCATTGCATGATGGAAATGACTTCCAATGTGAGAGTAATGGAGAGTCGTTGAAGCGGTGGGGATGACTTCCATCTTGAATATGACAGAGTGGATCATGGGATTTGGTGAATATGACTTCCACCGTAGAGAGGATGACAACCATGAATGATTATCGTGAAGGACAGTAGGCATCAATGACGCTGAAGCTGCAATAGTTAGGTGCAGACTATAGGTTAACTTCATCTAGGGCTAAGGTTACTGACTACTATGCTGTGATACCATGTTGAGATCGAGATATTAAAGACACTTCCTTTTTTCAAAAAGGCTCACAATATATCATAATTCACACTAGGACTAAGTTGGTAAATTTCCTCTAGCACGACATTAAAACTCATAAACATCATGTATTTATGGTTATGCTTGTAATATTTTTTTAGTAATTCATGTAAGCACATGTGTAAACAAGTTTAAACATGCGATACATAAAGATTGGGAACATAGCAGCTCGAAAAACCAAAAAGAAATATACAACACTGGCTGCCGCAAAATTAAATGTTTGATTTAGATGTCACATCCAATGGCCCAAAAGAAAAAAATTACAAAAATTTTGACGAAAACTTCAATATATATGGCTCTGACAATTTTGATGCCAAAATGAGCGAATTAAATCATGAAAATTACTAGGACGATATTAACGCTAAGATCTACTCAAATATGCAATAATATTTCATATTGGATATGTGGGGGGTTCTCCCACATTTGTAAGTTTAAGAAGCTGGACTGTTTTGACAAAATTCGATGACAATTTTGATGGTAAAATTAGGAATTCAGTTATGGACTGTTGCAAGCACAATGTTTAGACATAAACACTCTAGATTATATTGTAAATTTCATGTTTATGGGTTAGGTCGAGTCTTGGTGTGAGTGCACAAATCAATAACACTGTCAAACTTGTTAGGCTGTTACTAATTACAAACCCACACGTTACAACTTAGAACTCAAACTTTCAGTTGCAAACTAGGAAGCACAAACAATTCTCGGAGGTTTTCGTGTCCGTGTCAGACACATGTCCAACATGGACACACCTTAGACATGCCGTAGACACGCCTCCAACATGTCCACTTTAATTTTCTTTTAATTGTAGTGGCGAATACGACTTGGAAATGCGATGGACACATCTAAGGCATGCCAACCCAACCCACTTAAGCCTAATCCTGTGACCCCCCCCCCCCCCCCAAATCCCTGCCTCATGTCCTCCATTACATTTTGCCCTATTAACATCAGGTGGCAACATAATTTCTCCCTCATCTACTTTTCCTCCGCCCCTTACATTCCTCTTCTTATTCTTGTCCCTCCTCTTTTTCCTATTCGAATGTGGCAGGAGCTGCAACACTTCTCTCCATCCCACTTCTCTTATTTAGCGTTGGTCTTCCACGTCTTCTTGTACCTTCTCTTGTCCTTCTACTCTTCTTCTTGCTCCTTCGGGCAAAAGTAGCCGAGTATTGTTCTCCCAATGCCTACTCTTTTGATTGCTTCTCTATAACTCCATCTCTGCTCCACTTTTCTTGCCCCTTCAACTTAAGTAGCTCTCCAATGTATTCCTCTTCCTTTTCTTCCTTATCGACCTCCAAGACACCTTCATCCTCCCATCTCATTCTCCACCATCAGCAACAACATATTTCCTCACCCCTCCCCTTCTTCCTCTTGATAGTACATGTTATTCGTTGTTCCACCAACTATAAAAAACGACACCCCTCAAAACTTGCGCTCTTAATTTTCATAATTCCATATATTTTTACAACAACTTAATAATCAAGCATCTTAATATATGTTGTGATTTAATCCATTTTGTGACTTGTTGATATAATGTTATATGTTAATTGCTTGTTGGAGTTCACGGTGATTGACCCTGTGGATGATCTATTTATATCATTTTGTGTGTTTATACATATAGCATGTTATATGTCATAAATATTCTACAAATGTGTGTATGTGTGTATGCCTTGTCCGTGCCTCCTAGGTTGCAAGTTAGAAACTTACAAATGACAACTTGTACAAATCTAGTGTTAGCATTTAATTAGGTTACATGGGACATTTATACATAGATCTATGAGCATACATTCCCAAAGTAGGTTTTTAAACCATTATGTATAAATATGAAATATATGTGTAATAATTTTATATTTATTTTAGAACTATCTTATACTATTATTTCATAGATCTCAAAGTTTTGTTTGTAGAACATGTGATTTTCAAAAGATCTAGCACTTGCAAGTTACAACTTAGTTATGTTCGTAGTATTTCTTTAGATCTCTATAGAAGAGTGTAGGAATAGAAGGTGTAGATGGGTTAGGGATAGGGAAAACACACCTTAAAATGAAGAAAAATAGCCTATGGAAGCAAGAGATTCAAAGAAAATCGCTAAAATACCCAAGATGTAGTAGTAGAAGCCCCATAACAAATTCCTCGAAATGCAAGTTGTGTTTCTGTTATAGTATCAAGGCTCCTCGCCTAGGCCCTAGGTGGGCCGCCTTAAACTGGACGCCTAGGCTTTCAAATAACTAAGGTGGACGTCTAAGGCCTTTTAGGCCCAAATCCAGACACATAAAGACCAAATTAGCATGATTTGCGTCTGAATTGCTCAAATTAGACCAAGCTTAGTTATTTAGGGAAGAAATAGGTCTGATTTGGGGGAAAATAGATCTGATTGGGGAACACATCTCTTATTTGGGGAAATTAGGTCTGATTTCAACAACTTAGGGCTCTTTTCGGTCAATGTCGGGAAAACTACGGGAAGTTACGTCTAATTAGGAGATGTCATGCCAAAATAGGTTTGACTTATGCCAAATTAGCACAATTAAATTTGGTTCAATTTAGATCATGATAGGTCAAATTTAGACCGGATAGGTCTAACTTAGGTCATGATAGGTGTGTTGTAGGTGAAGTTATGATTAATTAAGCTTAGGGATAACTAATACATATGTACATAGTGATGTATATGTTTGAATATAGCTAAATGTATATGCAACATCATTTATAAATATGTAAAATATAAACAAATATGATGAACAGCTTGGTGCCTAGCCCCCCTAGGCTTCCCTTGGGCGGGAAGGACCGCCTAGCTGCCTGGACAAGTATGGTTTCTATACCATTTTGCACAATTATGGTCCAAATTGGGCTTTTTGCAGCGAAGTTTGCCCATATTTTGCAAAATTTCGGGAAATTACACACCTAGGGGCAAAATTTCATGAAGTTACGTCCCATTCCCTGTGTTTGTGCGTTTTGATGTCCGATTCTACATTTGAATGACCGATTGGGAAAGAATCAGAAATTTTGATTGAAATTTTGCCATTTCGTTCGATTTTCCCCCCATGCTGGCTGCTTCCTTTCTCACTTCTTCAACTCGTTGTTTGTATTCTCTTGTTTTGATGACTTGTGCCCATTTACTACATCCTCTAAGTCTCTCATAAAAAGTTGATCAATCTGCCTCACCAGCTTGGCCTTCTTTATTTAGAAAGAATGTTTTAAAAATCATACTTAGCGCACTCTTAATCACTAACATGTCCTGACCCATTAAAAATCACCTAAAGCGACTGTAGAGCGGATTAGCATTATGTGGCCGCCTTTTGCCTGTATTGCCCGCTTTTTGCCTGCTTTGTTCCCCAGTCTAAGCGGCCGCTTTTTGTTGGGGCGGCTTAAGTCAAGCCCAAATTTTAGGCTCAATTTTTGATGGCCCAAGTGGATTAAAACATTTGTAAACATCCATAGTCCCTGCATCTCCTCAACTCCCCTTCCAGTCTACTGTATCGTGTATAGTTTACACTGTATTAATTATAATCTATAAATATAAATGAATACTTGTATTCTGATATAAATGTATAATTAGTTACTGATTTAAAAATATTATAAGCTACTGATTTAATATAGCTAGCTAGCTATCTATACTCAGTAAAATAGTAGTAAGATTGATGTCAGTATTGTGATTTGGCATATATATATATATCTGTATATATATATATATATGTATATATATATATATATATATCTGTATATATATATATATATATATATATATATGGCTGTTCATTCGTTACCCGCGCGGGTAACCAGATTTTCGCTACCCGCTGGCTACTCACACATCCAAAAGAGTAACTATATGGTACACAAGAGTAACTCTTCTGATCAAAAGAGTAACTGTATTGATATAAAAAGTAACTATGTGACTAAAAAGTAACTGCGCAGAAAATATAGTCAATAAATATATGGACGAGTTTTTTGATTTTGGTGGGGCAAATGATATTATTTTTGGATCAAATTTTTTGGGGAGCTAGACAAAATACTCCTCTACAATTGCGAAAAATAAAATAAAAAAAATATCAGGAAGGTGCGCGGGTATTAAAGTTGAGCCCTATATATATATATATATATATATATATATATATATATAGTGAGTTAGGCTAGAATACACTCGAGTGTACAGATCACACCGTATACTCAAGTGGTGTTTGCATATCTAGACAATTTTTTTGACAAATCCAAACCGTTGATATTCATTCTTATAAGAAATACAGACCACATGCAAAATTTGAGCTCGTTTGAAATTTTTGAAGTCACTCTTTCATGACCAACAAAACCGACACATAAAAATATTTTCATGACCACAGCAATGTCTCCGGTACACTCGAGTGTATTCTAGCCTGACTCTCTCTCTCTCTCTCTCTCTCTCTATATATATATATATATATATATATATATATATATATATATAGGGTAGCGATCTAGTGAGAAACATCCTACGGTGAGAGCATGAGAGGCATTTGAATAAGTACAAATTCAGAACTATTTTTTAAAATCCAACCGTATAGATGGAAAATGCATCATTTCATTTACCTTCTCACAAAAAATCACTGCAATCAAACATTGTTTACATGTCTATATGTACAATATACACTTTTTACATCCAACGGTTAGCCTGAAATTCAATATAGAGCGTCGAAAAGTATTCTGTTGTTGTGAATGATCTACAAATCGGATGGGGATAAAATTTTGTAGGAAGGTAAATGTTACGGTATACTTGTAATCTATATGGTTGGATTATGAAAAAATGATCTATGTGGAGAGTTATTCAAATACCTCTCATGCTCTCACCAAGATATGTTTCTCACTGGATCGTTACCCTATATATATATATATATATATATATATATATATATGGCTAAAAGTTTGTGTACCTGAGTACATGTATCTTATATCTACCCATCCTCAATTATGATGGTTGCACAATTCTATTGAATAATCTAACCTTACGAATGTGATGTATACCCCTTAGATAACATGTGTATCAAAAATCATCTAAATCTGACATTCTTAGATCATCTAATGAAAGAAGAAGTATATTTTCTAATCTCTGGTGAGTTGTAGAAATTGTAGAAACCGTTGGATGGTATATTGCTATATCTCATGATTTATATGATATATGGTTGTGATTTTTTAAACACATCAAAACTAGACATTGTTGATTCAATCCATATGCTTGGATTTAGTTAACATATTCCGCATATGTCATTTTAATGGTTAGTACGCATAACTTACATGTACCGGCCAATACACACTTCCTAACCTCTCTCTCTCTCTATATATATATATATATATATATATATATATATATATAGAGAGAGAGAGAGAGAGAGAGAGAGAGAGAGAGAGAGTCAGGCTAGAATACACTCGAGTGTATAGATTACGCCGTACACCTCAATGGTGTTTACCTACCTAGACCTTATCTTTCCAAAATCCAATCCATTGATCTTCATGGTTACAATAATAACATACAAAATTTGAGCTCATTTGGATGAGTGTAGGTCACTCATCCAAGGACAACAAAGTCGGCGCACAAAACTAATTTGAAATGCATGATTCTTGCCTCCTTTAGATGCACGACCTATAAGTATCGAAATGAGCTAAAATTGATTATATAGTATGTTCTTAAGATATTTAAGAAGATCAACGGTTTAGAATTTTCAAAAAGTTACTGCATCTTTAAAAATGACTGAGGTGTACGGTGCCTCCGGTACACTCGAGTGTACACTAGCCTGATTCTGTCTCTCTCTCTCTCTCTCTCTCTATATATATATATATATATATATATATATATATATATATATATATATATATATATACGCGGGTAACTAACTTTTGTTACCCGTGGATCGGTTTTGTAATAGGAAGACACCTAATTGTAATGAGACAACCAAAATTGAAATAGAAAGACTCTTTCTGTGCATACAACATGAAATTTTTATTATCCCTCTGAAAACAGTAAAAATGATATTTAAGACAGCAGTTTACGTAGTATTACAAAACGAGTCTTTCTATTACAATTTTGGTCATCTCATTATAACGTTGGCTGTCTCATGACAAATATGTGCCTTCCTATTACAAAACAGATGCACAAGTAACTAATTTAGTTACCCACACGGGTAGTGAATGAATGGCATATATATATATGTTTGTATGTATGTATATATATATAGCTACTGATTTAGCGTAGCTAGTTGTAAAGGTAACCAAATAAATTCAATTTAGATATTTGTTCATGCCTAAAATTGGTTATCAATACATACATATATCTATGTTGAGTAGCTGATTTTATTAACACTTTATTGTTGTTACTTAGTATTAATTTTAAAGGAATACATAGGTTTGTCTACGTAACATATTCACAATTTACAATGTTATGTATGTACATTTGTATATAAAATGTTAAAAATATTTGAAAAAATTAAGCATCCGCTTTTTAGAAAACGACCGCTTAATCGTCTACTTGGCGATTAATCAGCTACAAGGTCCTAACTGTAAGCCTCCCGCTTTGAATTTTTAAAAAACATTGCTCCGAAATCACCGATATCCTTCTTATTGAACTCTTAATATCCATATCCTCCCTAGCTTCTTCCAGTTTTCATTCTTATACGTTCTTCATTGCTATTTTAATTCTATACTTAGCGATTTGCTTCTTCACTTTTGGTGATACACTTGTACATGCATCCACATCCCTCCAATTTGCCACAATGTCTGTGAAGCTAAAAATTCCCACCTGTGGAGGCCACTGTGGATGGGTGTTTGCGAAAAGTACATCTGAGTCTCTATGCCAATATGTTTGAGTTGAGTTAGTTAATTTGCAGTACTTTCAATTCCGATCACTTAACTTTCATGTTGGAAGTGAGGTTATATGGTTTTTCAGGAACGGTAACAACTGCACTCTCTACCATATACAAAATGCAATGAAGTAGAATTGGTCATGATTAGATCATTTTAGTAACATGTAAGTTTGTTACGGTAAAGCTGAAAGAGTAGATTGTAATATACTAAATTTGTAATATTCACTACTACATGATATATTTTAAGAGTATTACATAACATAGTCCATAATATATATTACAATAGTAGATATATACATTATGAATAATACATCATTTATATTTCACTAGGACATAAGTAAAAATGTAAGTAAATAGTACATAAATTAGAAAATTGTAGATAACACTGGCATGCAAGTCTGGAAGATGCATTATATATAGTTGAAGACCCTCTAGAGACAGTGCTCACTGATCCTAATGCTCGCGAACTGAACGACGAACAAGTGGAGCAATTTCTCTCTCACCGTGTCGAATAGATGGATGGAGCCCTTTGGGCTTTGTAGTGGGCCTGGTGGCCCTTGTGCAGATCAGGCTAAGGCCACTTTGGCTAAAGCGGACCTGAAGCTGCTACTCTCTACCAGGCTGTGGAAACTACGCCTAGCAGCAATATTAAGAGGATAAGGGGCTGGTCTACTTAGGAGGTTGTCTAAGTGGGCGTTCAGCCTCTTTTATATAACATTGGTTACGTACAAATATATCTCAAATGACACTGGATCTTCTGCCTAGTTTGGACCACAACATTGCAAATACCGGTAGTTGTTGCAGAGTATATACATATTTATCAAGTTAGTACCGAGAGGGTAAGGAGCATGCTTTAGAAAACCGTCAGAGGTGGCAGTTGGCATACCTCTAAGCTGTATACTTCTCACACGAAAGACAGATAGACACAATGGAAAAACTTGTGCAGCCCTTTGCTAATTTATTTACCATTGAAGTCTCTATATTGTTTGTGGTTTTATAAAGTATCATAAAGATCTTGTATCAGCTTTTGCTGTTAATCGTTCTCTGTAACAAGTTGCGCTGTATTGCAGGCTAAAATAAAAAGTATTGAACTGCAATTGAACGAAGTTGTGCATTCCGGTGATTCTAGGTCCAATGTTCAATCTGATTCTGGGAATGGGGTTGCTTCTAGTACCGTTTCTCTTGAAGACACAGCTCACTCTTCCATGGTTACTAAAAAGTTGGAGGAAGAGCTTGCTAAACGAGATGCATTAATTGAGGTTGTGAATAAAGTTCTTACTTTTGTTTTGTAGTGGTGCTTCTTATCTTCCACTAATACTTAGTCAACCAATTTAGCGTGATTGTTGAGGCTTTTTATCTTTCGCTGATTTTTGGTTTCGACATATCCTCCTTTCCCCTGTGCAATCAGATGGTGGCTTCTTGGAATGATTTATGTTGCTTGGTGTTGTGAACCTTAGTTTGTTTATTCCACTCCAATTTTTGGACCTTATCATTGGATAAGTGTTCTAGTTCAGCCTTTCATTTCCCATAACAACAATCGTACTTGTTCAGACCTAGGCTCTTTGAGCTTAAGAACAACTGAAACTCTATTAGTCGGAATGAGCCTTCAATTCGCCCTTTACAATTACTGATGGCGGTTGACCTGCTAGTATATTGGTCGTCCAAACTGTTAATTCTGGCCTTTGCTTTGGCTCGTATTTGCAGAAATTGCATGAAGAAAACGAGAAGCTCTTTGATAGGTTGACGGAAAAGTCTTCTTTTGGCAGTGCAGGCCAGGTAATGTTTTGGTTTTGAGTCTATGTATAACTTGGTTGAAAATGCCCATGTGGATTTTTTAGGGTTTTTAGATTATTTTTGTCTATTTAGACATATGTTTCTGAAGACAGCTTAGGGTAGATATTAAAATTGAATATCCAGATAGTTGTTTAGAAGCAATAACTTTCTTACTTGACTTTCTGCTTGTACTTTGGACATAGTCATGATCACATGCTATTATGGTAATCATTAAATACCAGATATAAGGTTAACCAATTATGTATCTCATCAATATTGGCATAGATTTGTATTCCATGTTAAGAAATGTAGTTTGGGGTTTGCCAAGTATCTAAAAGATAACTTGCCGTTGGTTAATCTAAAAGCTTTGTTGTGTGATGTCACGTTCTAAATGTTTATCGAGGATATTGAAAAAATGGTAATAGGGCACGAGGTAATCATACAATTTACTAGTTCTTTTCAATGTGCAAGTCTTTTCTATCATCATTTCCCACCAATCTTTCCTGTCTTAGTTCCCCATTTACTTGTATCTCAGATAATAAAAGATTCTTATAAGGATATCATTGGATGGGAAGTGGGATAAGAAATCTTCAAGTTTTTCCTTACAAAAATCATACGCTTCCTATATCTTGAAATGTATACGTCTTGACTTGGCCTTTACAAGCACCTTTTATAACGTCAAGTTATGATGCCGTTACATGATTTACTGTAAATTTTAATACAAGATTTTTTTTGGTGAACACCATGTTTTATACGAAATTTACTCTTCAAAGTATGGTTTCACTAAAAAATAGTTTGGTTAGTATCTTACAATAAAATGCATCTTCACTTGAATGATCATATTCTTCCAAGATCTGTTTGTGTTTAGCGCTTCTCACTAAGATATAATACTTGATTGTTTCTCATGCTTTGAATATCACTCACCTTCCTTCCCAATTGTCTTGTACCATACACTTTCCTTTGTAATTGTTATGATCAAGTGCTACTAACAATTATTCCCACAGTAATTGTACTTTTGAGTTTTACTATTCTAACTCTAGGTTTTTTTCAGGTCCCGAACCCTTCTACGAGAAGTGTAAATGACATTCAAATGCAAGAAAATGGCAGGTATCATGCATTAAAATTAGGAATTTTTCCTTTGCATTACTTTTAAAACTAGTGCATTACCTAGGTGGAGTCACCTGAGGATGACAATGCATCACCTAGCATAATTGTTGCAAGAGTTTCTCTAGGAGATTAACAAAAACCACTATTTTGGAACTTCATCAACTATTTCTTCCTAATTTTCTTGTTTAGGCTGTATTAGGGACTTGACATATGTTTAAATATAAAGTAGTTCACCAGTGGCTATGCATAAATTTTGCAGATAATAGCAATTGCATTTTAATTTTCATTTCTAATTGTTTTGCTCTTTAGTGTTTGATTGCTTTTCACTGTGACAGGTGGCTTATATTTTACAATTGAATTGTAAAAAAAATGACTATATATATATATATATATAGTTTTACTGCATTGTTTGGTACTTCTCTATGTATCTGTATCCCTATGCCACTATTTGTAAGTCCCAACCAATATATTTTGGTTGTTGACACTTCCCAAGCAACTATATATAGGCGTGGTCTCCCTCTCAATAAAACAACAAAAAATAGTCTTCTTACATGATACCAGAGTAACTCAAATGCCTCTTTCCTTTCAACCCCCCCCCCCCCCCCCCCCCCCCCCCCCCCCCCCCGCTCTCTCTCTCTATATATATATATATATGTATTAGTTTTGCTGCATTGTTTGGTACTTCTCTACGTATCTGTATCCATGTGCCACTATTTGTAAGGCCCAACCAATATATTTTGGTTGCTGACACTTCCCAAGCAACTATATATAGGCATGGTCTTCCTCCCAATAAAACAACAACACATTGTCTTCTGAAATGATATCAAAACAACCCAAATACGTCTTTCCTTTCAATCCTCCCCCTCCCACTCTATCTAATGTAACTGCTACATTCTCCATACACCTACCACCCCTCCCCTCGACTGCCTCTGCACACGCTACCCTCCTTCCCCCTCTCCTGCAGCCATTACCTCCATACCTACCCATGCACCTGACACACCCCTCCTCCCTTCTCCTCTCTTGTAATCCTATCGTCTATCCTCATTCCATATGGCCATTACCTCATCTTCATGTGGCCTATCGCTACTATCCCGTGTCACTCCATGTACTTCCCCTGTGGTGCCTCTAAAATTCTCGCCTCTCTACTTCAATGGTGTATTCTAACTATGGCCGTGGACTTCGCCAAAATTGTCCAATATGCCCATAACATCCTTCGAACACATGCCTCTCAACAACATTATTCTTGCTACCAAAATTACTCCAAAGTCCATGTTGGAAAAAACATGGAAAATTGAGTAGGACCACCAACCAGATATCTAGCATTGATGCCGATGGCTTGATACTACTATGATCTTGTCCAAATTTATTATCCTAGAAGATAGGATTGCTAGCAATGAAGGTTTCTTTCTACTTGATAAACCCCAACATTTCATCATCTCTAACAAAGATCCTGTCAATAAAGCCAGTAGATTGTCCTCATGCTGTTTATCTTTCTGATCTAGATAAGTCTATTGTTGATTACAAAGATAAGCGCTCTTGTGCCAATTATGACATTGCTAAATATAATTCGCAAGTTCGTCTTAGTTTTTTTCGTGCTTAACTTCAACTTTTGTCTACTATCATGATTTCAAAGACTATCTCTAATGCTTTTTCTCACCTTGGCTGTCGTAAAGCCATGAGGAAAGAAATTGTTACCTTATTTGAACGACATACATGGGATTTGGTAGATCATCCTCGTAATTGAGTTTTGGGTTGTCATTGGGTCTATATTATGAAGTATCAACTTGATGGAAAGATACACGCTTTGCATCTCGACTTGGTGCTAAAGACTACACTCAAGCTTATAGCATGGACCTTTCATATGTTCTCTCTAGTGGTGCGTTGAAAATTTGTTTGCATTCTTATATCTTTATTTGTCAATCTTACTTAGCCTCTCTTTTAGCTCGATGTTAAGAATGCTTTCTTCTATGGTGATATGGAATAGTCCATCTTTATAAACAACCTCTTGAGTTTGTCGCTTAGGCGGAGCGTCATAAAGTTTGTCACCTATGGAAATCTCTATATGGCATGAAACATTGTGATTGTTTAAGGAACTATGCCAAAATTCTTTTGAATGTATGTTTTTGCAGATCACATGTTGATCACTCCTAGTTTGTAAAGAAGAGCACATGTGGATTGTACTCTTGCTAATTTATGTTGATGTTATTGGTCTATCTAGGAGTGGCCCTAATTTTATCTAGGCAACAAAATATTATATGTGCAAACACTTTGTTATCAAAGTCTACACAATTGGAGATGCTTTTGGGGAATTGAAGGCGCTCGTACCACCTATTCTATAAGAATATAAAAGGAAGTGTGTAGTAGATATCCTCAGTGACACGTGTACTATTGGTGTCAATCCAGTAAACACACCTATGATAACATTCCCTAGGTTATGACTCTTCACTAAGGTTTAAAAAGGCATGAGGTGCATCAAGGCATTTTTGTCTCTTAAGCAGTGTTTTAAAAAGCAGCCCAGGCGGCCAAGAGGGCCAACCGCTTGGCTAGGGCTTTGAGCGGCCTCTCAGGCGGAAGCCATTAAGCGGCCGCCTCAGACCCGCTTAGCCCACCTGGATCCCTGCTTCGGGCGCACGCTTTTGGCCGCCTAATTTCTGGGCGCTGTTTTTTTGTACTTTTGCTTTTTTTTTCTTTCATTTTTTTGTTGTCAAATGTTGTTGCTGCTACTATATGTCGACTTTGTGTATGTGCATGACTTACTATATATGCATGTAATAGAATATACAATACTACATGTCATAATACGTAGCTGCTGTACATTGTATAATACGAAACATTACTGTATAATACATTCTATAATGCATTAATACATACATTATATATCTAATTATTTATTGCACACTGTATTTCTGTACCTTTCTACCTTATATAATACATTAATCCATTCTATAGTACGATATATATTCTACTTTTTATTGGATAATAATAAATTATTTAAAGCAGCCTATATATTCTATTGTTTACTGCATAATGTACATTAATACATTATATATCTATTGTTTACTGCATTTTAAAATATAAAGTTATAAATATATTTACTACAGTAATAGTATACTATTTGGTATTACAACTATCTCGAAAACTATTGTGGGTGCTTTATTTGTTGTGTATGGCGTCTAGATTAGTATAAAATTTCTTTATTAATATATTACTTATATACAAATATGTATATTTGGGTGCTTATTTGTTGTGTAGGGTATCTTGATAAGTATAAAATTTCCTTATAAATATATTACTTATATACAAATATGTATATTTTTATATTGAATTATATAAGAATTTAAGTACCTGCTTTTTCGAAAAGCGCCCGCATGACGCCAAGCGGCCACAAGGTGCTGTCCACACGCCTCCCGCTTCCTTCTTTCTAAAACATCACTCTTAAGAAAATACACAAATTAGTATATAATTAACACATTTTAAGAAATTTTCATACTTATCTAAACCATAGTGACAAATTCGGGATTCGACAACTTTTCGATTGGCCGGAAAAAATCGGAATTTGGGAAAAATCGGAAAAAGACGTGAAAAAATCGATATATTTCGGTCAACTATTCGGAAATCATCGAGAATAAGTCGGCTATATTTACGTATATATACTTATATATGCATATGTATACTTATATATAGACATATACATGCATACATATATGTATATATGTATATCTATACATACATATACATATATACATGTATATATGTGTGTGTGTGTGTATACATATACATACATATCAGATACAGATGTAACTATTAAGGTCACTAGACTTGCAATCTTATTGAGTGAAAAAAAAGGAAAAAAATTTAAGAATTGTTGCAGAATAACAATGGATTGTTGGGAGAGTGGGGTGTTGGAGGTTTAGTGTATATCAGGAGTTCTGTGTACACAGTTTGGTGAAAAAAAAAGTAACTGACTTCTAAGAGAAATCGTGAAAAAATGTGAAAAGTCATGAAGAATCGTGAAAAATCGTATAGATCGGAAAAAGGGGGAAAAGTTGCAAAAAATTGGCGACCGACGTATTAATCGTGGTGAACATTCGGTAGCTTATAAAATCGCAAAAAAAGGCCGATTTTTTGTAAAATTTGGAGACTTTTGTTACTATCATCTAAACACCCTACACAACAAAATAAAACACCTAAATAGTTTATAACACAACTATAAAACAATGAAAAAAATACAATTCAATTACATAAATTTAACACTTTAAGAAGTAAACTTTTTACTCTGTCTTACTCTTACTGTAGTAAATTCATAGGATTATAACTTTATATACTAATATGCAGCAGACAGTAGAATATACATAATGTATTAAATTACATTATGCAGTAAAGAATAGAATATGTAAAATGTATTAAAATCTAGTAAACAGTAGGATATATCATATACTATAGAATGTACTAATGTATTATTATATATAAGGTAGCAAACAGTAGAAGATATATAATGTATTAATTTATATTATGCAGTAAATAATAAAATATATATAATGTATTGATATCCAGTAAACAGTAGAATATATCACGTACTAGAATGTACTAATGTATGATTATATATAAGGTAGAAAGTTACAGAAATATAATATGCAATAGATAACTTTTTTTTTTTTTGAGTCAAGTTGTACCCTTCTATTAGCTCATAATATCATGGGTTACAACAACCGGTTCAACCGGAAAGTTACAATGCCAGGTCATCCCTTGACCGCCTCCCAAACCAGAATTAGCTAAGTTGTGAGCAGTGGTATTTAACTCTCTCTTGACAAAGGAAAAAGACACACCATTGAACCTAGCAGCTATTTGATCGATTTCTTTGAAGAGCTCCATGATGGGACTCGCCCACCTTTCCCCCGAAATTATTCTGTCACAGACTCATTTGGCATCCATTTCAACAATGATGTTCTGGATATTTAGGTTCAGTGCAGTCTGAAGACAGAACCTGACGCCCATTGCTTCAGCAGTGAAGGCATCCCAACCTCCTTTGACGTTCTTGGATGCCATAGCCATGATTTTCCCATTCACGTCCTTCACAACAGTGCCTAAACTGATCCTTTCAGGATTCAGAAAGCAGGCGTCAGTGTTTGCTTTAAACATGGGTTGGTTTTGTGCCACAAACCTCTTGTGAGCCCCAGCCTTTCTTTGCATAGAGCTGCCCTTTCTGTTCGAGCTCATCATGTAATCATGAGCCCACTTCCAAATCCCATGGCTTCTGATCTGATGTGGTGTGCGATCTGAACTGAAGATACATTGATTCCTGTTCAGCCAAGCCGCAAGGCATGAACATGACATGATCAGTTTCTCATCATCCGAGCGGTTTGTAAGGGTCCACTGAATAAACTCCTTTAGATTGTCTGTTTAGGCATTTGCCAGCAGGGCTTGTTTCTGACCTGTATCCTAGAAATCCCTTACATTTTGGCACTGTATCATCGCATGTATAGGGCTTTCACTTTCATTGTTGCAGATTTCACAAGTATCATTTTCTCTGACGTGCCTTGCTGTCAGGTTGCTGTTAGTTGGAATAAAATTCCTGCTACATCTCCAGAGGAAGTGCTTTAGCTTTGGGGGCAGCTTCACGTTCCATAGCTTTTCCCAAGGGAAGTTGTCGCCCCTGTTCCAGTCCTCTTTGTGCCCATTCAGCCCTAACCAGTAGGCAGAGCGGACATTAAAGATACCATTCGTAGAAGGATACCAATACCATATGTCGTTGCCCCATGTAGGTATAGGGATGGATGCAATAGATAACTAGATGCTTAGTGTATGTATTAATGTATTACAGTATAGAATGTATTATACAACAATGTTACATATCATACAATGTACAAAAGTAATGTATCATTTTATTACAGGCTTATATTGTTGTATTATGTTACAACAGATGGGCTAAATCTAGCGCCCAAGAAATAGGCGGCCAAAAGTGGGCGCCAAAAGCAGGGTTTCAGGCGGACGCATAGGCGGGCCAAACGGGTTTTCGACGACCGCTTAATGGCATGCCGCCTCCAGCCCGCTCAAAGCCTTAACCAAGCGGCTGAGTCTATGGGCCGCTCAGGGAGACGCCTGGCCCTCTTTTTAAAACATTGATATATACATGTAAATATTGATATACACATACGAATATTGTACATACACAAAGACATACTTATAAATAAGCATTATACAAATACATGCACAAAGACATGTATACAAGTAAATGTATACACATGTATCGTTACATATATATATTTTAGAAAGTATTATTATTCTATTTAGTTAATATGTAAATATGTATATGGGCTTAAGTCTCTTGGCTCATATAGCTTTACTTGAGTCCCATGTATGTAATGTTCCCCCTTTAACTTGTATATAGGACAGGTGAGTGTGCCATTTAATATCAACACAATTGAGCTTCCGTCACTTTTTAACTTGGTACCAAAACACTTAACTAAACCCTAGAGAGAAAACAGAGAAAGCCTCCGCCTGCGGGCGACCCTCGTCTCTTCATGGCTTATTCGGTTGTCTACCAGGCATCCTCCTGGTCTCAATGGTTGTTTCTCTTCTTTCATAAAGATCTTCACGTACGCTTCCCCGATTTCCTAGTCAAAGGCAGCCACCGAGTCTCCCTCGTGGTCGACTTCCCCGAGGTTGTCTTCTCGATCATGTATATGCGAGGTTCAACCCAACCATCATCAACCGTCGTTTGCCCCAAGCGATCTTCAACATCAACTGAATCCCTAAACGTCGTTGCCTCCGGCCTATCAAGATTTGGGCGTCTCCTCCGCCGTCGCAACTGTAAATAAAGACATAGCAGCATGTGAACCACCTGGTTCCCCCTCGATCCTCTTGATTCATGGTCTAAGAAAGTGTCCCGTATGGCTATTGTCATCCTAGAAGCCTCCACGATTCTAGGTACGTCTTTCCCTAGACGACGCTAATTCCTATCCAACAGATTGATTTGGTCTTGCAAGGGTTGTTGCTGCATCAGATTCACATGATCCATTGTCACAAGTGACATTGCATTATGTACGTCATGACAGCTTGTTGCGCAGCTTGTTGCGCTTATTCTAGCCTCTTGTTCCCTTTGGTGTTGTTTCAGTTGATCATCCTTGTTGCGTTTCCATGAGATAGATGGTTGCTTTCTTCACATCATACTTCTCAAAAGCTCGTCAATTTCTAGCCTGCAAATTCTATATCTGCAAGGTTAATGATTCATCCAAATTTTATCTTCATCGAGCTACTTTAGTTATGTCGTCTCCGAGTTGCATCTGTTGGCATGGCTCGTTTGTTGATCTACTTGGGTTTCTCCTTGATGGTGCCCTTCAATCCTATCAAGCCCCTAAGATTAATGTGTCAGATTTATGGAACCAGCATTGCTGTCATTAGCACCTCGCCCATCTCGTATTCGTGCCACATTATGCACGTCTGTGGTCTTATGCTTTACTTCTAGTTGACTACACTTCTCAGATGATTTGAGGATACCTCAATTGCTACATCGACATTGTGCCTCTACATCCGTATTGTGTTATGTATGTGAGAGGTGTTAACTACACTTATACCACTCACATTCCTATCTAGTGAAGGTGGCATTGTCGTGTTGCTTTTAATCGCCTGCTTCAGGTTGATGATGATGCGTTTTTGCTGTGGCGTTTGGATTCCATTTATCAGATTTTTTTCATTCTTGATGCACTTTAAAATACCTTCTCCAAAGCTTGAGCATTTCCATCCTGCATAACATAACTCAAAGAGGCGTCATCAAATATACATATTTTGATACATACACATGTATATACATACACATATACCGACAAGGAGTGGCTCAAGTGGTCAAGCACGGTGTCTCCTCACGAAGAGACACGGGTTCGAATCCCAGCTGCCGCCTTGGTTTACCACCCTCCCGGACGTTCGGCCTCCGTCACGGGCGTGGGAGAGGGGGAGAGAATGCCTCTCTTTATCCCATACACATATACTGTATACACATGCATATGAGTCTTAAATTGAGGTTTGAATTGAGACTTATGCTTTGGGAGTGCCTCTACGCCTCTGCAAAATGAAGCACACACATACACATGGAAAGTGAGGTGCGCACCTTAGGGCACTAGAGGGGCTCGAGACTAGGGGCACACCTTTTAATACCAAACTCTTCATCTTTATCTCTCGATGATGAGATACAAAAAATAGATGGTAAATTCATTCAATTATTTGTAACTCACTCAATGATAAATGTTAGTGTGGGTTGGTTAGCTCATGGATGATGTCATGGAATGTAGTCGTTCATATTCTCCAATATCTCTCAAGAGTTATGTAGAGAAACATTATTGCTACTGTAAGTACAATCGTCGTGATATACATGGTACTCTGATTCTGATTAGGTCAGTAGCATGATCACAAGAAATCCACATGTGGTTTCTGCATTTTTTGGGGCAATCTGACGACTTATTTTTAAGAAACAAGTTGTCTCTCGTTCCGCTGTTATGGAAGAATGCATGGCTATGAGTCATATTACTTCCTAGATGATATGGCTCAAGTAGTTCCTGCCCGAATTCAGTACATTCCTTCTACACTCCTGTTTGTGCATTGTGACAATGCACCAACCATCTCCATCGCCAATAATCATGTTTTTCATGAGCAAAAAAAAACACATTGGTGTTCATTTCCACTTTGTAAGAGATGCTATATAGGCCTAGACGATCTGCACTCCATTTGTCTGAGCTAAAGAACAATTTGTTAATCTATTTTAAGTAGCCTTTGGAGGAAAATGGCATTTTCTACTTTAGTTGACAAGTTGGGCATGATAATATATATGCTTAGATTGGGAGAGTGCTAGATGTGTCTACCCAACTTAAGTGTCTTAGTCCCACATCCATTGATTTAAGCATATCTAAACTGCTATCTACAAGAGTCTTGTAATTACTAAGTATTAGTTTTTAGAATACAATGCCATTTTTCAACATTCATGTGAACAAGATGGGTGTGTGCAGTCTCGAATATGTGGCATTTGTAAATTTTGCAACTACATCTACTAAGGCATATGCAGATACGGGGATTGGTGGCAAGGTTGGAAAAGGCGCGAGGTGCATTGAGGCATTTTTCTTCTGTTGAGACGAGGCGTAGCTAACCTCACAAAAGTACGAGGCACTCATATATTATATATCAAGGTTAGTAAATATACATATATACTTAATGCATGTCTATGTACACAAGTATATGCATTTAAGAAAACATACACATTACACATATAAATGTATATACATGTCAATATTTATATACACATACGTACGTTACATATACACACGTGATACAAAAGCATACACATATAGATGTATATACATGTAAATATCTACGTACACATACACACATTTTACATATACAAAGTCATACATATTTATATGCATTATATAGATAAATACACATATAGACATATATACATGTAAATACATATGCACATAGACATGCACAAATATATACATGAAATTGTATACAATGTGCGCCATTACGTGCATATACATATACATATATAGATACATACATAAATGCATACATACATACATATGTATATATACATAAAATATACATGTTTAGATACATATACATGTATATATACTTGCATATATAGATATGTTTGGGCATATGAGGCTTTGATTGAGGTCTGAACCGAGGCTATGCCTCAACACCTTCTTTTATGCCTTGCCAAAATGAGGTGCACGCCCAAGGCGTACTGGAAGGTTGCCTCGCCTCGAGGTATGCCATTTTTTCCCCATGATTGGTGGACAACACCAACTAAGGAGATAAAGTAAGCGAATTTTGGCTAAAATATTCCCAAACATTGTTACAAGAATATATATGATTTGTTTTTCAATATGGCTCCCAACTACCATGCGAAGCGATTAAAAAATAGTAAACCATTCAAAGATGTCCTATTGAAATTGCTACTGCGTGTTGGTGTGGTTGTAATGACCGACGACAACATGTGGTGGTAGAAGGGGAGTCACATTATGAGTAGAAAAACTCCTTTGTTTTGGGCACACAAAACATTTTATAGGTGCACAATGCATTTGCATCCAACTGTCACAAGAAGACAAAGGTTACATTATTGTAGGGTACACAAATGTATGCACACCCTTTTTATAGAATATGTAACATGATGGATCATAAATTGTTTGTTGACATATACACATTTACTAATTACTAGTATAATTGATAAATGTTTACCACATAAGAACTATGAACACAATTGAATTTTCGCCTTATACAATGACATGATTGAATGTTGGGTGGGGAAGAACAAGGTGACAATAAGGAGAATGTGTCCAAAACACATATTCTAAGATGGAAGTTTGGGGACACATGAAAGGATTTCTTGAGAAATAGGGAAGAACAAGGTGACAACAAGAAGCACGTGGCCACAACACATATTCTAAGATGGAAGTTTGGGAAGACGTGAAAGGATTTCTTGAGAAATAACTATCTAAGGAATGAGTGGGTGAGCTGAGTATTGAGGACATGCTATGCTAGAGCTGTCGGATATGGCATTGACATGTGCAATGCTAATCAACCAACACACCAACTCGAATCAATGTTGTTAAGTCAAGCAAAATTAAAAGGAGAACACGTGATTGGAATTTACTTAGGGTGAGATAACAAAGAAAGATTTAGAATGTTTACATCTTGAAGCGAAAAAGAACCATGCCAAAGTTGAATGGGAAAAAAGATCCATGTGGACCACGCCAACATGGTTGGGATTTGGGGCACAATGATGATGATGATGCAATGCATAGCTAATTGGAATTCAGACAATTACATGTAAAAGGACCCACAATCTTGATGATGCTGCAATGCGTAGATATGGGAATTCAAACAATTACACGTAAAATGGCTCATGATCTATTATGATTTTACTAAGTTATAGACTCCAATATTTACTGATTAAAGGTTGTATGATATGTAAGAAGATAATTTTTTGTTGTTTTATTGACATGGTAGCCACACTTATTTATAGTTGCTTGGGAAGCGTGGGACACTATGGGACTAACATGTAAATCGTGGCATATGAAAGTAAATACATAGAGAAGTGCAAAACAAGGTAATAGAAATATACATATATCTACATTCCCCCTCAAGCTAGAACATAATTGTCTATCATGTGAAGCTTGTGACAAAGTTGCTTATTTCTTTTTCCAATTAGGGGCTTAGTGAAGATATATACATTATGGTCTTGTGTTTTGAGAGTCGTAAAAAAAATTAGACAAGAAAGCATCACCAAGAAAGTAACATCCGGCTTCAAGAAAGCATCACCTAGAAAGTAACATCCGGCTTCAAGAAAGCATCACCAAGAAAGTAACATCCGACTTCAATGTCTTAGTTTGTTAGGATTGCTAGCAATGAAGGTTGTTATGTGTAATATGATTGACAAAATATATATGTATAGGCATGGTACTAAACATCCTCAACATCTGGCGATATATCCTCGATGTTGTTACAAATGTCTACGCCCGTCGATGTCGAAATATGGTAAACTTCCATGCCTCATTGGTTGGCTAGTTGTTGACATGTGTCAATAAATTCAACCCATTTGGTGATGAAATCGACCCAACTAGCTCAAACCTCCCATCTTCTCAATGATCTTTGTAGTTATTATTGTTGCACACATAGTGAAGGCACAAAGAAACTTTAAGGAAACCATTTTTGACATTGAGATGACCATTTCCTTGGTTTCCAACTAGAGAGGAGTTTATTCCTCTACTAGATTTCAACAAGTTTTGCAAAATTTGGTGTAAACTTAATACCATGTCACCTCTCTTACTTTTCCCCCTCTTTACAAACTGAAGTATTTGGAAATAAACTCATATTTCTTAATTCTAGAATGTGATCCAATTGGGATTTTTATAGATAATGAACACCACATATATAGAACAGGTTTAAGTTCTAAACCTTTCATATAGAGATTATACATGGAGTATGTGTTTTCCAAATTTGACGTTTTATGTCAGATTCCCTCACAATCTCACTATCTTTTAGCTTATTTTGTGTCAAAGGGTTAGACCACAACTTCCTCAAAGTTTCCTTAGATTTTCCACAAACTTCCACTTCTGTAACTGTCTCACTAAGACGCCGTCTTGTACATTTGCATGTGAATGTGTTTTTCTACATATGTAATCCTGTATGGATGGCTATATATAAACATATATTTTGTTTTAAGCTTAGATTTGATGAAATCTATCAATTTTCATCATGAAGTCACTACTTTTATCTTAATTTTTGTCAAAGATGTGATGAACTTTGGTTGTAAAAATCATCAAAGTTTCCTTGATGCTTCTACAAAATTCCACTTCCACACTTGTCGAAGTCGACTCGAAGTCGAAGTCCTGTTCCATGTGTATATGTGTCATAATATGGCCCTAGATGCCCATGTAGGGCATTGAAGGCCTAGATGCTCTGAATAAGACATCCTGCATGATCAAGGGTTCCTTGGTGGGTACATGTACACCTATGCTTCTAGCCTAGATTATCATGAGAGCATAAAGAACATTGAGGTTGATTGTCACTTTCTTAGGGAAAATCTTCAAGATTCATGTTTCATCTTGCTTTGGTCCGATCTCTAAACCATTTAGTAGATTTTTCAATATGACTGGATGTTGAGTCCCAACTTATCTTGTACTATGTTGGGTAGATACACTATATATGATCTAGATCGAGTGGGAGAGTGGAAGTATTATATACAATATACTAAGGGTGTATATAAGTTTGTGTCTAGGAAGCACAAACACTGACATGGACACAGATATAGACAGGACACGGACACATGACAACGATTTCCAAAAATATAAGACATGGAACGACACTAGACACGACAAAATATATAAATAAATAAATATATTTGTACAACATATTATGACATATAATATGCACAAAGGTATAAACACACAAAAAGACGTAAATAGGTTATCCACAGGGGCAATCACCATAAAATCCAACAAGCAGTCGACACATAATATCATTATCCACAAGTCACAATACAGATTAAATCACAACATATATTGAGATGTTTGATTATTATTTGTTGTAGTAAAAATATATGGAATTGTAAAAATTAAGAGCAACAAAATTTCAGGGCAATAGTTTTTTATTGTTGGTGGAAGTAATGATGAATAAGATTTACTATCAAGATGAAGAAGGGGAGGGTGAGGAAATACGAAGTTGTTAGTGGTGGAGGAGATGGAAAATGAAGGTGTCTTGGATGTTGAGAGGGAAAAAAGGAGGGGGATATATTCTAGAGCTACTTAAGATGGACGAGCAAGAGAAGAGGAGGGGAGTTGGAGATATGGAGAAGCAAGAAAAAGAGTAGGACTTTTGCCCAGAGGAGAAAGAAGAAGAGTCAAGGGAGGAGTGGGAAGAGAAGGTAGAAGGAGACATGGAAGACCAACATGAAATAAGAGGGGGATGGGGAGTAGTGTTGCAACTAATGCCACATTTTGGAAAAATAGGGACACAAATGAGAAGAGAGAAAAGAGGGGAAGAAGGAAAAGTAGATGAGGGAGAAACCGACATAGAGTAGGGAAAAAAGGAGGTGAAGGAACACATTTACGAATATTGCAGCTTTATAGTAGGAAAAACAAGTGGGAATAAGAAGATGCAGGAAGAGGAGGAAGGAGGGGGGAGCAACATAGGAAGAATTGCATG
Organism: Alisma plantago-aquatica; assembly: GCA_963693085.1. Lineage (NCBI taxonomy): Eukaryota > Viridiplantae > Streptophyta > Magnoliopsida > Alismatales > Alismataceae > Alisma > Alisma plantago-aquatica. Next base: position 597,441,603 of record OY856409.1, read on the forward strand.
GTTATGGAATAGAGGTGGGAGTGAATCCAACTGCTTTCCTCATGGTTGATGTGGTAGTCCCTAACAGTTGGTGGAGATGATATCGCTGATGATGACTACTATAGTTGCTAAAGAAGGGCGTCTACGGCTTGCCTATAGCAACTGAAGCTTAACCACTTGATGTACGTAGGGCAAGGGTAGTAGAGGACAGGAGTTGGGGATTTGGAGAAGGTTTGGTTTTTTTTTCCATACACAACTTAAGTGGGTTGGGATGACGTTCTGGCTTTATCGTGGTTTGGTTGTGTGTGTCTCCCTGTCCGTTGTATAGGTCGGTAAAGAATTGTACTGCCTCCGTGCACATGGAGGAGAATGGTTGACGAATATAGAAATTGTCAAGCCTTATTTACACTCAATGATAGAGGTGAACACTTGCGCAGTGAGACATTTCCTGATTTTTGGCAAGCTGTTCGTCCACGTAGACCAGAGTGTACGTTTGCCAAAGCACTCTGGCATGCACGCTGCATCCCACGATGGGCAGCTACAGTACACAAGGCACACAACAAAGGATTACTCATGGCGGATCGAATTGCGAGTTGGAGTGTGGACTATGACACATCGTGTACGCTATGTAACAGTGGTAAAGAATCAACGTCGCACCTGTTCTTTCAATGCCCATATACATCCATTGTATGGTCTACTCTCATGATGGGCAACCAGGAGGTGATGGATCTGAATCCTTGCACGCAACGCGACATCACCGATATGGGGATGGAGGCACCCACGAAGGACCTTGTGTTCCTCGCTCTTGCTGCAACTACCTACTTTATTTGGATGGAAAGAAATAAAAGAAGACACGGTGAACAGGGACAACCTAGTGCCACGTTGGCGGCACGAGTTATGATGTCGGTGAGGAACGTGCTGTTTGCACATCCAGAATGGAAGGAACAGCTACCGCACGGGCTTGCCATCGCGTGGGATGTCCACTGATTCGTAGACGCCGGACGAGGCCAGGTGGTGCGAGGCGACACCACACACTTCCTGGTCATTGTATCCGGATCGAGTTGCAATGGGCGTGAGCATGATCACGTGCACGAGGAGTACGACTGAGATCAGTTGTGCCCATCTTACCAGTATGCTTTGTACTGTTCTGTTTGTGGCCGGGCGGAGTGACTATGATACAACATTATTAGGTACTTTGTACAAATCACCTCCCGTTAACGAGGGTGAGGTTTGGCCTCAGGGCTTGTTCGGTTTTGTTTCGTTTGTGTAAACAAATCTTTGTATGAGCACATAGTGCTAAGGGCTGGGATTTTCCTGAGTCCATCTCGAAATAAAATTACCCAATATTTGAGGGTTGGGATGACGTTTCTTGGATGTGTCCACAAAGTGTCCAAGCCATGTCCGACATTACAATAAAATAAATTCAAAGTGGACACGCCAGAGGAGTGTCTGCCACGTGTTCATGCATGTCCAAGGTGTGTCGATGTTGGACACAAACACGACAGCCTCCGAGAAGTGTCTTGTGCTTCCTAGGTTTGTGTATGTATGTGAGGATCACTGATGTTACGACCCCACCTCCCGACAACCCCCAATTAAGGGAGACCTAGAGGTCGAAGCCGCACCCATAACTTCTGGATCAAAGGTTCGGCAATTAACCAAGAATAATTATCAAATTTTAACAGACTATACTTAAAAGCTGTAAGAAAATAAACTTTTGCATACCTTTTTGAAAACTTGGATCTCTAAACTTCTATCCACTTAAGGATTCTACTCTAACTAATCCTCCTTGTATTTAACTTCATGTATTTCACAATATGACAATTTATTGTTTGTCCTTTTGGCTTGTACCTAAAACGCCGACAAACAAAACGTCGGTCAGCCGAAGCTGGTATGTGGGGAAAACAATAATCATGTAAATATGTTAACAATGTAATCATTCAATTAATCATTTGACAATCACGATTACATTTTAAGCCATACAACTCAATCCATACATATCCCCAACTCTGTGCTGTCCCTGCAGTGGACTTATATAATACCTCTATAAAGGTAGAGTCGCATGGCACTACTCGAGAAAGCCCAATATCTAATTCAATGTGACTTGATGGTCCTACCTCAATGGTAGCCATGTACTAAGTCATCCATAGACCTGATGGACCTACCCAATAGGTAGCCATGTACTAGGTCTTCCTCTGACCTGATGGACCTACCCATAGGCAGCCATGTACTAGGTCAACTATAATGCCACAGAGAGAACCAGGATCTGAGCTTGTAGGCATATATCCATTGTGATAGTCATAGCCACATTATATTTTGCATGAACTAAATTCATCCAACAGTTTATTTAAAGCAATCGGTAAAAATCTCGGAAAACCTCGGAAATCTATCTCGAGATATTCATAATCGTAACCACATACCTGACTTGGTGAGTCATGCAGATTATTCAACATATACTTCATGTGTATACAATCAAGTCAATCAACAGATCCAAGCAAGTAATTCAATCATCACATAGTTCCTGAAATAAATATGTACTCTATTTATTACACACTTTATCAAGAATCTACTTTATTGACTTGGATTCACTTTCTAGGGTTTCTAATCCGCATTAAGTATTCATTAGGGTTTCTTAGATCAATTTCTCAAACTTTATCCCTTTTAGGTTAACAAACCCTAAAATATCCTTTTTCCATATTTATGAACCTTAATTGCTCAACTATCCATTTTAATAATCTTTTATACCCAATTTGACTTAGGATCATCATATCCCTATTTATTTACAGATTTGAACAATTAAAACAATTAAAAGACATATTCATCTAAATTAGGGTTTTCAAGCTCATTAATGCATAATCATGCACGAAACCCTAAATTAAACCAATTATATAAAAAGATATCTTTTTAAATCCTATTTTCACTTTTATTAACAATACGTTAATATCAACTTGAATTATCCAAATAACGTCATTAAGTCCATCTATCATCCAATCTAAGGGTTACTCATTAATTAAAACATTAAAGATGATAACTTTATGCCCTTTTCAAATTTCAAGCATATTTAAGCACATAAACTCTAAATTAGACTAATCAGGTGCAAAGTTCTTCCTTTTTGAACATAATGTACGTTTTTACATTTAACAGGTTAACATCAACTCTAATGATCCATTAAACCCTATTAAACACATTAATCATATCAAAATAGGGTTTCTTAATCTTTAATTCATTAAAGATGATAATTGGCACTACTTTTCGAATAGCATGCGAAATTAGGCTTCAAACATAATTTATTTGTGTTCCTCTCGTTCTGAGGATCAATTTTCATATATAGCTTGTTCTAATCGGAGTTACCAATCATTAGATATGATTTTTGCAACAAATCACTTACCACAGCCAATGAGATTGCGCCACATCATCTCAGACTCATGCAACGTTGCTTTCTTTGGAAACATTTCGAATTGACGTCCGTGCCCCTGGTTAAGTTGATCATCCCTTTATCCCGCGAAGGGCAAAACCGTCCAATGTCCGATTCCTTATCTTCAACCTCCCGCAAGCGCCGTTGCCGCCCTAACGGCCAAGGACGCAGCTCGTCTCCTTCTTCTCCGACCCCGATGACCCCCGGGGAGGCTCCCACTGCCTCCGGCGTGCTTCTGTGTATGTGAAGGAGCCGTTGGGTCACGGCCGAGACGACCAAAACACGCTTCCCAACCTCTGCAACTTGCAGACAGCCTGCTGCTCTTCTGCGGCCGCCGTGCAAGAGCTGGGGCTCGGGAAGGATGGCTGAGCTCTTTCGAGATGTCATGGGACATCGTGCTTCCCTTGTATCCTTCTTTGCAGCCTCATATCTCCGCAATCATGAAGTTTCTCATTGGTTAGGGTTTATACGATGGAAGAACAAGAAGAAGACGAGAGAGAGAGAGGGACGTGAGATTTCTCTTGGATTCGTCCAACTGTACTACCCCTTATATAGAGGAGGACACCCACACCCTAACGTGCTTGCCTATGAAGAGAACAAGGCTCTTCCTCATTAGGAAACCTCCTTTCCCATAATTGAGAACAAAACCTCTCTTTTAATTAATTCCTTGTTTCCTCTTGATCCTTGGTCATTAAGAAATTCGAAATTCCTCTTTCTTATCCTCTTTATTCTTGCTCTTTAATCCATTAGAACGAATTTCTATTTTCTTTTAATAGAAATTACTTCCTTTTTCATAATTCCACCAAAATCATTAATAAAGTATCATATTATCTTTTATTTTGCAAGTTTTGGTATTTTCTCTTTCCTCTTCCTTCATTGGGGCTCCTTGTACCCCAAGAAAATCTATTATTTCGAAATTACTTTTTAAGGATACTTATTATCCTTTTAGATGCATCTATATGCATTATTTCACATTATCTTGTTTATTTCTTATTAAAATAATTCTTTTTGAGGATTTCTCTTTATTTCTCTTTTATTTTCCTCATTAGCCTTTCTTTTAATGCTAGCAACCTCATGGATATGAAATTTCACCAAGGAATCTCATTTATGCCTCTTTCCACTCATTTTCCACATTTTACCATTATTTTCAATTTCTTTCTTAATAAAGAAATACTTAATTAGTCTTTTCTTTTCTTATTGCACTCTTTATGCAACTTTGGACTCCTTGGAACCCAAGGAACCTAAGAGGCACGAAATCCCTCTTTGGATTTGCCTTCTAGAGGTTTCTACATATTTCTTTTCTCAAATATTCAATTATTCATTCACTAATTGGATTTCCTTATTATTTGGGCCCAATAGCCAATAAAGCCCACAAAACAATCATCAAGGCTATTGTAAACGGAATCCATGTATTCAAAACAAATTATACCATTATTTGTTCAAATATCTTTAATATGAGAAATTACATTTCTCACCAAACAAACCCAAAAATTGGGGTTGTAACATCCTTCCCCTCTTATAGGAATTTTGTCCTCAAAATTCTATCGATCAAACAAACAAACAAACAAATAATTCAGGACAAGATTTTTCCATGTCCATCATTGGCCCCTATGTGGCTTTACCCTACCCATGGCACTTCTAAAGAACCTTTATCATCACTTATTCTTTTCTCAGAGTTCTTTCACTCTAGCGTCTATAAACTGCACAGGTGACTCAGGTCATTTCAGCCTCCCTTGGGGCTTACTAGGTTCATTGCTCATCACATGGTCGGGGTACCTCACATAGTGTTCTAAATCGGACACATGGAACTCATCACACATTACTTTATCCCGAGGGGTAAGGTCGAACTTAACCTTCTCCACCAAACCATGTCAAAAGAACCCATGCATCGGGGACTCAGCTCTCTTAGTTATAACTTAGAGGGGTCGGATTTTTATGTCACATATTCCCACAGTGAACTGCATGTCAGTCTACTTTGCATCTGCTCATGACTTTCGTCATCTCTAGGCTCCTTTCAGCCATTGCACGATCGAAGCGACTTCATCTACACGCACTGTGGCCCTTTTCTAACCATCATGTGGTCCTTTCACCAACATCACCTTACTAAAGTGGTGACCGACACAACCTCCCTTACAGAGCTTCTTATAAATCCCGATACTGGCTATGGTGGTTATCTTCGCATCTTTCATAGGACAAAAACTGTCTCTAACTATCACCCCAAAACGAGCACATATGCCCTCATCAGACCCTTTAGTCTGGAACATACCAACCATTAAGTAGGGGTGATAAACTGTACTATCATCGAGTTCTTCATGTACCTACTTTCACCTTATGGAAGTGAACCTTTAAGTCATACTCATGAACTTTTGAACTCGCATCATGGTGTAGTTGAACCATCTCTCTCATGGATAGTTCAACCAGATCTGTCCCTTAACAGAACTCTTTCTTTCTCATGTCCTTTAGGTAAGGCGACTTACCATAACCCATATTGCATTTCGACCTTCCTTGGTCCAGGGGAGACCTATCACAACATCCGTAGGGTTGAGCTCCCATTCCCTCTCAGTCTCTCTTTTGTCCTCTATATCGATGCACTGGGTTACTGGGGTTCGTTCTTTACCTCCTGGCTTGCATGACCATAAACCACATGCAACTTCATCTTAAGCATCCAAAGTGCTATTGCCATTTACTACGGTGTATGGTGATCTTCAATCATGATTTCCGGTATGTCATGATTCCTCAAGATCAATTCCTCTGAAACCCTAAACCACTCTAGTTGGGGTTTCATCACCTTCTTTTCCAAAGAAGTGCACTTGAGGCTCTACCACTATCCTTTCATTGCATCAAGGACTAGACTGGCTAACCAAACAACCCTTAACTTTTCAACGAATCTTGTTACATCTGAGTGTTATCCAAACACCTCTCCTTTTCAAACTTAGGGTTAGCCAAACAACCTCTTCTAGCTTCTAGTCAAACAAGTCAGATGTATCTCAACCAGAACATCCATTACCACTTCACATCCTTAAGTATTAGGTAACGTTGAAGACATACACTTCCATGTATTTCACTTATCATCTCCCCTCAAACTCTATGTCCATCTTCAATTAAGAACACTCTCTGATTTCATCATCATGGTGATCAAACTCAACCTGGTATAACTTGTAAGTTCTACATAGCTCATGATAAAAACTTCCTCATAAGGTGACTACCTTATTCCTCTTTAGTGTTTGCAAGCCATCCATGTACCATTCGCTTTACCAGGGTAGGTTATCTTCTCTATCCCCATTTCTCGTGGCAACGTTCCAACCTACATCATCTCTTATCCTTGGTGTATGGCATGCGTAATGTCCTATCTCTCACCCCCATAACAAGAGGAAATAAGCATTTGGCGACCGTCCAAATACAAAGTTCTACCTGTTCCACGAGTGGAGATAATACATCCCACCTTGCCAGTACACTTTCAAACCTAAGTTGAAACGTGCAACTAATGTCTCTACATCACAATCATTTGATATCAAAGTTACCTCCATGGAAAACTAGTCTTGAATCTACCGAGGTTTATATCCTTGGTCATCTCCTCTAGGTCTATAGGGTGCCAGCTCTTTTGGGGTCATCCCTCTTCCCTCATGCATCAAGAGAGTGCCCTACTCATCTTCCCTTCGGGTCCCATGAGTTCATGAAGGTGATCAATCTCCTAACCCATGGCTCTCAGACAATGATAGCTGTTACCTCCCGACCCTATGGTCATGTGCAACTGGGGAATTAGGCAACTCCTACTTCCATCGGTCTTATCCCTACCTGACCCTAGGATAGACTTAGGATTCTCCATTTACAGTACATGTCCAACTTAGAACCTTACCCAAGCCTTCATCATCTCTCTTTCTGCATTCATGGGCTGACTTTTATCCGTTCATAGGGATCATGGCAACCTGCCTACCCTGGTCAAGCCCCATACCGGTTACCTCCATGGTAACACATCCACATGCACTTAGAGATGAATATCTAATGGCCTACAGGTTCATTCTCATACCATGTACTTTTCACTTAGCTTCTCAAGATCCTATGAGACTTCTTTAGGTTACCAACAAAACTGATATACACCCTACCAAAGGGGTCCCTCTCCCAGGATGGGAGGAAAACTATCTCTTGACAACAAGGTCACAAAAGCTCTTAGGTCTAGGGTTTACATCCTCACGAGCCTACTTAACCCTAGCAAGCTATTAAGGCACAGCAGATCACCTACCGAACCATGCTAGGTCATACTTGTCCTCTTTCCTCAATGTTGGATCAAGATCATACCTTTCTTTATCATCAACCTAGCTGTGAGGGGTTCATCAAACACACCTTAAACTTAAGGGGCTTCCCTTTTCCTTTATACATGAGGAGTACCATGCTCGCCTCTATAGGAATTCAACTTCTCATCATGAGCATTAAGTACACCACTTCCCCTCTTAGGCCTAGGAACCCTAGGTTTACTTGTAGGTGTCCAACTGCATGCTCTATCTCTTAACTACGAACCAAGCATGCAAAAGGCATGACATGCACTTCTTGTCATCCTTCAACTCGAGCAACACTTAGGGTTGGGTCCTCCTTAAGGACAACCAACAAGGTACAAGGCCTCATAACCTGCTACTAAACTTTTCTAGGTCTAAGAAACTCTTCTTCCTACCTCCGAAGGTAAACACCCATACCGTAGGCACATAGGCACCAGATGCTTCATCTTCACTCTCTAGGGTTTGGTCCCTCTAAAGGTAACCAGGATATCAACAACCTTAACGGATCATGCATGAGGCAACCTCTATCATCCACTTAGGTCGCATCATCCTCAACTCCTCACTGTTCCTCATATCTCGGGGTCTAGGTTTACGACCTTCTTGCTTGGTTCCGGCTCCCTCTCTAGAGCTAACCCTACAACCAACCTCACCATTAGAGGCCCTCTCATCAAAAGCATGCCCTACATGGGTGAAGCCTAGGTTCGAACTTATGTTTGGTCAAGATCACCCATAACCCTTTATGTTCCATCATGATTCCTTATCCAGGATTTCATCCTACTGTCAGCACTATGACGTGCCCTAGGTGCCAGCTATACCCTACTTGCACAAGCCCATAGGGTTCCTAAGGTTCTTCACTAACATCATCATCTAAGGAGCTATCCGTTACCCTAACATGCACGACCCTTCCCAGGGTTGGGTTGCCAAAGGTGCTAGGTCACCCATGGATCATATGGCATCCCAAAGGCATGCCCTTTCAAACACCTGATCCAACTCATCTCTCTCTAACCTTCACTTAGGGTTAGGGTTAGCATCATCCTCGTAGGATGTGCCAGGTCTCTACTTGCAATGGAGATCTCTATCTCCAAGACTAACTTATCCTCCTGTGAAGAAGGTCTAGCCTCAGGTCTCTTCTGAGGACATGACAACTTATGTCATACGACCTAAGCATGTATCTATTCTTTAGTCTGCGCTTAATCTATTAAGCTTATGTCCATGACATCTTATTTACATGCCTTTCATTAATTTGGTGGAGGATTCCTTAAACCTTATTAACCTTACCCATACCTCAAGAGGGTGAGGAGAAGAAAGAAAATCCTAATCCTTTAGGTCCTTATCAGAATTTTGTGATGAGAAGGGATGAATAAGATGAGAAGTCCTAAAGGTATCTTATTTCGATTCATACCCTAAGACTTTGGCCAGGCAGTCACACGGATCCGGGAGTCATCGTATTCCGACTAGCGGTGCGGAGGAAAATATTGCCAGCCCCCGGTCGTGATCCTTTTCTAGACACCTCCGTCTTTCGGATAATCCTCTAATAACTCACTTGGGTTCTATGGAGTTTGTAAAATTTAATAATTATTAATGGTTAAATGAGGAACCTACGCTCTGATACCAAATGTTACGAACCCACCTCCCGACAACCCCCAATTAAGGGAGACCGAGAGGTCGAAGCCACACCCATAACTTCCGGATCAAAGGTTCGGCAATTAACCAAGAATAATTATCAAATTTTAACAGACTATACTTAAAAGCTGTAAGAAAATAAACTTTTGCATACCTTTTTGAAAACTTGGATCTCTAAACTTCTATCCACTTAAGGATTTTACTCTAACCAATCCTCCTTGTATTTAACTTCATGTATTTTACAATATGACGATTTACTGTTTGTCCTTTTGGCTTGTACCTAAAACGCCGACAAACAAAACGTCGGTCAACCGAAGCTGGTATGTGGGGAAAACAATAATCATGTAAATATGTTAACAATGTAATCATTCAATTAATCATTTGACAATCAAGATTACATTTTAAGTCATACAACTCAATCCATACATATCCCCAACTCTGTGTTGTCCCTGCAGTGGACGTATATAATACCTCTATAAAGGTAGAGTTGCATGGCACTACTCGAGGTAGCCCAATATCTAACTCAATGTGACTTGATGGTCCTACCTCAATGGTAGCCATGTACTAAGTCATCCATAGACCTGATGGACCTACCCAATAGGTAGCCATGTACTAGGTCTTCCTTTGACCTGATGGACCTACCCATAGGCAGCCATGTACTAGGTCAACTATAATGCCACAGAGAGAACCAAGATCTGAGCTTGTAGGCATATATCTATTGTGATAGTCATAGCCACATTATATTTTGCATGAACTAAATTCATCCAACAGTTTATTTAAAGCAATCGGTAAAAATCTCGAAAAACCTCAGAAATCTATCTCGAGATATTCATAAGCGTAACCACATACCTGACTTGGTGAGTCATGCAAATTATTCAACATATACTTCATGTGTATACAATCAAGTCAATCAACAGATCCAAGCAAGTAATTCAATCATCACATAGTTCCTGAAATAAATATGTACTCTATTTATTACACACTTTATCAAGAATCTACTTTATTGACTTGGATTCACTTTTTAGGGTTTCTAATCCGCATTAAGTATTCATTAGGGTTTCTTAGATCAATTTCTCAAACTTTATCCCTTTTAGGTTAACAAACTCTAAAATATCCTTTTTCCATATTTATGAACCTTAATTGCTCAACTATCCATTTTAATAATCTTTTATACCCAATTTGACTTAGGATCATCATATCCCTATTTATTTACAGATTTGAACAATTAAAACAATTAAAAGACATATTCATCTAAATTAGGGTTTTCAAGCTCATTAATGCATAATCATGCACGAAACCCTAAATTAAACCAATTATATAAAAAGATATCTTTTTAAATCCTATTTTCACTTTTATTAACAATAGGTTAATATCAACTTGAATTATCCAAATAACGTCATTAAGTCCATCTATCATCCAATCTAAGGGTTACTCATTAATTAAAACATTAAAGATGATAACTTTATGCACTTTTCAAATTTCAAGCATATTTAAGCACAAACTCTAAATTAGACTAATCAGGTGCAAAGTTCTTCCTTTTTGAACATAATGTACGTTTTTACATTTAACAGGTTAACATCAACTCTAATGATCCATTAAACCCTATTAAACACATTAATCATATCAAAATAGGGTTTCTTAATCTTTAATTCATTAAAGATGATAATTGGCACTACTTTTCGAATAGCATGCAAAATTAGGCTTCAAACATAATTTATTTGTGTTCCTCTCGTTCTGAGGATCAATTTTCATATATAACTTGTTCTAATCGGAGTTACCAATCATTAGATATGATTTTCGCAATAAATCACTTACCACAGCCAATGAGATTGCGCCACGTCATCTCAGACTCATGCAACGTTGCTTTCTTTGGAAACATTTCGAATTGACGTCCGTGCCCCTGGTTAAGTTGATCATCCCTTTAGCCCGCGAAGGGCAAAACCGTCCAATGTCCGATTCCTTATCTTCAACCTCCCGCAAGCGCCGTTGCCGCCCTAACGGCCAAGGACGCAGCTCGTCTCCTTCTTCTCCGACCCCGATGACCCCCAGGGAGGCTCCCACTGCCTCTGGCGTGCTTCTGTGTATGTGAAGGAGCCGCTGGGTCACGACCGAGACGACCAAAACACGCTTCCCAACCTCTGCAACTTGCAGACGGCCTGTTGCTCTTCTGCGGCCGCCGTGCAAGAGCTGGGGCTCGGGAAGGATGGCTGAGCTCTTCCGAGATGTCATGGGACATCGTGCTTCCCTTGTATCCTTCTTTGCAGCCTCATATCTCCGCAATCATGAAGTTTCTCATTGGTTAGGGTTTATACGATGGAAGAACAAGAAGAAGACGAGAGAGAGAGAGGGACGTGAGATTTCTCTTGGATTCGTCCAACAGTACTACCCCTTATATAGAGGAGGACACCCACACCCTAACGTGCTTGCCTATGAAGAGAACAAGGCTCTTCCTCATTAGGAAACCTCCTTTCCCATAATTGAGAACAAAACCTCTCTTTTAATTAATTCCTTGTTTCCTCTTGATCCTTGGTCATTAAGAAATTCGAAATTCCTCTTTCTTATCCTCTTTATTCTTGCTCTTTAATCCATTAGAACGAATTTCTATTTTCTTTTAATAGAAATTACTTCCTTTTTCATAAATCCACCAAAATCATTAATAAAGTATCATATTATCTTTTATTTTGCAAGTTTTGGTATTTTCTCTTTCCTCTTCCTTCATTGGGGCTCCTTGTACCCCAAGAAAATCTATTATTTCGAAATTACTTTTTAAGGATACTTATTATCCTTTTAGATGCATCGATATGCATTATTTCACATTATCTTGTTTATTTCTTATTAAAATAATTCTTTTTGAGGATTTCTCTTTATTTCTCTTTTATTTTCCTCAATAGCCTTTCTTTTAATGTTAGCAACCTCATGGATATGAAATTTCACCAAGGAATCTTATTTATGTCTCTTTCCACTCATTTTCCACATTTTACCATTATTTTCAATTTCTTTCTTACTAAAGAAATACTTAATTAATCTTTTCTTTTCTTATTGCACTCTTTATGCAACTTTGGACTCCTTGGAACCCAAGGAACCCAAGAGGCACGAAATCCCTCTTTGGATTTGCCTTCTAGAGGTTTCTACATATTTCTTTTCTCAAATATTCAATTATTCATTCACTAATTGGATTTCCTTATTATTTGGGCCCAATAGCCAATAAAGCCCACAAAACAATCATCAAGGCTATTGTAAACGAAATCCATGTATTCAAAACAAATTATACCATTATTTGTTCAAATATCTTTAATATGAGAAATTACATTTCTCACCAAACAAACCCAAAAATTGGGGTTGTAACAACTGATGATTTCCTCATGAGGGTGTGCACTCATTCACTAATAAAAACCTAAAATACACACACGAGGCCAACAATAGAACATGTCAACATAGTTTAAGGTCATTTCCTCATGAAGCTAATGCAATTCATCACAAAACAACTCCAATTAATTATGCAATTCAAACAAGAAAATGATTGGTTTGGTGAAATCCTATTTTAAACTATGGGTTGTAACAAAATTTCTCTTATGTGATCGATTCAAGAGAAATGTATTTGGTGCCATGACACCTATCAATCATGTGATGAACATCCATAATTCCATACAAAAAATATTGAATTTCCTTTTGTCCACTCTCTCACTAAATTATGATTAAGGATTTCCACTTACTAATCACCTCGGTGGCTAGATTATTGTCTTCAAATTAATAACTAGCATAAGATAGTAAATTCTCTTAGATTTCTCTAAAGAAAATCATATACCTACCTTCATTACTTGAACAAGGAGACATAGCATGCATAAACTCCTACTCATTTTCATGTAATAAGAACTAGAGCTAATTACCCTCTACTAAATTCTTTTCCCTCCTAGGTACATAGATATGGGGAAGTAGGGAACCCTGCCCATCAATTCCCATAAATAGTTAGTAATATTTAGAGAAACAAGAAGGAAACCTCGTAATATGATAACAAGATATACATAACATGACTAATAGGTGATGTATAAGAACTAAATACGAAGGAAACTATTCCATAATCATAGGTGATACACAAGAAAAGTTGTATACCATGAATGTAACAAGTTCCATGGAGCAAAGGAAGAAAAATAGAGAAGAGGAAATAGAAACGTAATACAACATTAGTAGAGGAGATATCCTCTATTTAGGAGTTGAGCTTCTCAAGCTTGGAGAGAGAGAAATATGCCTTTGGAGCCTCCTTTCAAAGTCTTCTAGGGTGGAGTCGCCTTCTGATTCACTCCCTCTTGTTTCTCGTGTATGGAATGGAACAAAAATGAAAGATGTCACATGACAACGCTCTCCTAAACTTTATATTTTCTATTTATGCGAGGTTGCACGATGTGCCTTGGGTAAGGCACACGGTGCACCTGATCCATTGCCAAAGGGTCATGCTCGATAGGCGCTCGACACGACGTGTCGAGGAACAAGCATGACATTTCTGCGGTTTTTCTGAATGGTAATTGTTGAGATTGCACGGTGTGTAGTTGGCAAACACGTTGTGCATGCTTGTGATTGAGTTAGCTGTGGCTACTGGTGTTGGGCACGATGTGCTCGCAAGAGTTGATGATGTTGGTAGCTACTGATGTTGTACATGACATGCATGTGATGTGGGACCATGGAATAGGACTTCGTCTTCGAGTCGACTTCAATGGGTGTGGAAACGAAAATTTGTGGAATTGTCGAGGAAACTTCGAGGATTTTTACAACCAAACTTTGACGTAACTTCAACAAAAAATAAGCTAAAATAGTCATTTGTGATGAAAATTGATAGGTTTCATCAAATGTAGCTAAAAACACTATTTGTTTACATATATCCATCCATATAGGTTTGCAGTAGAAAAATACATGATTACATACAGTTGTCTCCGGACTAAAGAGTCTTCTATATATAAAGTTTATGACAATAAATAAACTACATAAAAATGGTGTAAATCTATGGTAGATCTAGCTGAGAGGGGGTTGATTTGTTAACATTAGCTTAGAGTAATAGAAAATAACATCAAAATCATCTTACCTCAAGCTCTAACACTTTTTCCCCCTCACACAACAAACTCCGCAAAACATCAGAAGAATGTCGTCAACTTCGAATGATGTCGACGTATTGGGGAATTTTTTGATGGACCTGGGCCAACTTCGTCGACATATGGGGAAATGTCATGTCGACAACTCCGACGAAATGTCGAGGATATTGTGGAATGAGGATGTTTATGTGGATTTGACATCGCCAACTGTCGACGACAAAATCGGCAAAATTTTGCCCAATGTTGACGATATTTAATAGGAACTAAATACGAAGGAAACTATTCCATAATCATGGGTGATACACAAGAAAAGTTGTATACCATGAATCTAACAAGTTCCATGGAGCAAAGGAAGAAAAATAGAGAAGAGGAAATAGAAACGTAATACAACATTAGTAGATGAGATATCCTCTATTTAGGAGTCGCACTTGAAGCTTCTCAAGCTTGGAGAGAGAGAAATATGCCTTTGGAGCCTCCTTTCAACCTCTTCTAGAGTGGAGTCGCCTTCTGAGTCACTCCCTCTCGTTTGTCGTTTTTGGAATGGAAAAAAAATGAAAGATGTCTCATGACAACGCTCTCCTAAACTTTATATTTTCTACTTATGCGAGGTTGCACGATGTGCCTTGGGTAAGGCACACTGTGCACCTGATCCATTGCCAAAGGCTCATGCTCGATAGGCGCTTGGTACGACGTGTCGAGGAAAAGGCATGACATTTCTACGGTTTTGCTGAATGGTAATTGTTGAGATTGCACGGTGTGTAGTTGGCGAACACGTTGTGCGTGCTTGTAATTGAGTTAGTTGTGGCTACTGGTGTTGGGCATGATGTGCTCGCAAGAGTTGATGATGCTGGCAGCTACTGATGTTGTACACGACATGCATGTGATATGGGACCATGGAATAGGACTTCGTCTTCGAGTCGACTTCAACGAGCATGGACACGAAAATTTGTGGAAATGTCGAGGAAACTTCGAGGATTTTTACAACCAAACTTTAACGTAGCTTCAACAAAAATGAAGCTAAAATAGTCATTTTGTGATGAAAATTGATAGGTTTCATCAAATGTAGCTAAAAACACTATTTGTTTACATATATCCATCCATATAGGTTTGCAGTAGAAAATACAAGATTACATACAGTCGTCTCCGGACTAAAGAGTCTTCTATATATAAAGTTTATGACAATAAATAAACTACATAAAAATGGTGTACATCTATGGTAGATCTAGCTGAGAGGGGGTTGATTTGTTAATATTAGCTTACAGTAATAAAAAATAACATCAAAATCACTTTACCTCAAGCTCTAACACTTTTCCCCATCACTCAACAAACTCTGCAAAACATCAGAAGAATGTCGTCAACTTCGACTGATGTCAACGTATTGGGGAATTTTTTGATGGACCTGGGCCAACTTTGTCGACATATGGGGAAATGTCGTGTTGACAACTCTGGCGAAATGTCGAGGATATTGTGGAATGAGGATGTTTATGTGGATTTGACATCACCAGCTGTCGACGATGACAAAATCGACGAAATTCCGCCCAATGTTGACGACATTTAATACCATGTGTGGTACGTTGTGTCTGAGACTGGTAGGCTTGAGTGAGCGTCTGGACATTGGCACACCGTGCATGGATGGGCGCACGACATGCCTCTGTGTAAAGAGGCTAAATTTTGACTTCTTGAGTTCCTTTGTTGGTGCCAAAGATAACATTAATTCTAAATGAACCAAGTTTTGTAATATCTGCATTAAAATATATTCAATTAGTCTCAAATGACAACAGAAAAGCTAGCTACACTAACTATGCAATTATAAGTCTAACACGTAGCCAAAGCATGAAATTTGGATCAATTAAAGCATTGAATTAGGTCACCTGAGTACGATTTTCCTTGAAAATGTTAGTGGAGTCCTGTTGACATGTTAGGTCGACTCCCCATCGCATTTGTTATATCCAGTTTATACTTTGTTAAATGATGTCAGAAACTAAATTTAAGATGAAAAGTTACAGCGAAAAAGGAATATGAGAAAACTTAATATAAATTTTTAATACCTATTGTTAGTTGCAGAATCTATGGGAGCTTGTTGCATTATTGTTTCTATCTTAGACACTTTTTATAGCCTTTGACTCAATGCATTTTACCTATGATCAAGTATGCCAATATATGTGATTTTGAAATGCATTAGAGAAGACTCTTATAAAGTAGCCTGAAGATAAGGTGCAACTGGGATAGTTGATTTCTTGTTTTTTTTTTTTTGAAGTTTAGTTGATTTCTTGTTCTTTGTTCCTTTGATGTGGTATATGCGAGCTTCCTAATTCATGAACGTATATACAGGAATGTGCCCAAAGGGAATCTTCCTTTGGTCCCTGCACTTCCAATGCCTTCAGATAAGACAGATACTACAGGTGCGGGTGCTTTAGTCAAATCAGGACCCGAGAAGGGAAAGACTACCCCTGCAGGAGAGTACTTGACTTCAGCATTGACAGATTTTGATCCTGAACAATTTGAAAGTTTTGCAACTGTTGCTGATGGGGCCAACAAGCTCTTGATGCTGGTAATGCTCTATTCAATCTGTTTTATGTTATTCATATTGATGATTCTAGTAGTTATTCTCTGTGTATTTCTTTATTCATTAGACACAGTGCATGACGACCCATTGATAGAGAGTACAATTTAAGACTAGAGTTTTCCATTGAGATGCTATCCAAGTTACCTTTTATGCTAATACCAGATTTTAGGTATCATCACTTTCTCATTAAATTTGAGTTTCGTCAATCTGATCCTGGGGAGCTGTGTTATAACTGATACTAGGGCTGCAGTTCATATCACCACTAATCTTGTCTTCCACGAGAAAATCTCATTTAAGTTGATTTTGATTTATTTACAAAATGCTATTCCAACAAACAAATTTGAGTTGATGATGATCCCATTCAGAAGATGGTATTGCAAAAACTCGTACAAGGTTCCTAGTATGAGTTCGAGAGTACGTGTATTTGCATCTAGGAGAGCCCAATGGCATACTTGTTAATGAGGATGCTTAGTTGACATGAATACAAACATGCAATCCAAGAAATTAAAATTGTTGGTTCTCTTCAGAGACGACATAGGTGAATCAAGGGCAAGGAATGATGCTTTTCTCCCAAAAAAAATTATGTCAGTGGCATCTGCTACAGAAACATGCGACTATATCGATTTCCATGGGATCTGCAGCCAAATTTTGTGACAATTTTGATGAATTTTGCCAATTTCGAAGGAGTTTGAGGTTTTTTTTATGCACAACTCAAAAATTTCGATGGAAAATTTGATGTATTGTTGCCGTTTGAAAAGGAGAAAAGGGGGATTGGGGTGATTTCCCCATTTAGTACTCATACCTAGTATCTACTTATAATATATCATAATTGCAATGCATTCCCTAATATTTGCTATTCAACACATTTAATACCTAATGCAATGCATCTTTATCTTGTTTTTAATTTTCTTCAGTGTGAATGACATGTATTCAGGTGGTGGTTTATCATACAATGAGTGTTCTAGGAAGCAAACCACACCAGTTTTCTCAGAAATATTGCAATATTATTCCTAGGGCCAATGAAATGGTTGACTGTTGAGCCAACATCAATAGCAAACTATCAACCCAAGTAGTAAATGTGGGGGGATTGCCCTACATATCTTATATGTGATATTATAGCACAAATCAGTACATGCATGCATATAGCTCATGCTTGCAAAATTACATAAGTTAATTCCTACATTTTGTTATCGAAGTCCTCAAGAAACATAACAGTTTCCTGACCTCCCATATGAAGGACCCCTCTCCCACGCACACACACCTACCCCCATATAAAATTTTATTGTATAAACCAATGATGCATTTAGGTGTAGAGATTACGCCAGCAAAATTTCATGGCTTAATTCATTCATTCTGGCGTCGAGACAGGCATGGTTGCATTTATCTAAAATTTCCATTTCCATTTCCATGCCGCCGAAAAGCATGGTAATTGAATGCCTCATTCCATGATCAAGGGACTGAATAAATAACAGGCTGTCATGTTTTTTCTTCTTCTTTTCATCTGATTTTTTTAGTCTGTGATATATATTGTAAAATTTGCCTCAATGCATTTGAGTCGTAGATTATATATTACATTTTGAAATTTGACCTTGATCTTTGGACTATTTTATGCTGTTTCAGGTGCTAGCTGCAGTTATAAAAGCGGGTGCTTCAAGAGAACATGAAATACTTGCAGAAATAAGGGATGCTGTGTTTTCTTTCATTCGTAGAATGGAGCCACGGAAGGTCATGGATACAATGCTTGTATCAAGGGTTAGGATTTTGTATATAAGGTCATTGATAGCTAGGTCCCCTGAGCTGCAATCCATTAAGGTTGGAGATGCACATAAGCTTTACGTTAAAATATCTGGACTTATGAGGGGCATTTGAAAAGGTTGTTACTTTTGTCATCTATAGGTTTCTCCAGTTGAAAGGTTTCTGGAAAAAGCTAATTCTGGCCGCAGCAGAAGTTCTAGCCGTGGAAGTAGCCCAGGACGGTCCCCAGTTTCTCATGATTCTGCACTGAAATTTGCTCTTGTTGATGAACATATTCATGGATTTAAGATTAATATCAAACAGGAAAAACGGTCAAAATTTTCGTCCATTGTTTCAAAGGTTCGAGGAGTAGAGCAGGTATTCTGCCATGAAACATAATCTCATGTCTAATTCTTGAATGGGCTTTCACTCTTTTTTCTTTCTTTCTTTCACATTGCCTTGTCAGCATTGTAAAGGCAATGCGATTTTTTGACAGAGGAGATTAATAGTATACTGATGATAATTATCTTATGTGATGTCAGGAAACTGGGAGGCAGCATGTAACTGGTGGTAAACTGCGAGAAATTACAGATGATGCTAAAATTTTCGCAGTAGGAAACAAGGCTCTTGCTGCTCTCTTTGTACATACTCCTGCTGGTGAGCTGCAGAGGCAAATTCGATCTTGGCTTGCTGAAAACTTTGATTTTCTATCTGTCACGGGCGGTGATATAAATGGAGGAAGCGGCCAACTAGAACTTCTGTCAACTGCTATTATGGATGGTTGGATGGCTGGCCTGGGTAGTGCCCAGCTTCCCAGTACTGATGCTTTGGGGCAATTATTATCAGAATATACTAAAAGAGTTTACACTTCACAACTACAACACCTTAAGGTACCTGTGACATTACATGCTTGTAGTTGCATGAGTGCAATTCTTGCAGAGTAGACGATTTGTTGTTTAGATTTTAAATTTTATTGTTTCATAACTACTCCGTAAGCCTAGGCCTGAATCATAGTTTGCAAAGATCAATATTTATCTAAGGATAATTTGGAACTCTTCCTTGCTAGTTATGTGGATCCTGCTGTCGTGATGATAAAAATGCAAGTTAATATTTTGATAGGCTTTTAAGATTTATATGCTCACATGCTAAAACACGAGTAGCTAGTTACCATGTTTGATAATTATCTTTCAAATGAGGCATGGACACACCTATGTTTTTTTAAAGTTAGGAGATAAAAATGGATGATGGATGCAAAACTATAAGCATAACTTGGCTTGGAAGTCTCTCTGTGGAGAGATTTCATGAAGAAAAGATTTACGTGCAACACATGATAAACAAATGGGATGGGGGAGGGATTATTCTGCAATCTGCTTGAAGTAATGCTAAAGTGGTCATCAAATGTAGTTTACAAGGTTATGGACTTACCGACACATGATTATTTACAATGTTAAGATGTGAATAAGGTTATGAAACTGAGAAATTTACATGGATTGGGTTGCCTAGATGAGTGGCGTGGGACATCGGGTGCCTTATTATTTCCTTTCTTGAGTTATTTAAATACTCTGTTTTACTTGTCTATAGGTCAATGTAGGTGTTTATTTGCTAAATCAGTTTTGCAGTCCATTGAGGACAAAATCCTTTGGGTCTTAATGCTCTTTATGCATAGTACTTTGATGTGTCAAACAGTCAAAGACATACTAGGGCATGCAAATGACAAGTATGGCTTAATAAGATAGGCTCAATACAATGATGCTCACTTGCATTGGATCATGTGTAAGGGTTTACTCATCTGTTCGCAAGGAGGCATATAAAGATCTAAGATGGAAAGTTTAGATTTGTATCTTAATGTAGTTTGTTTGTGTTAGAAATCCTTCAGAGATATTCACGTGTCATCAATATCAATAATAGTTAAGTTTGCTTTGAAGAAACTAAGTGAACTCTTTGAAGATGTAGGGGGATTGGGGTTATTACCATAAAGACATTCATAAGCTGCCTTGGTATCTTAAGCTAGGGGTTCACTTGCGGATGCTATAACCCTATCAATTCAGCACTTCCTTATAGAGTGAGTATATTGTTAAATGTGCAGTGATTCTAAAGCTATCCTAGGAGGAAAACTCAATACTAAGCAATGATTGGTGGGTTGGATCAAATGTGAATATGATAAAAAGAACTTTAAAGGTGTATTCCGACTTAAATACACGTTTAAAATAATAGTAAAGCATTTGACTCGTTCGTCTCGCAAGTCTACGAGATCGCCATAGTCAAGGTCGTTTCGGAAAGGAGCTTTTGTTGTTAGGCATAAGACTCATCGCTTTCAACAATCTAGGTTAGTTTTCTTAAGAGAGTGGTTGGCATCAAACTAAATTGGATTAATTACAAAATTATCAAAGTCTACAGTAATCAACCAATATGAAACGATGTCCATGTTAAGATGGCAATTCTCGGACTTACGGTTTCATTCGTTACACCTCATCATAGTTAAACAAAACTAGTACTTAGCAAGATTAACTTGTTGGAAAATACATGTGTTCCAGTACTCATATCCAAAGTAGTAGAACTGCCCTAATCCTTTGTTTTAGCACTACATGTTCATATGCCTACTAGCTCAAAGTCTAGCAGTAACTCCAAGCATAATCCAATTATTGTAGTTGACTGACGCTATGCTTGGTACATGGTGAATGAAAGGATGGGGAGGGGGACACTTGTGTTCGTCTATTTGGTTAGCATGGGGAGGGGAAGGGAAGGAGAACATGAACAACAATGTAAATATAAATAAATATCTGGTGACGTGGAACATTGGTCATATAAAAGTGGGACTGTCATTCTTTTTTATATTGATTTGGTTATACAAGTAGTTCCTCTCATATTTCTGTATTTATAGAAAACTTTCTCTCTACATATTTAAGTACCTCCCTCCACAATCCACCGCATTTTCTCCAATTATTGGCCTTTCTTTCTACTTTTTATGTTTGCATAATAATTTCAAACTTTTTAGGTTTCCTAACAAAAATTCTAAATTTTTTGAGTTTGTGCATAAAATTACTTTAATTTCCAATTTTTTTTATTTCCTCTATTTTTTTTTCAAACAATCCTCCAACACTCCATATGTCCCTACAAGTGACATAGAATATATGTGACAGACTACATCTTCTCTATCCCCATTGGTTGTGGGCTATATTGGTTTTTCCTACCATATTATTTATATTTTCCCTCTCACATTTCATATTCCCCTCCAACCTTTCTATTATATTTCCCGCCAAGTCTTTCCTCATCCCCTTTGTCTCCACTCTGATTCGTTGGGCAAAGAGTGAGAGAGAAGTGACTGAAACTACACTTAGTTCTTTCCCTTCCATTCCCCTCCCTTCCCCATCACTTTGTCCAACCAAATAGACCAAGCTTCTTCCCATCCCTTCCCCTCCCCTCCATTGACCACATACCAAACTTGCCCTAAGTTAAGAAAATGTGTATGGGCTCTCTATACTCTAGATGCACCCATCTAACTTGCACAGAGAGCATAAAATACAAACTGAGTTTTATCAAGCAAATATGTGCTCAAAAAGAACCATTCATGACCAAAACATGATATAACTTTCTTTTAACCAGGCAAAATTAATTAGCAGGGCTACTCTCCTCGGCTCGAGAAATTCGAAAGTACATGCTCATAGTTAAGCAATGCGAGAAGAACTAATAACTAGTAGAGCTAGGCATGATGCAATGTGGTTAATGGACGAATAAAGAAATAGAGAAGGCGAAGTAAGCCTAGACGCTTGTCAAAAGTCTAGAGCTACTTCTTGAAGCAATTGAAGCTTGCCTCTAGGCTTCAACTTCAAAAGTGGATGGAGAAGAGGTAAAGTTCTCTGTTGGAGCGGGCTAGCTCATATTTGTCTTGAAGAACCTCTTCCAAGTTATCATCTCTAGACCCATGATCTCCAAGATCGCCCCTCGTACTTGGTTGTCTTTACTTTGGAACAATTGTTGACTTAGGGCACTTGAAGTGTACGGGGATAACACGTCGTGTGGGAGTTAGGGCAGTTGAGGACACAACGTGTGGAAGAGTGGCTATCCTTTATAGGCATACCATGTGCATGTGTGCACGACATGTAGAATAACTCTTGTCACAATGTATGGATTAGAAATACAACACATGGTTTACTGTTGAGCCCTAGTTTGTTTTCTAATAGAGTTATTGCCTGGTGAAGCAATTTGGTTTGAATTTTCGTCGTGTCACATTGAATCACGCCAAATAATTCTCCAAGTGAGATATCTTCGTCAAGTATGAATAGCTACTATTCGAGAGTCTGGTTTATTTAGATAATTAAGTTGTTTGAGTCTATTTGTATATGGGCCCAAGTGTGTCTTGGCCATTAGGGTTTAGTCTAAAGTTTGGATGCTTCCTCTTATCAATATATGGATTAGCCGTCTCTTACTTTTTCACATGGTATCAGAACAGTGATCCAACCCTAATCCAGACAAAAGAAGAGAGAAAAGAACTTCTGCCTGTGGGTGGTCGTAGTCGCTTCTTGGCTTGGCTGCCCGTCGGGCGCTGCCATAGAACTTCTGTAAGGGCTGCTCTTGCTGCCCACAACCTGCCAACTCCTCGTCACTGATAATGACTTCTGTTGTGATAATTTTCAGCTGTCACTGATAATCTTTTATTGTCTATGCATCTTCTGCTATCCAAGCTCAGCGCTCGTCCGCAACCTGTCACCTTCTGCATCACGTCTCCTGATTCCAAAGCTTCCGATACTCCCAACAACCGATCTAAACCCTTCCGCACGGCCCCATTAACATTGCTAATCCTATCTGCTTCCCTGCCAACCATCACGCCGTCGCCCTGTTGATTCCCCAAAACACCGTCTCTAGCTTGTCAAACCCTCCTTGTTGTCTCGACACCCTGCTGACCTGTCAGGGCGGTAACTACCTACACGGCTTCTCGGTCAACCCACGTCTCGCCGCCAAGCATGGGCATAAACTACCGTTCTATATGTCCCTTGCCCTCTCATGCGGGCACTGTTCCTTCCAGATTCAGGCAGATCGGTTATGTGCATGCGTGAAGGCCAAGGATAATTTGCATTCTCACCAGCTTCCTTCACGTTTTTTGTGATCGTCAGAAACTCGACATCCGTTTTAGTCCACCACAACGTCAAGTTACTACTACCGTTGAGAGTATTGCCAGCCGTCTTCCCCAATTGGAATCCATTACCATCTTGGGAGCAATAAAAAAAGAAAAGGAAAATTGGATGCTCGTGTTCTGAACCATCACAACTTTAGTCTGTTGCATTTTCAGTTAGAAACTCAAGATAAATCATATATCTATGCTTCCACTTGAATCCTATTTTTTCCCACTTTAGTTTGTCGCATTTTCAGCTTTAACTAAATCACTTATTAAAAGAATCAAAATGAACAATAACATTTTATCAAATTTGTGTAGATATGCACAACTTCGGTGGTTGGTATATCACGTCTAAATAAATCGTTATAGCATTATGTATTTGGATGCCCAACAAATTTAAAGAAATCGCTTTTGGAATAGGAGAGGCGAAATGGTGTTAGATGATTTAGAATTAGTTTTATCTAGTAGAAGATGGTAGATTTATTAATTTTAGCTTGAAATGTCCAATAAAGATACTTATCTTTAGTTCAATGGGTTTTATCCCAAGATAAAATGTGCAACATAGTCATTTTACCATAATAGCAGCAACATCCTTGAAGTTGGTCGACGTCCAGGTTAGTCGTCGACTTTTCTTATTTTTACTATACTGTTGGGCCGACATCATTTATGTCGGGTCGAAAAATGTCGTTGAAGTTTACAAATATGGCAGTTTTCCCAATTTTGACTTTGCTGACCATCGACATTGACAAAATCGGCGAATTTTTGCCAGATGTCGACGATTTTTAATACCATGGTGTAAAATATGTAAGATCCCATTGACACGGAAGCGACTTGTTTTGCAAGATGCAGAGAAATGAAGCCTCTACAGTTGTCATGTAGGAGAGGGAGAGGGGGGATACGTGATGTTGGAATCAGTTAGGACATGTAATAAGAGAGCCACTGAATTTGTTGAAATGCTTAACATGGAAGTTAACTATTGGAACTTTTTATGTCTCAATAACCGCGAAAGCTTGTGAAAAATTGTGTTTGTTCTTAAAATTGCAAACAGTTGTGAAAAGTTTCTGACCTATGTTTTATTTGAGAAGAATATATCTATTACCAAAATTTGTGAAAAAACATGACTTTCCTTTACTAGTCTCATGAGCAACATTTGCTTTTGCTTTCACATGAGTTATAAATTGTTTGCTTATAAGCTTATACAATCTGCTTTTTCCCCACGGGAATAAAAAAGTAGTCTGCGTCATTAAACACATCCCACACGTTCCTTATCCTCATGCAGCTTTTTTAGAATAAACAGGAATTAAATTGCAAATATCATGTTAGGGAATCGGTTATCACAGTCTGAAGATGAAGTTTCCTTTCTGTTGCTCTTGATCAGGACATTGCAGGTACACTTGCTACTGAAGAGGCTGAGGACCCAAGTCATGTCAGTAAACTCCGTTCTGCCCTAGAATCTGTGGATCACAAGAGAAGAAAGGTATAAAGTCTCTCGCTCGCTCCCTCCCTCCCTCCTCTCTCTCTGAAAAGATTGAAAGAATCCCAAGTAGTTAAGAGTCATATGTCTGAGCTAATATATCCACAGTTAGTTTCTTAGTCGCCATATGTGCTTCTCTTGAATGCTTTCAAAAATATACACACAGTCAACTTTTGTAGCTGTAATGCTTGAAGCGTTGGATAATGTCCAAGCATCACAACTCGTTGTATCATTTTTTTCCTGCATCTTTATTCGGAAAATCTATATTGTTTTGGGTTTCAATGACATAGAGCAGTCTTTCTTATATACTTGGAGGGATCTGTAATGGTTCTGAGGGATCGGTAATGGTTCTGATCGTTAGGCATTTAACTTTGTTTTTTCTGGTGTTCTTTAGCCTGAATTTGGGCTAGATGTCATTCTATCTTCTTATCTTGACCTGGAATATACCACGACATAAGTACATAACCAGCTAGAAATATTCAGGTCTGGTACTAATCTAGTGGGGTGGCCTCATGGTTAGGGGTGGCAAAAAGTGACCACCCGTGTCCATAGCAAGACACCCAAACCGCTCCGGCAGAATTTTATAGTACTGGATCCCCGCACCATTCAAACGGGTGGTATGGATTAAAAAAGACGGGTCCCTACAGTACTCCCGTTTTAGATCCATCCCGCTCCGGACATGCAGCTGCAAGTCCAGAAAATTGCACTAAATCTCCTGTATTTTATACAGTAACCCAGAAATAATTTATTTACCCCAGAAATTGTAGCACAGACCCTATATTTGACATATTATCCTTAAATAAGATACGTTTGGCCCTATATTTACCTCAGAAATCGTAGCACAGACCCTATATTTAACATATTAGCCTCAAGGAAGAGACGTTTGGTCTAAAACAAACTTGTACTAGGAATTGCACAAAACCCCTACACTTTATACTTAACTCGAAAATGATTCATTTTATATAGAAAAGTTTTCACGTCAAGCCATTTTGCTCCAAGAACATTGCACAAACTGCATGAATCATTTCCAACAACAAATCCAGATCGACAGAAGTATCAAAATTATAAATGTTTCAACACATTCAGATTACGACTTTTTTTGTTTCACCA
This sequence comes from Alisma plantago-aquatica, assembly GCA_963693085.1. NCBI lineage: Eukaryota > Viridiplantae > Streptophyta > Magnoliopsida > Alismatales > Alismataceae > Alisma > Alisma plantago-aquatica. The sequence goes on from OY856409.1 coordinate 597,467,966, forward strand.
CATTCAGATTACAACTCAAAACAGCTGCAGTCTGGCATACAACTATTCATATTTAACTGCATGAATCATTTCCAACAACAACTCCAGATAGATAGAAGTATCAAATTACAAATGTTTCACCACATTCAGATTACGATTCAAATAACTGCAGTCTGATATACAACTATTCATATTTAGCTGCACAATACATATAGTTTTACTGCTGACGACAAAATATTGCACAAGAACTTCAAGTTCAAATTCACACAGTTGTTTAACTTCAGCCTCCAATAATGGTATCTATAACTTGAGTACAGCAGATTCACACAGCCGCTCACGTTTTCCAATATGTCCCACCTAAAACAAATCAATAAGATGAAAACAATAAATCAATAAGATAACAAAATATAGCCTTAAGAAAAAACACATCAAATAAGGATGCATGCCTTAAATTTCCGAAACTAATGCTTAATGCATAAACAAAGGCATAATAGATGCCTTCACTTTTAGGATCTGAAGAATTTAATACTCATCGAGACAACCAAGTTCAAAACATGCGAGAACAGACTAAATTAGTTGATGTCCAAACTGGAGAAATCAAGAAGTGAGCTAAATAAAGTTTGTGAAGAAAAAGCTAACCAAAACTAAATACTACCCAAATTTACTGCTGCATTTTCAACCCATGTGCCTGGAACAAACACAACAGGCACATAAAAACATCACAAAAGGTTGAAGCAGTTTACCTTCATCCAGAAACCTTCACAGAAAACTTCTACTGTGTGTGAAAACTTTCTGAAAATAAGATATTAAACTGAGAATAATAAGATATCAATGGAAAAATGTTTACTATGTGCAACAAAATCCATGGAAAATATTGAATAAAAAATCAATGAGACTAAGAATTAGACGTGTTACCATCTAAGAATTAGTTGTGTTACCATCTAAGAATTAGATGTGTTACCATCTTCTTCAACTTCTTCATCCTCCAAAAAACTAGCTATAAAAGATTAAATGCACAATTATCAATTAAGAGAATCTATTTAAATAATAAATCACTCCAGCTAGATAAGATCAAATGGAATACTATATACTACCTTGCATTTGGTTATTTCTTAGCCAGCTTTGGGTGCACATCAGAGCTTCCACTGTAGTGGGGTGGAGTCTACTACGATGTGGATCGATTACCCTCCCTGACATACTAAATGCCGACTCTGAGGCCACAGTGGAGACTGGTACGGCTAAAAGATCCTTAACAATGGATTTTAGGATAGGATGAACATCACCATTCATTTTCCACCACATTAGTATATCAAAATCTGAAGATTGAGGCAATATATCAATTTCCAAGTACTTATCAAGTTCAGTTTTGAAGTAGCTTGAGTTTCTCCTTTGCCTCTTCACAAAGGCCTCAAAGTCTAGCAAATCATCATCAATGTCCTCTTGAGAGGAAACCAGTGGACTTGAAGATGGCCAGTCACTGTCCAATTCACCTTGCGTCTTTGCTCTATCTTTATAGTCATTCAGCAGATCAACACAAGCATCACGGACATTTTTAATGTGGTCTGCAGCCTTATCTCCATATATGATGTCAAAATAATACTCAACCATCTTCATTTTATATCTTGGGTCAAGTACAGCAGCAACTCCCATTGGAATGTAAATGTTATCCCAATATTTTTGGAACTTCTCCAACATATTTTTAGCCATTCCCACGATTACCTGATTTGGGGATTTTTGCCAATTGTCTAAAGACACTCTGATTTGACAAAGTTTAGGAAAACACAAATTGGCAGTCGGATAACTTGTCCCAGAAAACACCTCTGTAACTTTGTAGTAGATCTTCAATTTCTCACAAACTTCTAAACAGAACTGCCAATCTGAATCAGTTGGTATCGCCTTGTAGTTTTTATCTCGTTGCCTTAATACAGTAAACACATCTTTATACATAATTGCAGTCCTAAGCATTAAGTAGGTAGAATTCCACCTAGTTTGGCAATCTAACGATAATTTCTTTGAAATGGGCATCTTCAATTGCCTCGCAGTTTCCTCAAACCTTTCTACTCTCTTTGGAGTTGCAGTCCAGTATGCAACACTGTCTCTTATCTTTTCAATTCCATCTTTGATTACTATTAAACCATCTTTCACAACAAGATTTAATATATGTGCAGTACATCTCATGTGCAAAAATCTACCACCCAAAATTGTGGAATTTGGATACAATTTCTCTTTGACTAAGGTAATCATCAGATCGTTTGTGGAGCAGTTGTCAACAGTGATACATGACAATCTTGTTTCAATCTTCCAGTCAGTCAGACAATTCATCAAAACATCACATAGCACATCACTTGTATGTGGACAAGGGACGTAGGCAAACCTAAACACGCAAGTGTAGATTATAAAGATAGGTAGAAGGAAGGAAATGATATCATGTATTCATCTAACATTCAGATTGTAAAGAGAATACCTTAGTATTTGGCTCCTTAAAGACCAAGAGGAGTCAACATGATGTGCAGTAATAACCATGTATCCCCGCATTTGATAATTTGATGACCACATATCAGTTGTCACAGCTACTCGAGAATCACAATTCCTTAAGAACTCCATTGCCTTCTTCTTCTCACCACCATATAACTTCAGAATATCACTCTTGATGGAGTTCCTTGTTGGGCAGTTAAACAAAGGCTGGATAACATTAAGCATCTTTCGAAATCCAATGTGTTCTACCATGTTTAAAGGGTAGTCATGCAAAAGGATCATATCCACGACTGCCTTTCTTCCACTTTCCTGGTTGAATGCAAGTTTAAGTGCCTCTCTTGTGCATATTGCTCTCCTAAGACTATCTCCATTCAAAGCCTGGCATCTCAGATTCTTATGATCATGAAGATGAGATGTCCCATGCTTGGGATTTGCTCCGTACACTTTATGGCAATATATACATTCTGCTTTCCAACGCCCTTCCACCTTCTTCCTCTTATAATAGTTCCAAATCTTGCTCCTAAGAACTCTAGATGGTGATGAAACGGCACTGCTTTCATTAGGTAAGGTCTCTTGATTAGCAGGGCATGAACTTGGGTTGGGAGACCTTGATTCTTCAGAAATGGTTACCATTGTGTCTGAATTCCTAAATTTGGATTAGTATTTATATGCTTCCTCACTATGGAAGTGCCAATACTTCCTCACTAAGATATCATGTATACACATTAGACATTACATAAAACGTATAGTGAACTACTAACACGTTTACATAAGATTCACTTTTCACTAGTACAGTACAAACAATTGATTTTATATATGTTACCATCTCAAGTAAATCAGTCATATCCCCACCAGTTGCGCATGGAGCCAAGCATTGGTTGGCATTTAAGTGCATAGCACCATTAATATTAGGTACTTTTTTATTATAGTCACTACCTTTCCTCCCAACCCAACTGTAGCCTGGAACAGCTGACCCCGACGCATGAGAAGCAACAAACGAGCAATGCAGATACAATACAAGAACCCAACATTAAGAGGAAAAGTTTTCAGTACACTTACCTGCAGTCTATGTACCAGAGTAGAATAATTGTTGATCGCCGGTAGCTATGGATAGTCGCCCACGGAGCCACTTATTTCCGGAAACCGAGCCAGCAGCTAACAGAAGAGTAGAAGTTGTTGATAATGACGATGCACAACTCGTTGATCTCTTCCCAGAATGGATAAACTGCGAAGGATATTGAGAGGATGAGATCTGAATCTAATAGATTGGGGTAAATGAACAAAATCGCAAACACATTTCCATCGCCAAGGAGAGAAGATCGAGGTGGATTCTTACCCGCGATACCACTGTGAGTTGCTCCTCCCTTCACCAAGCACGACCGATCTCTGGCTCTGCTGATTTCTGAGATCCACGACGGTCAGAAGCTGGCTAGCGGAGCGGAGATTCCATCTGCCACCTATTTGAGGAGACAAGCTCCATAGCCGGAAGCGGCGTTGCAGCGATGGAGCGGCGGCGAGATGGAGAGGGTAGGATCTCTGGCTTTGCTGATTTCTGAGATCCACGACGGTCAGAAGGTGGCTAGCGGAGCGGAGATTCCATCTGCCACCTATTTGAGGAGAGAAGCTCCATAGCCGGAAGCAGCGTTGCAGCGATGGAGCGGCGGCGAGATGGGGAGGGTAGGTTTTCGCGAGACGGAGGAGGGTTTCGCGAGATAGAAATTTGGGACTGACAGCGTCGGGGTGGTTTGGTTACCCGATTATACTGTAGTAGATTTTAGACTAACCAAACCACCATCCATATCCGTGATGGATATACCAATTTGGTGGGCCGGACCAGGGTGGGCCGGACCGGGTGATGGTATATAGGATTTTATTGCCATCCCTACTCATGGTGCTCCATTTCTGAAAACCAACTAGTATGAGGTGGCTCTCATATCTTACCTCTTTTAATCCAAGCAATACATGGAACAGTTTGATGTATCTCAATTGGCATATCTGCCCTGCATAAATTTGTTGGTCAGAGGGTGTTCGATTATTCTATTTTAATTGGTCTAAGAAAATTTGAAATGGAATCTTTTTAAGTTTAGGTTATGGAGTGTAAATCAATTTAATAATGATACCATAGTAATGTCTATTTGAAATGAGAATGATATTCACACATCTTTGCATGGTCGCACAACGACCCAAATTATCAATATTGTTGGTTGCTACAGAATCCTTGGATCTGCCAGTCCAGCATTGTGAACTCTGTATTTTATCATTATACTGTTGCTTATACTTACCCGTTCATGCGGGGGTGGTTCTCTCGTAAATCAAAAAAAATATACTTACCCGTTCATCTTTTTGGAACATTTCCATGGCTTTTACAAATCATACTCTGACAAGGCGCCTTGTGCCTTGGCACTCCCTGGACGCTTTAAGAAAACTAAAACTCTGTACAATATTACCTATACACATTTCTAATAATATTTATTAAAATCGCCAGAGAAAGCATTTATGCAAAAAATGTAAGAGACGGAGAATCAATAATTAAATCGAGAGATTTATCTATAGCGACTACCCCGAGACATGGTCCTTGAATTAGAAATTGAATTGGATGCGAGAAGGCACAAAATATGAAAACTCAGTAAATGTGTATTGAAAGAAATATTTCTGAAAGAAAATGATATTTGACACAACATAGACAATAATATATGTTTTAAACAGTATAACTAGAAAATAGATCATCAAAAGTTATTAATATGCCATAGGATCGGCAAACAATAACACAAGGCGTCAAATTAGGCAAGGCATGTGGCAAGGTGCACTTTCTGGGATGCCTTGCCGCCTAGGCACGCCTTGACAAGTATGGTTTTCACACCTTTCTTTTGAGATGCCTACAGGTGCCACCGCGTCCATTCAGTCTCTGAGCTCATATATCCTGCTCTACTTCCCACCACATCCATCCCCTGCATTAAGTCGATAGATGGTTGAAGACTGCCATTTGTTTTGTTTGTGAAATTTGATTATTTACTTGCCTTGTTTTTTTTATTTTGTCAGATATTACAACAAATGAGAAGTGATATTGCCTTGCTAACAAAAGAAGAAGGTGGTTCCCCAATACAAAATCCTTCTACCGCAGTTGAAGATGCTAGACTGGCGTCACTCATATCCCTTGATGGCATTGTAAAGCAAGTCAAGGTTTGAATCTACTACCGACCTGTCCTTTTTTTCTGGCATAGAGTATAGTGATGACGTAGTTTTTTTCTTTTCTTTACAGGATATAATGAGACAATTGTCTGTTGATTCATTGACAAAATCCAAAAAGAAAGCTCTTCTAGATTCTTTAGAAGAACTATCAGAGAGGATGCCTTCACTTCTTGCGATTGACCACCCTTGTGCTCAAAGGCAAATTGCTGAAGCTCATAAAGCACTTGAGGTTAGCATCTTTTTATCATCCCACTTAACGGGGATGGAAGTTTATCTTCCATCCGGACCCTGGTTGGCTTAACTACAAAAGAATTCTTCTTCTGATAATCTGATTGTACGACGTTTCTCGTATCTATTATTGTTCTGAAAGTCCTCAATAAATACCCATTTATTGCCCTTGACTGGGTCGTCAGGTTTGCTGGTCTTACACCTAAATTTCATGTCCGTGCAGTCCATTTCTGTAGAAGAAAGCCGGTTGCAAGCAAACCAAGCTTCCCAGTCCACGGATTGGAATTCTACTGCTGCTGAGACTGAAGTATCACAATGGAATGTGCTTCAGTTCAACACTGGATCTACAGTTCCTTTTATAATTAAATGTGGTGCCAATTCGAAGTTGGAACTCGTCGTCAAAGCAGAAGCACGTGTGCAAGAACCAAAAGGGGGAGAGATTGTCAGAGTTGCTCCTAAGCCATCGCATATGGCTAATATGAGCTTGGAAGAGTTGAAGCAAGTTTTCAGTCAGTTACCTGAAGCTTTAAGCTTACTAGCATTAGCTCGGACTGCTGATGGAACAAGAGCCAGATATGCTCGAGTATATAGAACGCTGGCAATGAAAGTTCCTGCTCTCAAGGATATAGTTAGCGAGATGGAGAAAGGTGGGCTGCTAAAAGATGGGAGAATGTCGTGACGTCTGTACATGCTCATATACTAGGGAATGGGTAACAGAGGGATACTTCAAAAACATATTTGATTGTATCATCTCTCGTGTAATGTTGTAATACTCCTGTAATTATACGTGTCTATCAATTAATAAAATATGCATGCATTATTCTTTTTTTATACTTGTCTCATTTTTGTTGATCATCATGTTCTTGTGCATATTTTTGTCCCGTCCAGGTTGAAAGGTAAGACAGTTATGAGAGACTGAACTAGGCCACAGAGTGAGGCATGCGTGAGAGTCCTATTTATGTGAACCCTTCGGACACATATCAGAAGTGTAAGTCCTAAAATCCCTGTGAAAGCTTGTTTTTAAAACCCATATGTATACATGGAGGTGGCATCACACACAAAAAACGCTAGGACAAGAGATGACTTGGCTGTCTATACAATCTAATGTTTTTAATTTAAACTAGTTAACACACGTGTGCATGTGCACGTGTCCCATTGAACGTGTTTATTTTATATAAAATATTTGAAAAATAAAATTTGCCAAAAGGATAATGGTAATTCTTGTAACTGTTTTGTAGAAAATTTGAAAACGTGTTGTTTATTGACTTTGAAACGTACATTTGAAGAAAGGAATGTGATGGAGAAGTTGAGAGGTTTGGGGCAATTGATTTTATCATGAAAGAGAAAAAATAGAATAGAACAAATATAAAAAAAAGTTGAGAAAAATTGTGAGAAGAGAAAGAATTAAAGAGAGAGCCGTTCTTTTTATAGTATTATAGATATAATCTGAAAATGTCATACTGATAGTGAATAGTAACAAAATTAGCCTTGTTTATTGTTATTGTGAAGCCTCTGCAATTTTTTCATGCGATGAATACTACAAGCTCATTTTGAGAGAACTTGAATTATCCACACATTATCCTTGAATGACATTAGTGATTTTTTGATTATTTAAGTTTGTGTTATTTGGTATTCGAGAAACCAAATAGGTAGACATCATGCATGTGCTTATGTATACAAATAATTGTGTTTATCACGCGTATTAAGTATGTGTGTATGTATGTGTATAATTGTAGCACTTTTAATTATGATAATTATAAATAATAATAAACATTGTATGTATGTGCACATCCTATTATTCACTTTTTTTCCTCCATATGTTTTCTAATTGTTTGAATGAACTTCTACAAATCTTGGATGGATTTTGTCCAAAATTTATGCATGATTTTATACTTCCGTCTAGTTGAATGCATAATAATCTTGCTACAAAATTATTTTGACCACTCATGCTCTCACCATCATATGACTCACTTGATGTAATGCTCTCGTGTTTGCATTATATCAACTGAAGGTGTGTTTTCAAACCCAATCAAATGTCTAGTAACAACATAGGTGATTACACCTCACACGGTACCATTTGCTTGTCAACATAAAAAATCATCTAAATTTATTTTCCAACGAAATGCATGTAAGTAAATGCAATGATAACTTCTTATTCATATCGTAGGATCATAAGAAAAATCAATAGAAAGAAATATTTAAATGACTCTCATGCTCTCGACATAAATACTACATAAACAATTATATGATGAATGTGAAATGGTACCTACACATTACATGTATTTATGTATGTAGTTTTGTTTGTGTATCATGATATATGACAACTTATGTATTTTTTGAGATATCCAGAGTTCACGTTCAATCGGTTGTGCATATAATCATGTGAAACATGAGCTACATAATTCTGATTTGAGTGATAAATGAAAAGTCCAAAAGTATTGCTCTTTTTAAATGCAATATGGATAGTCTAGATACCAAACTGTGCTCATTTCCATGCTATAAGTCATTCATACAAACACTACAAAGTGAACATCCTTCTTTGAACGCTCGCTCAAGCGGCAACAGGGTCTGGCCGCCCCAAACATCACTGAAGCGGTTGTTCAGACAGATTGCCATTAAGTGGCAGCTTCACCCGCTCGAGCACCCGCCTGAAGGTTAGTTTGAGCGGTCGTTTGGATGTGCTTTTGGTCTGGGCGGCCAGAGTCGGGCCCAATTCTTTTTTTTTTTATATACTTTTCTTATTTTCTAGTATTGCTGCTACATTCTATTCTATTTTATTTGATGACATCATTATGTTTAAAGATATTATACTAGTATATTAGTACATTAAAATGTTGTTGTAGCATAATTAATATATTTTTGTATGATAGACGATTCTATAATACACAACATACATTAGTACCTTCTATGTTAATTACATATTGTATTTTTCTACCCAATGAATATTAGTATGTTTGGAAGATCTGAATTATTATTATGGGGGACATTAGACGATTCTGATTATGGGTAATTCCGCCAATTTCTTCTCTTGATTATTCATTTTGATGAAAAAGGGGCTGATGTTGGAGTAGAATAAGGAAGGAACAATGCCCACCTCAGATCAATTGATTCATCATGGTAGAGGAGAAAAATGACAAATGGATCGTACTCGATCTTTAAATCAATGCCCTCAGAAGCAAGGAATATGTTTGTGTGTTTCGACGAGAACACAAAAAAAACCTAATTCAGCTCTACGTAAAATAGCTAAAGTACGCTTGAGCAATCTAAATGAGATATTTGCTTACATTCCAGGAAAAAGTCATAATTCGCAGGAACATCCCCTAGTCTTAATCGGAGGAGGTAGAGTGAAAGATTCGCCAGGTGTGAAATCTCATTGTATTGGGGGGGGGGTCAAAACTTTGTTGGGAATTCCGGATTGAAGAAGGGGAAGATCCAAATATGGTCCAGAAAAAAAAGATGAACGGAAGATTTTGTGGTTTTTGTTGCCGTTTTTATATTCACCATGTTCTCCAACTTGGAGTTGGCGGAGCGCGCCGGACCTGCCAGGGTGGAGGCACTTGAGGTGATTCTCGCTACAATTGAGGGAAATTTTGTGGAACGTCGGGACGGTCCTATCGGCAGAGGAATGGCTCCTCTTCTCCCCTGGGGATCAATCGCAAGACCGTATGGTAATGGAGAGGGTTCCTGAATGGGACACATCCTCTACCACTCCTGCTTTGGGAGTGGACGATTGCTTAGATTTCTTGGGGGGCTGGAGAATGAGGGTTGGGGGAACAACTTATATGAGATGATCTGGGGGAAATCCTTCGGTCGTGGAACTACCGTCATAGAAGAGTCCCTTTTTCACAACCCGATTGGATGGAGGTCGGCTCAGAAATGGTGAGAAAATAGTAAGAATGGTTGTGGTAGCCAAGAGGCAGAGTGGAGACATCCCACTTGACCAATTTTCCATCCTTATATTTTTAAAAAATGGTGATTTATTCATCCCATCACCAGGGTTAGAACCTTCAACCTCTCAATCGTACAACCTCAACTTTACCAACTCAGATGCCACATATTTGGCAATTTTCCATCCTTATATTGATTATGATGAAGGTGGGAAAGATCTATTTATCATTCACTAATTCATCCTTGTCTATGTTGCTAACTCTCAGTTTGGTCTTACTTATGTTTTATTCTGTTACGAAAAAGAGAGGAGGAAAGTTAGTGTTAAATGCTTGGCAATCTTTGATAGAGTTGATTTATGATTTCGTACTGAACCTGGTAAAAGAACAAATAGGTGGCCTTTCATGAATGTGAAACAAAAGTTTTTTCCTTACATCTTGGTCACTTTGACTTTTTTATTATTTTTGTAATCTTCAGGGTATGATACCCTATAGCTTCACAGTGACAAGTCATTTTCTCATTACCTTGGCTCTCTCGTTTTTAATTTTATAGGCATTACGATAGTTAGATTTCAAAGAAATGTGCTTCATTTTTAAGCTTTTTATTACCTACATGAGTCATGTTGTCGTTAGTACCTTTTTTAGTACTCCTTGACCTAATCTCTTATAGTTTTTTTTGCATTATTCTTAGGAATACATTTATTTACTAATATGATGGCCAGTATATTTACATTATACATAAATTATTTGGGCTTTTTTCTTTTTCTCAATTGCTGCCTATTTCTATACTTCATTTCATTTTTTAATAATTATTTGTTGACATCGGTATGATTACTAATACTATACTAGTAGATTAGTACATCACATTAATTCTATATAGCATAATTAACTTATTTTTGTAGTACATATATTGTATGATAAATGATCCTATAATACATAATACATTATATGTTAATTGCAAATTGTATTTTTGTACCTAATGTATATTAGCATAAGCTGATACATTATATATAAACTATTTGAGTGTTTATTATGTTGTGTAAGGTGTTCAGATATGTGTTAAAGTTCCCTAAAATATATCATTGAGATATAAATATGTGTAATTTTAGATAAAATTATATAATAACTTCGGAATCCGTTTTTTCAAAAAGTGCCCGCCTGGCGCTCAAGGGGCCACAATGTGTTTTTTGGATGCCTCTCGCTTCCCACTTTTTGAAACATCGATAATATATGATATTTAATATGATGAACAATTTTGATCTTTTGACAAAATATTCTTGTGTATATGACATCAATATAATACTTGAGTATATTTCATCTTCACTATACACACATAACATGCATATATGTGTTCACATCTATACATCTAACTATATTCTTCCTATTTAGCTAGCAAGAATGTAGGGCACTGTCGACCAAAACTAGATAATACGGAACTCAATTGTTCGTAGGACTTGCGAAAAGCAATGATATTCTTCAAAAATTAACCAATGAATTAATGTTGAGGGTTGATATGTGAAAGTTTATATATTGATCAAATTTGACATATAGTAGGTGGTAGTGGGTGCAATATTCTAGGGTTCTAAGATCGACAAACACCAAGATTAGAAGCATAAGCATTGATGATTGTGCCAATGCCATTGGTGATATGGGGCCTAATCTTAATTAATCTATTATAGAGGGTCATACATCGACATGTACTTCACAATGGATGTAAGAAAAGGAGGTATAGAAGTCAATGGTGTGTCCTCTCATTCATATTACATCTCTGACTCTGTTTCAAGTGAGTCAATTTGGCTCTCCTTACAATCCTTAAGAAGTATATAAAGGGGAGGTAAACGTACATGGAGGACACCCAAATATCGAAGGACTCACATCTTTAGTTGTGACTATGGGGAATATATCTAAGGAAAAGTAGGTGAATTGCACAACTCTTATCTCTTATTAGACAATATCATGCTTATGGATATCAATATTTTCATTGGTGATGGATTGTAGTTATTTTCTACTACCAAACTAATATTATGAATCTCATCAAAGTGTGAAGATATGCAATACTAGTGACAATACTATTTAAGAAATCTACTATATGACACTAAAATAGATGTTTTATGCCATTTGAGATCATGTAACAACTTTGCATTAAATTATTCATTTTGTTATGTAGTCACCCAATGAAGAAGAGTAACATATATTCCTAAGAAATTGAGCCTTTGGTGTTGATGACAACCTACCTTATTGGTGCAACTATGGGAACTAGTTTTTCAACACCTAGGTAATCCCTAAAAGAATGTTGTGACCCATATTTGTATTGCTAACATTCCCTTATTTGTTTCTAACATGGTATTATTTTATTTCTAAGATGGTATCATTGGAGTAAGTAGGAATCCCCAAAATCCAAATGAAATCCATTGATCCTAATTGGGATCCTCCAACTATAAATAGTGTGTGGGCATCAAAAGAACCAATACCAAACACATAATGGCTTTTATTGCTTAGATGTGAAGTTGGGACTCTAGGAAATATGTTGTAACATGCTAAATTTCATGTACAAAATCTATTTTGAAATGCAATTCATAACTTGTCCTGACAAATGTGCATTTACAAATTGGACCTTAATTCCAAGCCTCATTCAATTATTTTTTTAGTTATGATATTTTTAGTCTCATTCTATGTTACTGGTGTAAATAAATTCTTCCTTGTTTGATAATACACAATTCAGTCCCCGAGATTATCTTCTTGAGATGCTCTAGTCTCATTTGTTGCAATTCAAAATATTTGAGTCTAAATGTATTGTATAGACCTTGCATGAATCAAATAATATTTTTTGAGAATTAATGTATTTAGAAACACACTAAAACATATTCTTGATATCGAATATTAATATTTGAACTATTTATGAGAATAATTAAATTAGTGATCTCAAGATAGTATTATTGTTATTATTTTAGTAGTAATTGGAGGCATGAATAAAATTTCAAAGTCTTTGGCTCTATCTAAGAGTTACAAAATTATATAGTAATTTATATGTGGGGTCAATAACCATTTAAATAGATTTATTACCTTGATAATTAAAAGAAAGGAACTTGTCTCCTCGTTAGGTCATCATATGATCTCCGACTGTTACGAAGGAGAAACAACAAGCTCATACTCCAAGACCATGCCACCTTTGGCCATGAAACCAAATAATTTCCTTCTCATTGAAGTTCTAAACCTTGATGGAAAGTCAAGAGTGATCCCAAACCCTAGAATTACACTCCTTGCTAGCTAGAGAAATGACTCTACATCCACTGTAGACGTTTAGTGTGGCATCCAACTTATAAAACACAAGATTAATTAAGAGGAAGCGAATCATTTGTAGCGGATTACTGAAAATCACTAAAAATTAAAACTTTTTGCAAAGAGATCCACACATAGGAAATCTTTTTCATCAAGAACCAAAATATAATATTTACATTATGTTCCATAAGTACACAACCTGTACTATCTCTTCTTGAGGATAACAACATCAGCTGTCCTATTCAACATTATGTACAAACAACATAAAACCTCGAGGCATCAAACCAAAATCTCGAGTCGGTGATGAAAGCACTATCTATAAATCCCGAGGACCTGAGAGTACAGAGACGACACATAGGACTACTATCTATACAACTAGACAGGCAGTATCTCCACCTGAGATATTACTGCTATCCTCGATGTTGCTGCTGTTCCTTCTCTGCTAAAGGTTTCCTGCCTCTTTGTCTGCGTCCACCTAAAACATTGGATCCCACGGGGGTGAGACAATTGTAAATTGCCCCAACGGGAGATATAACTCTTTGCCAAAACATTGTATTATAATTTAAAGATATGAAACTGAGCAGAGGTTAAGCAGTTTAAAGCATTTTCAACTTTGTAAACATTGCAACTATTTATGATAGAGCAATATATCATCTATCCTTTTAATAAGGAATAGGAATGACATGTATATCATTTATCCAACATGTTATACCATCATATCAAACTTTTCTTGTGGCACTCAACTTCTTGTTATGTCTCCCATGAAACATTCTTGTATCATGTTGTTGGCCTTAGTCAACCTATTAACAAATAAAGAGATATATCTACCATGTACTCATTTATCATTAATACAGGAATTGGATTAATACCAATCCTAAATCATCATTACATGCATTGGGTTATTACCAATACTATGGTATCACTACAGGCATTTAGCCTCTGCCAAGTATTAGACTCTTGCAAACCTGATTACACCGCCAGGCATTGGACACTACCAATCCTGATTTCACAGCCAGGCATTGAACTTTAGCCAACCCTAATTACAGGCATTACACCTCTGCCAGGTATTGGACTTTAACCAAACCTCATTACATATCCATACATTGGACTTTAACCAACCCTGATTACATAGCCAGGAATTGGACTCTAACCAATCCTGATTTCACAGCCAGGCATTGGACTCTAACCAATTCTGATTTCACAGCCAGGCATTGGACTTTAACCAATCCTGATTACATGCATTACACTTCTGCCAGGTATTGGACTTTAACCAAACCTGATTACAGGAATTATACCTCTTCTAGGTATTGGACTTTAACCAAACCTGATTACAAGCATTACACCTCTGCCAAGTATTGGACTTTAACCAAACCTGATTACACAGCCAGGCATTGGACTTTAACCAATCATGATTACATAGTTCATGGAATTTAATTCCTTTAACTCATCATTGATCATCACATACTACTTTAGGTTCTGAACCCTGAGGTTAGCCTACATAGATTTACACATTCTTTATTGAATACAGTTGTTCCTCTTATTAAGTTTATTAAAACATTATCCTTTCTTATAATAAACTTTTATAATCATTTTGGTACCTCTCACTATGCCATAATTGCACTCATGGATCATAAGGCCCATAAAGCATCTTATCACCTCTCACTAGGAAACATTTAACCATATGGCTCACAAGGCCATTAAACATCTTATCACCTCTCACTAGGCAACGATAACATATTACTTCATGTAATACAATAGTAACACCTCTATTCCCTCAATAGGGTTAGGGCTTACTATTCATATCATATTATGATTTATCATGTCCCATTACCCAATTTAGGGTTAAGATTTCCCATCTCACATTAGGATTTCATAGTTATCAAAGTATATCAACTTTGATATGCTAACTGTGAAGTCTTTCATATCTTGATGTATCACTTACCTCATTACTTCCAACTTTCTTAAGTTATCAGGTTATCTTGGATTAAGGTATTTCCCATCTTAATCCTTTCATCCACTAACCTATCACCCTTACCATGAAGTGCATAGGTTACACATAAGAATGGTCCAATTATCTTTAATGATATGAACTCATCTCAGGTTAAGGCATTGCTTACAATAAGCTTGCCTATAATCAACCATTTATGATATTTCACCCTTATAAGGTTTTACCCATTGTTTTATTATTAGGGTTCTGGGTTGTCATCATGTTGTTCAAGATTAAGGCTTCATGTATTATAACTTCAATCAGGGTTTCACATACATTTACCCTTTATTAGGGCTTTGGGATTTCACATGCTATCATACTTCATTAGAGTTAGGATTTAATATAGCATCACCCCTCATTAGGCTTCCACATCTCATTGTCTATACTTAATGTTTATCATTCGTTCCAACTAGGGATTTCTCATGGAATCACCCTCAATTAGGGTTTCTCATGGAATCAACTTCAATTAGGGATTCATATGGAATCAACCTCAATTAGGAATTCACATGGAATCAACCTCAATTAGGGATTCACATTGAATCAACCTGAATTAGGAATTCACATTGAATCAACCTCAATTAGGGATTCACATTGAATCAACCTCAATTAGGAATTCACATGGGATCAACCTCAATTAGGAATTCACATGGAATCAACCTCAATTAGGGATTCACATTGAATCAACCTCAATTAGGGATTCACATGGAATCAACCTCAATTAAGGTTTCCACTATGGTTACCCACAGCCTGGGTCTACTATTCATCTCCAATCATGGTTTTACATCTCATTTCCCTAAATTGGAGTTTCATATATCATTACCCTAGATTAGGGTTACATCCTCACCCTGGATTAGGGTTTCATTCAGAATTGCCCTCAATTAGGGTTAGAGTTCAATAGCCCTGTCAATTAGGGTTTATGTTCATGATTAGGGTTTCATGATCTCTTTGCTTAAGAATCATACCCTTAATCACCTCATGAATCATATTCATGTATGAACCTCATGCTATCATCTTCTCAACTTGATTATGTCATATCAACCCTTCAATCAAGTACATACAACTATGATTAACAAAGAGTACCACTTCATTATTCCGATAAGCAATTAGGGTTCATCCCTTAATTGTCACTAATCACTTAGGTACTATTAGGGTTTCAACCTTGTACCTTCATTAATTGTCATTACTAATCATCATTGGATCAATGGATCATTCATCATCTTAATTCTCAAGAGATTCAATTACATTGGACCTCCAATACATAAGGTATCCAATTGAATTGACCAATTGAGTCCTCAATCAATTTTGACTACTTGGACCCCAAACGGTCTTGGTCTTTCAAAGTTCAAACGGTTTGAAACCATTTGGTAAAGGTGGTGCTTGAGACCGTTTGCTAAAGCAAGTACTTGAAACCGTTTGCTAAAGGTGACCTTCAAGATCGTTTGCTAAAGGTGGTCACTTGAAACCGTTTGCTGAAGTACCTTTTTGAAACCGCATGGAATCAACCGGTTTGGGATCGTTTTGTCCCAAACGGTCTTGAGACCGTTTGATCCAAACCTCCTCAAAACCGCATGGACCAACTATGGTCTCAACCAATCAAATTAAAACAGGGTTTCCAATGTTGGTTCCTTCAATCATTGAATTCATGTATCCAATCATCAATTGGACCTATCACCATACTTCAATTGAGTTAAATAGGTCAACCTTAAACTGAATTGACCCTCAATTGATCATAAATTAGGGTTTGAATCAATTGGATTAGGGTTTGGAATCGATGATCCTTCAACATTAACCAATGTGAAACTAGTTACTTTAAAACCATTGGACCGTCATCCAAATTGGGCATGACCTAACCCCAAACGGTCTTGAGACCATTTTCCCATGTCAACATCAAAATCCAAGTCAATCAATCAAATTTTGGATCATTGGATTGATCACCAAATCAACATTTGATTGCACTTCAACTTAGTACCTTTAGATCTTCAAACACTTAACCATAGTCAACCCTAGACCTCCAAACGGTCTTGGGTGACCCCCAAACGGTCTTGAGATCATGTTTATGACCTCCAAACGGTCTAGAGACTGTTTGCCCATCATATCATCATTAACCATGTCATTCAATTAGGGTTTGGATCCTAGGATTGGTCACCAAATCAACATTTGATTGCATTTCAATTTGGTATCTTTGGACCTTCAAACACTTGACCATACTTAACCCTAGGCCTCCAAATGGTCTTGGATGACCTAAAAACGGTCTTGAGACCATTTGGGTGATTCCCAAACGGTCTTGAAACCGTTTGGGTCAATCAACCCAAAGCATCAACTCATTCAATTGCAAAATCAGCACTTAGCCGATTAGGGTTTATACCATATGTTTGAATCTTCAAATACCTAACCATACTCAACCCTAGACCTCCAAACGGTCTTGGTTGACCTCCAAACGGTCTGGATACCGTTTGGGTGATTCCCAAACGGTTTTGAAACCGTTTGGGTCAATCAACCCAAGTTTCAAACTCAATCACTTATGAAATCAGCACTCAACCCGATTAGGGTTTAGGTGATTGATGGACCTTCAACTCATGAACCAATTGGAGTTAATCAATAATAATTGGTGGTTAATTAACCTAGATCATTATGAACAAGTCCCCAAATGGTCAAACCTGGTCAACATCACCAAACGGTCTTAAACTGTTTGCTTCTATGCGGTTTAGTGAAACTATTTCATTCCAAACGGTTTGAAACCATTTGCTCCCAAAACACAAACCGTTTGGACATTTGATTGAAACCGTTTGGTCTAGATATTTGGGAAGGTGTGTGCTTATGATGATTTCATCATCATGAAGCTCTAGACCCACGAAACCTGCTGTGATTTCCATGGAAATTGCATCAATCAACCAAATCAATAATTGTAAATAGAGAAATGATCATTATTTGATGGGGAATTGAATGCAATAACAAAGTTAGGGTTTCAAGTTATAAAACCTGCCTCCAATTGAGCTCCAAAGCTCCATGTTCATGGAAACAATGGTGGATGCAACTCGCTTCACCATTCCAAGGCTCGTCCTCAAGATTTGAGTGAAAAGGAATGGTTAGAATTGAAGAGGAGATCGAAATAGGAAGAAATCCATAATTTATTTTCGATTTCCACCATGGAATCAAGGTGAAATGGATCAAGAACCTTACCAACAGGTTGGGGGTCGTCCTCCTGACCCTCCCAAGCTCCCTTGGTCGTTTCCCAAGCAAGGAGAAGAAGTGGGCTTGTAAAAAGCCTACCATTTGGCTTGTAAAAGGTTCTTTTATAAAAATTCAATGAGAGAGAATATGCTTTGCAAAAATCCATTTAATCCCAAAAATGTGGCCGCCTCTTCCCCCTCATCTTCCTTAGGGACGAGGATATCTTGTTTGCCTCTTATTCCTCTCAATTATCCATGATTTAAATAAAATCAAATTAAGCACCTCAATTCATATTATATTAATATCGATATGTGAGTGGATATTTCTTTTTCTTATAAAATTGTGTGTGAGTTATCCACTCCCTTGGATATTTTCGTGGTCCTTGCAAGGCTCAAGGACGTCACACACACATCTGAATCCAACCATTTTAATTTTGGTTGAAGGCCCTTTAATTAATACATTTATTTTTGCCCAAAATCAAATTAGGGTTTCAATTAGGATTAAATCTTGATTATTTTAATATCAAGATTCTCTCTCCTCCAACTTAATTCAAATGAGGCGCCCCTATCATTTTATTTGCTCTACTTGATGCTAAGAAACATTAGGGACCTTATTGAAGTGGTAATTTACATATTGCACCCTGGGTTTTGGGTAAATTGCACATTACACCAAAACTAGGTTTTCATGCACATACATTGCTTTATCAACTCTTTCTTGGTATTCAGGCTTCCATAAGCCATACCTCAGCATCATATTTACTCTCATGATGCTTAAATACATGAGGAACATATTATCATGCACAATTTGCACTTAAACCCCTCAACTTGGGTAATTTGCACTTTAGTCCAAAACAAGCAAAACATCGATTTCAACAATGTTCAAAAGGGCTAGAATTGCAACATAAGTTTCTATTGAGCCCTAATTACTTTTCACAAGATGATATTAAGCATTTAATCACCTTTCTTAATCAAAACACCTAGGGTTAAAGTATAACCCAGGTCAGGGATGTTACATTCAGACCCTCCTCTACTCTAGAGAGAAAGCCAGCTACCCCTTAATTCCCCACTACCACATTTGATATCCTTGAAACTGTAGACAAAGATATTATTATATAAAAGAGCCTTGCACCCCCAATCTAGAAACAACAACAACTACAACTTATCAAACAATTGACCTACAACACAACAGCATTGGCCGCCTTATACACCCCCTCGACGCCAAGAAGCAACTGGAAAACCAAACATTAAAACTAGTCAACGAGTCCCACACATTGACACTAGTCCCAGAATTGCTCCTATTGCATCCACTAATAGATGCATAGCTTCAGTTTCATGTATTGTATCAGACCTACAACACAAACACAAACTTCTCCTATTGTTGTGCCACCTACAAACCCATTGTTTGCCGACCTGATACAAATTTGCCTCACCACCTCAGTTTGGATTCTATAGACAATAATAGATGATGAGCTCTTGAATAGTTCCCAACACCATAATTCTATAGAAGTCTTCATAAGTTTGGCTGAGAGAGATGCATCCTACCCTCATTGACATAGGCTTCTATAGAAAAGTACTAAGGATGACTCCAGGAAATTATACCCAGACATCTTCAGAATGATCTAAGGGGTTGTTTGAGTGCACTGTTTTGCTAAGAGATTGGAATTAGATTTGGAATTTTAAATACAAGTATTTATGAAGATAATATTTGGATAACTAATGGAGTAGTTTGTGATTGTTGTTAGTTTTGGTATTTTGATACAATTGTGTCCTTCTAAATCTCACAATGATCGACATGATTGAGAAATTCCATGTCTACCTCTTCCCTGAGACCCCTTCCCCACTCCTCCATTCTCTCTCTTCACACCAATGTCTACTTTCCTCCTTTGTCTGGAGGTACTGCCTCCACTTCTCCATTTCTCTCATAGCATGAACCTCCACCCTCCTCCTCTATCTTTTCATTCTGTACTACATCATGTTTCTCTTCTATTATCTCTTCAATCCTCACAAAGACCCTTCCGATGGAACTAATTAATGGCCAACAAGAAAGTCTAATTTTTGTTGCTCCTCCCCATCCCTCCACACACACCTCCATAATATCTCTCCTTTCGCGCCACTCCTTCCTCTCCATTCTAATTTTTTCTGGAGATATACCTGATTGATCTTTCTACTCTCTGTGTTTTCTTGTTATGCAGTATGTTCCCTCCACACACACCTCCACATCCTAGTTTTCTCTAGAGTTACACCACAACTTATTTTTCTACAACCTTAAAAAGATGATTTGAAGCATTCGTATTTGGATTTTATGCAATTAGACTCCCCAAATTTACAAATTTCAATGTACTTAGGAATATGCCATTTGAATGGGTCCTCATACTAGGAGATGAGGTTCCAACCAAATGATTGCACTAGATGTAAAGACCCACCATAGATCAGATTTGTTTTAATGAAAACTCCTCCTATTATCTCTTAATTTGGAAATAAAAGATTAATAACAAAATATTAGTAATTATGATGATAGTAACGACCAAGGTGACTTTGAGTCTTAAGAACTAGTCATATCATTTTCATATACCATGTAGTTTATTTGTGTATACCTATTTGTAACATGATTACATGTACATACAATAAGGTATTATACAGTGAACATGAAGTCTGAGATTTCTATGGGGTGGAATATATTCATAATACTAACATAGCAGACAGTGTTTAGATGGTAACTAGAATGATATGGGTGATAAAGATAGGTATAAAAATTATTGAGATCATCTAGTCAACTAATGGTAACTTCTCACACCAATGTGTACATGTTAGTGAATAGACAAGTCATGAATATAATAATTCTTGGGTTACTGCTACTATTGATTGTAACTAATGGTTTAATAATGACCTTCTAACTATTATTTTAGATAATATCAAGATATATTAGATTGAATAGACATGGCTTTGGTATGGTTTATGAGAGGGAGTGACATCCATGGAGGCCGTGGGAACAGAGGATGAGGGGGCTTTGACGGGCGATCAAGACCCCCTAACTACGATCCAAGAAGGCCAATCAATATTTGAAACAATTGGAACAAGATTGTACTCACTCTATTAAAGAGAAGCATGTTTCTCATATTGACAATAATGGTAACAAGAAGAACACTAAATGTGAAAATGTTCATGCGTCTTATGCTGAAAAAGTAGGCAAAACCACTTCCAAAATTTACCATCATCAATATCTATTCCAACTGACTTTCTGCAAGTAGTTGGCAATCAAGATTGTGTGAGTGGAGTAATCCCATCCTTCACAATTTATCAAGATCATATCACCCTGCTCTTGGAACCCTGGAAGAATGTTGAGGTATCAAAGAGGCATTATATTACAGTGGGATTCCACATGCTCGACAATCTATTGGAAATCCTCCGGAGACCTACACCCAATTTTGTATGACCGGTCTGGAGGTGGGCTATTATATCATCTAATTCCCAAAAAAGACGGATTACATCAAAGTCATGAAGAGGGGGTGGGGGTTCATGGATGATCTTTGATAGCTACATATTAGTAAAGTTGTGGACTCCATCCTTCTAACCATATGACCCTATCCAAAGATGGTTTGTGGTGTGGGTACGCATCCTCAGTCTACCCATGTACCTATATAAGACTGAGCTATTAAACAACATTGGTGATGCAATTGGCAAGACTATAAAGATCAATTCAACAACTACCATGAGAAACCATGGTAAGTTTGTAAGAATCATCATCAAAGTTGAGACATCCAAACCCCTCCTTTTAGAAACCTTCTTCAACAATGAGTGCTTCAGACTAGAATATAGAAACATTCCTCTAGTCTACATGTGTTGTAGGAAGGTAAGCCATTGTGACAAATACAGTTAAAACTAGCCTCTTGAGAATCCTTTGGAAATGAAATAAGAAGGGACCGACAATAAAAGCACCCCGTTTGTGAAACATACTCGATAGAGATCCATGTCAAGAAACTAGAGTGTGAGACACCAAGGAAGCAGAATACAACCTCCAAAAAGAATTAACATGAGCATAACATTAATTTTATAAGTATAGATGATAACTATAGAACCTTATGAATATAACAATCATCAAGAAGTAATATAATTAAAAGTTTCATCATCATTATCTTTATTTTGTTTCATGATCTTGGAATTGAAATAATAATTTATAAATCATACATATCATGTAATTCAAGAAATATACATATGTATAGTGGAATGACCCGCTTACTGTGAGCAAAGTAAATTCTAGATTGGTCTTCCTGATCTTGAGTCAACCAAGATCTCCTAGACTTAATATCCTTGACATAAATTACCATCTTAAATAGAATCTAAACACTATGTAATTAGGAAATACATGTTCTGATATTATTAAGCTAGGGTTTGAAAAGAGTGAAATCAACTTCCTTGTTAATATACATTTATAAAACATGTTGTTGCACATTTTTTTGACAACATATGTAATTACTATGAGTTTTCTTATTACTAGACAATCAAAAAATACAACAAATACAAGTTGGAAGTTACCAAAAAACATGACCACTTAGTCTATCTAGTCCAACCATGGCTTGTCACACGGTCCAAGGACTACATCCCAGAAATATGTGATGGTCAACAAAATAGAGGCTAAAGAATCTGATTTTTCCCATGGCAGCACGATACACATCAAAATGAAAATAGGGGTAGCGACATAAAATAGTCGATGTGATGATAAACCATGAACATGACACTTTTGTGGAGGAACAATAGCAAAAATCTTGATATCAAAACTCGCTTCATATTCATAAGGTTGGACACTCAGTCTTTAGCCATCTTCTATAGAGTTTGTCGAACTCAGCAAGCCAAGCTAGAGGTCAAATGATGGCTGATATGTAGAACTATGTTACACCATGGAAGACAAGAAGAAGCAACTAGGCAACCATGCTAGACCCTACTAAATTTGCCTCCAACACAACACACAAACTCACAATGGTCCTACAAAGCTATGTGTGGTAAACACATTGCAAACGCTCGTCAAATCATTGACATTGGCCTATGTGTTAACAAATTGGTCAGAAGGGGAAATTTAGATTGGGCACCTTTATGGAGAAATTGTGGGAGCAAGACGCTTCTTTGCATATTCATAAACCTATGTGAAGTTTATTTCTTTGGTATGATGGCCTCCCTAGTTGTGGAGACCTTCTAGAGTTGTAGGAAGAGGAAAATGTATGATCATGCTCTTTTGGGGATTGTGAGGATGATTGAGAGGTTGCCTTGCAATTTTGGGGGTTAGTTGTGTGTTCTCGTGGAGTTAGATTTATATTTAGAGGATCATGGTTATGTTGATGATCACAAGAGGTCGAGAAACTCAAAACAGGGAGTCCAGGGTTTGTTGAGGGTGTGTAGGGCATAGACTTCCATCCAGTTTGGGATTGAATGACTCAAGAGGCAAAAAAAAAAGGTGGAGGATAGATCAGTATGTGGTGGGATTTATCAAAGAGGGCGCAAGAAATAGACGAGACTTGGTTCTGATGAGGAGTCCATGAGACCCCTGACTTGGGTGAAGGTGATGAGTCTCCATCTTGCGATGACTCTAGGTACTAAGTCCAACCCGGACTTCTGCTTTGTCAAAACTAGTTGTGTGACATGCATTATTCAATCAAAAGCTTAATTCTACTAATGCTAGAACACATAATCAAGACTATTTGTTGATTTTAGGTAGTCCTTTTCTAAATCAAATTGAGGTAACAAGGATTATGAAAACTTAATAAACTTTTGTATCCTAAGTAAATTGAGGGTGCATTATCCAAAAATCATGTTAGTTTTCAATTTTGAGAGTCACCACTATATATTGTTTCCTTTTAGGATAAACATGTGTTTGTTGATTTAGGATTATCCAAAAAGGTTTAGAGGTCCATATTTTCAAGGAAGCCACTTATTATCTAAATAAGCGCATGTGGTTCATTTTGGGTCCAAAAGTGGACATCATTTAGGTAAATTTCACGTTTAACTCTAATGTGACACTTCCATCAAGGATATAGTTTGTCTCATTAAATTACAATATGATCAGTAATGTTCACAACATACTGTTTTTTATTGGAACTTAGGGTCATAAGTTAGTTTATTCACATATCTAAAGCTATTTAGGGGTTGTTATAGGTGGTGTTGGAGCGCACCTCAACTACATGAAGGTAAATCCACTTATATTACAAGTTACTTTGCCAAGCTCAAGAAAAAAGGGGAAACAGACCTTGTTGGAGAACCTTGAGGAGTGGGAAAGGTCTACACAATCATCCAAGAAAAGTAGGAGATCACATCTGAGGTTTGAAATGTTCAAGGGATTTGTGCCGAAAACACACAAATTATTTTAAAAATCTCATTAAATGACACAATACATCAATACTTATGTCTAAGAACATGTGGCAACACAACCATGCAAATCATATTAAAATTGGGATTCTCAAACTTTCACTGAGTAGAGGCAAAAGGTTTCTTGGGTGGGATGGTATATGGGTTATGTGGAATGAATCCATATGCCATGTCAAAATTCTTCTCATCCATAAGAATTTCATTCAGTGTAAGGCAAACAAATCCAAATTTTATACTTTTTTCTACACCAAAACCTAGATTCACATTTTTTGACTCTTTGGGGAGCATCTTTGGCAATTCACCAACTCCATAAACCTACCATTGGCAATAATAGGTTATTTTAATGCTACCCTTTTCCATGATGAGAAAATTGGATCAAAGTGTTATGATCCAAGAAGCGTCAAGGATTATGTTGATTGTTTGGAAGTCACTTGGCTTTAAGACCTTTGAGCATCAAGGCTCTAAATGACACGTAAAAGAGACCTACTACAAGTGCACATCAATTGCATGTTTTCAAATCATCAATGGGGTGACATCTATTCCCATAGTTGTATCAAAGGCTTGACAAGAATAAATGTAGATCATGGTCCTCCACTAACATGAACACACAATATTCTCAAGACTAACACACCTATTCCACACTTGCAAGATGAGCCCTCTTTTCCCAGCTGATTGAAAATGCTTGGGGTAAGCAATCCCCCTTCATTGATGTTGCTACTTCTTTCTTGCAATGAGATAAATGATGTGATCTAGATTGTTATATATGATGCTATAAATTAAAAGATAAGCTTGAGGTCCACATTCACCAAAGTTAATGTTTTCTCCCAAGAAAAATGAATAGTACATCAATAGTGTATAGCTGAATTCCAATCTTAACTCAATAATATCATATCCAATGAAGAAAAAGAATTGTGCTAGCACACTCTTTGTGAATGGATGAAGCTTGGTGATGAAAAAACCCAATTCTCTCATTATTATACAAGGTAAAGTAGGAGGAGATCTAATATCACCAAGCTCCAAGTCAAGAATGGATCTTGGATAGAAGATGATTGTTTCTTTAAAAACATGGTACACTCCTATTTCATGCATTTGTTTTTTTGAAACAAATAAGAATCACAAAAGAGATTCAATCATACGTTTGTAGGATCTTTCACTCAACCACACCAAGTGGTGTTGTCTTATTGATCACCATACCTACAAAGATAAATTTGCATTCCACCTTCCTAAAGATGGCACCACTTAAAGAGCTGGGTCTTGACGGCATCAATGTACACTTTTTTAAATCAAATTAGAGTCGTACCAATGACTCAATAACCTCCAAAATTTAAGACATTTCAATGGAGGTCCCTTGGCACCATGAATGATGGATTCCACCATAGTCCTCGTCCCCAAAGTTCGTCAAACTATCTCTTACATTCACTACGACCAATTTCTCTTAATAATTTCTACTCTAAGTTCCTTTCCAAAGTCATTGTAAAGAGACTCAAGTCGTGGCTTCCCAAATGCATATGTCCAACTATGAGCAGTCTCATACTAGGTAGAATAATTTCAAAAAACATTTAGCTCGTATAGAAAGAAATATACAAAATTAGAACCAAGACATGTGGCAAGTAACTCCTAGCAATGAAACTTTACCTATCCAAGGCCTTCGACAAAATGAGTTGGGCATTAATTTAGGACACTCTCTCCCAAATAATGATCACCAACCTTGATTTCTTTAATTATGTCAATTATAAACTTGAGAACTACATAAATAATTTGGAATGGATCTCTCTTAGAAAAAACTGAGTTCATCTTGTGGTGTTAATCAAGGGCTTCCTTAATCTCCCTACAATTTTGTGTTCTGCATTGGAAGTTTCAACCAACTCAACTAGGAGTAGATTAGCAATGGGAACTGAAAACCCATACAACTCTTCAGACATGATCTAAAATCTCACACTTTTTCTTTGTTTACAACATTATGATCTTCAGTGAAGAAACAAATCAAGGTTACAACTCATTGCTTAGCACTCTTTGAAATGGAAATGGGCTAGAAATTATCAAAATCAATTTTTATTTTTCTTCTTCTCCCAAAAAAAGATGCTCACGAGTCATATGAACCTTGAGAACAGAAACAAGAATACCCATCATGAACAACCCTGGTAATCACTTGGAAGTACCCATAATCTATGAACAAATTAACAAGCACCACTTACTTACAAGTTGCAAGAAGAATCAAAGATAGGTTAAGCACCTAGTCAGGATAATTGCTCTTTGGGGAAGGTTGAGTTACACTTGCAACATCTATCCTCAATTCCTTGCCAATGTACACAATGTAGTCTGCAACACTCACAACTTTTACTTGCAATATAATTGATTCGTTTTGTGAGAACCTATTACACTAAATGAGATTACTCAAAACATAAAACACAATCAATAACTAATTAATCACATACCCAAAAATATGGGTAAATTAAAACCGATTTCAACGTCAGCACCCACTCAGAAACATTTGCATAAGAGCCCAACATCTTTCTTATATCCATACTATGCCAAGAATTTGATACAAATTGTTCTATCGTCTTATCCACCACATATATACACAGGAGAACAATATTCGTATATGCCACACAAACAAGTATTAATATGCTAATAAAAGTCAGATTCATTTGAAACACCATATACAAACTTTTTCTCACTCGGACATGAGAGTACAAGGATGACTCTAGGGCACACTAGACATCTAATCAACTTTATCAAAGATTCATTATTATAGCTCCTCTTTGCTTCCACATGTTTGTTTTCGTCACTTCTGATTACCTAAAAAAATGTGGTGAACCACAAGGGTGAGACCCATGTCCCAGCAAGAGATATAACCTCCAACAATGTTTATTGATTACAACATTTTTAAGTAATTAAGCAGTTAAGTTGTTTAATCATATATAGCAAATAAGATCAGTAGTACTGATGATTAATAAAATACATAAAGGAGCAAATAATAACTATCATCATTAGCCAGACTATCATCCTTTATCTTGTTGACTATATAAGCAATTCAGTATCATATGCATATCTAGCCTCATGAGAAAGTCTAGTAACATAACATAGCTAACAACATGAGCATGTTTGATTGGTTGAGCATATCAACATCATAAGAAGAGCTAAAAACATAAGCACAACTATCTGGATAAGCATGATTAATAGTATATGCATCCCTAGTTACAAAGGCATGGCTAGCATGCTAAACCTAACTAACAACATGAGATAGCTAGCATCATGATTATAATCAGTAGAAGCAGTATAGTTATCAACACAAGCATAGCTACTGTATATATGCATCTACAATCTTACGAATATCCACAACCTAAGTGTATCTACTATCTCTTAATTGCACTAAGCATCATTTTTATGTAAAGATAACAAACAAGGGTTATCATCCAATGTGAAACGTTGTGTATAACCCTAAAAAAATATTCCACATGGATGCATTACATCTTTTATTACGTCCCGGGGAATTTGAATCGTACCATTCAAAGTCCAACCGAACCATGCAAAGGGCTATTCGGTTTTGTACAAGATCTAGGAGTGTCGGTATCCTAAGATCTCTTCCCCTCGGTCAGTATGAGTAAAAGGCAGTGACATATCAGTCAAAGCTGCCACCATAGTGGCATATAGTCATGTAACTAGCCCACCTTGGTACAGGTCACAGTGCTAGAATCAAGGATATTCAAACCCAATCACTGAGGTACAATCATAGTTGTCCTCTAATCACATCATGTTATAATCACCGAGACACGACCACAGTCGTTCTCAATCACATCAGATGTATGAGGTGTGACCATAGCCAACCTCCACAATCTGCATTGCGGATGACAAGGATATATCCTCAACTTGCCACCCCCACATATTCAACAGTATGCACTCTGAGTTTCCCTTAGGAATACTCGTTTCACCATCCATCAATTTTTGACAATGAAGATGGTTCTACGACACATGGCACTACATGATTAGAGTTGTACTTGATTAGTTATGCCAATTGGGTGAATTAAGGATGCATCAAACACATACAAACCCTAATTCACTTCTAGAAAGCATATAAATATCACAACTTTGAAAAGATATAAAACGTGTGAAACATAATTTCTCATCCCATCATCACATAGCACTATTCACTAGCCATTCATGAGACCACACTAGTCATCATACTATCACAAGATATAAATCCTTTTCACAATATCACAGGGTATCAACCCTTATCAACATAAGAGGATTACACCTCATTCAGGGATCAACCATGCCCAAAGGTCATTAAGACCATCATACTATTCCCTACAAGATCATCATTATCTTTGCATGCCTTATAACAAGGCTCAACAACATCACTTACATATAATACACCAGATCAGCACAATATTACATTAAAGAGCTAGGAGATATTCATAAACAATCATAGCAGGGTTATATTAACATTAAGAACATTCCTTTATTACATCAACATGCAAGGAATCTAGATATGATTAACCCTCATCATATTCATAATGCACATGTTTTGCATAAGCAAGTATCAACCATGTGGCTATGACAACCACCAATTAACACATTAAGGTTATGATCATGTTAAGGAGGTTATTTCACCATCATGCCATCATATAAGAATGTTAAACATGAATACTCATCTTTATCTATTTGCATTAGAGTTGGGTTAAACAAGATAAATTATATTAATGTTACTAATCAACACTTATACCCAAACCCTAACTCACGACATCCCCATTGGATCATAGATGGATAAGGTGAAGCATCACCATCACATTCCATACTATTCTCAAGTATGAACCCACACATAAATCAAGGTGTAACCATTGGGTTATAGCATACTAGGGTTTCAACAACATTAACATAGTACTTCATGATTGTATTAGTCATTCAAGGACTATTCATACCCAATTACCATCACTTAGTTATATTAAAGCTAGGTATAACAAGTTATACCTCATTCGGGTTACATATCAAAACAATATGATTATCATCCCTTCTATCCATATGAGTGAATAGGTAAGACTACCTTATTAAGGGTAACCCTCCATTTGTTTCATCATCATTCAACCCATATCACCATACCACAATGTCACCCAGAACCATTGGATGTTTAAAAGGTAAGACCATTGGTTATTTACATAAGTAAACACTTTGTATAAACCACCTATGAAGTCCTTGATTTGTGATCTAGAAAGAATCACCATTTAACCCTAGACATCCCTTGATTAACAACACAAAAATTTCCATTGAGAGTAGGGTAAAACCCACAATTGACTGTTCATTTAAAACAAGCCATCCATTGTTAACAAGTAAGCTCCTTAAGTTGATCATATAAAGGAAACCATATAAATCACATTATTAGGACCAACATATTACATGAGCCATCATTCCACTTTATTGAAGGAATAAATAGTAGATCTTGGCTATTGGGTCAAGTTCATATGTTAAAACCATCAATTATAGTATAGGTTCGACCATTGCATAAAGTGACCCAAGAAACCATTGGTCTAAGGCTTAATTGATGCTACAACTATATGATTAACTCACCATAGATTTTGGAGATCTGATCCACCATCATTATTGACCATTAAGTCACCATATGTTGTTAGATCAACACTATATTCATTAATCAACATCAAATATTAAGATAATGTCCTCATTGATTGATAACATTATTAGGGTACTTAATGGTTGATCATTAAACTTCTAATTGATCCAAAACCTAACCTAAGGGGGTGACCATAGGTTGTCACCATCATCTGACACCTTTGATCTCTACCATTAGTTTTCATGAAGACAACACCATAGGGATGTTGCAATGGTACCATCACCGGGTCATGGGTTTGTAGAAGAAATCATGTTTAAACCCTAAAATTGACCATTGGTTGATATGTGCTTAGCACCATAGGTTGTCAACCCAACCTGATCCAAGTCATACTATACCTTTGGAATAATGTGCATATGATCACAAGTTCATCTAGAACTGAAATAAGAACAGGGAACATTATAAAAATCGAAATCCAAGTCAAACATAGCTTTTCAATGCATGGATCATCATTTTCAAGCAAGAACAAGATCTAGAAAGCTTATGGTAAGCAATAAATGTGGAGCAAGTTATAAAACTTGCCTCTAATGAGAAAATGAAACCCCACATAGAAGAAAATGTCGAGCAGGTAGGGTAGAAAATCCAAGAATAAGCTATGAACTTGTCCATCTAGCACCTTTCTTCATCAAATGAGCAAACCCTAAGCATAAGGAACAAGAAAGGTAGGGTTTTAGAGCTTTAGATAAATTTCTACCATGGAACATCAAGGTTCCGACCTGTAGGAAGATCTAAGGAATGAGAAGAGAAAGAGAAATGGAGAAGGAAGGAAAAAAACAACTTTCCTTGGTCAAAATCCCTAAAAGATGACCTTGGAAACCCTATGTAGGGATAAATGGAGCTCTAGGAGACCTTCTTCTCCATAAAGAGGTTGTCTTCTACCTTAGAGCACTTAGTTCCACAGAAAAACAGAGTGGAGTCATTGATACGGGTTAGAGGAAAGAGAAATCAATCATAGATTCGTACTTGGGCAAGGAAGAGGTAAATATAGCCCATGGATAAGGATGGAAGCAAGCATGAGGTGTAAAAGTAGCTTCCCCATGTTTCTATGGCCTTAAACTATTAAGAATATACAAGCACACATACAAGAAGATCCCACACCATCCTTATAGACCTTATTAGATTTCCTTTTTCTAATTTCCTAGCCAATCACACAATTCATTAGTTGATAGCTACTAAAGGTAGCTCATCCGTGAAGGGGTAAATCCTAAAATACCCTTAGAGAAAACACCTTCAAACTAAGGATTGAATAGGTACCCCATGGCTCAAAATGCTCAATAATGATGATATAATATCCAAGTAACATCATGAAAGTGATAAATTGCAAATAAAACCTCTCAATTGGGTAAATTGTAGAAAAGTCCAAAATGTGCATAAAATTGCATAACTTGCTCAAACAGTGTCCAAATTGGACCAAATTTGAAACTTAAGCTTGTGTTATGATTTCAAAACATATAACAAGGTTATATTATAGTTATAAGAATTAAAATATGATAATTAAGCTTATTCAACTCATTAAGCAAGTCCAAGGGCCTTACAACTATAAACCCCTAATAGGGATTTCGCCCCCAAAATCCAAGGTAAACAAAGATGAGTACTTACTTTTCACCTCATCCTATTACCTTCACATTGTTACTTGCATATCATGGTAATGTCACATCATTCATACATATCTCCTCTTGGGTCAACACAACCCCCCCCCCCACATAAGAAGACATTTGCAAATATGGAACATAGAAACTTGTTGTGCCACCTATACAAATCTAGTAGTAACTTACAACTTTAAATTCTAGCTATCATCCTGAAATTATATTTATTGTATCAACACATTACTCAAAAGTCATACTTGATAGCTTTTTACCAATCATGGCATGTGTCCCACACCATTCCTTGAAGCATAAAAAAGGCAATGTATCCATCCTTTTTTTATACACTAACACTAGAATTCATTGTCAGTTCTTTTTCAGCAATCAAAAGAAATGTTGACGCTGGAAGCTGTCATTCCATACAAGGAAACATCATTCCTAGTCAACCTTGTAAGCGGGTGAAACAACAACACTATCTTCACCTTACTAGGATTTACACAACCTACTTAGAAGACATATCATGATCCCATAAAGAAATTTAATCAACCCCATCTAACGTTCAACTTATCTCATAGCTATTGCTGCTTCAGCAACCCTAAGGTTTTTGAAGAAATATTGATCATATTTTTGACCATATTTGAAATACTTTGACATGCCATCATTCAAAGCTTGATATAACTTGTATGACATGACTGGAACACTTTGTTCCTCCTATTCATAAATTCTATTTGTACATTGGTTAGTCTAAAGGACATAACTCTAAAATCATCATGGTCATGTGAATTATGTCATCCAATCTAACTCTTATGCATTGATATTTGATCATAGGTTAATCTTAAAGGAAACTGTATCACATATCTATTGACCAACAAACCATCTATCCTTCATAGTGGTTTTTGCCCAGTTATCACTGAACCATACACAACATATTATAGAATCACTTTTGTTTTTCCTTCCAAACAATATTTATAAGATCATCATCAACTCACTCTCTCTCTCTATCTCTCTACAGGAGAGGAATACTTGGAATGTTCATTTAATAAACATCTCCAACCTTCACATATTTCTCATATTGTTGATACATCTTGGATACTAGGATTCATTACCTTGGTATCCACCTCATGTGCTATAAGGAACTCGCATCCTTATATCATCTACTTTTACCAATATAACAAATATCAAGATATATAAGAGGAGTCTTCCTAATTATTGGAAGGCTCAAAAGCAAAATCATCACAAACTTTATGAACTTGGAACCATAGTCCAAACAACCTTATGCTACAATAAGTTATCCAGCCTCATATTTACAACGAATCCACACATACCAAGTGGCAATGATCCACTTGAAAGTTGTGCCCTAGAAAGAAAAGACACAAAGGGAAACACACTTCCCACATCATAGCAGAATTGTTCAAGGGTTACTAGCAAAAAGGTAACCAATTCTATTTTCATTATGCAAGTTACAACTTCTTATGTATCATTTTACCTTTTTCATTTCAGGTTCCATGCCATTAGCATAGGAATCATCGTGATTAACATATCTCACTACTCCTTCCTTGATGACTATTTATCACACTTGGTATGTTCTCTTATTTTATTATGTTTTTCAACCACTTATCAACACGTTTCTTCATCAAATCGGGATCATCTCCCTTAATTTCTTTCACATGCCATGCTGATTTTACATTAACACTTTCTTACACACATAGGTTGGTCTGAGATTAACTCAGGTTCCACCTTATTTCTTTGTCATTGTCCCCATTCATCTTCTCATTTTGTACTTGTTATAGGAGTTGTCTCTATCTTATGTGGATTTCATACCTTGATTCACTTTACAAGCATAGGCTTATCTATCTTTTACTTTATTATCTTCTTGAATCACATCTTCAAGAACTCCTCTTTTGCTTATTTGTATTCAGATTTATATTTCATGGTGTTGTGTCTTTCTCTTTAGCTACCAAACATTCAAGTTTTGATATATTATGATGCAATTCTCATCTTCTTTAAGGTAGGATTGAGATATTCACGCCATTATTTCTTATTCATTATGCTCTTTAGATTGTCTAAAAATGACCACTTGATCAGAGTAATCAGAAAGATAACAATCTAAGAGTTCCATACTTACCTTTTCTTCAATAATTGAATACATGGCCAGGGCACCCAAATACTGAGATTAGGCAGTATGCGCCATGTTTTTGTGTCACGCTCCTAACTTAGACATCATCCTAGTCTTAAGTCCTAGTGTCCCTGTAGACTCAGTGAACCTAAAGCTCTGATACCAACTTGTGAGAACCCTTTACACTAAACAAGATTACTCAAAACATAAAACACAATCAATCACAAATTAATCACATACCCAAAAATATGGGTAAATTAAAACTGATTTCAACATCAGCACCCACTCAGAAACATTTGCATAAGAGCCCAACATCTTTCTTATATCCATACTATGTCAAGAATTTGATACAAATTGTTCTATCATCTTAGCCACCACATATATACACAGGAGAACAATATTCATATATGCCACACAAATAGGTATTAATATGCTAATAAAAGTTTGATTCGTTTGAAACACCATATACAAACTTTTTCTCTCCCAGACCTGAGTAGGATGACTCTAGGACACACTAGACATCTAATCAACTTTATTAAAGATTCATTACTATAGCTCCTCTTCACTTCCACATGTTTGTTTTCGTCACTTCCGATTACCTAAAAAAATGTGGCGAACCACAAGGGTGAGACCCATGTCTCAGCAAGAGATATAACCTCCAACATCATTTATTGATTACAACATTTTTAAGTAATTAAATAGTTAAGCAGTTTAATCAGACATAACAAATAAGATCAGCAGTATTGATGATTAACAAAATATATAAAGGAGCAGATAATAACTATCATCATTAGCCATACTATCATCCTTTATCTTGTTAACAATATAAGCAATTCAGTAGCATATGCATATCTAGCCTCATGAGCAAGTCTAGTAACATAGCATAGCTAACAACATGAGCATGTCTAATTGGTTGAACATATCAACATCATAGGAAGAGCTAAAACATAAGCACAACTATCTGGATAAGCATAATTAGCAGTATATGCATCTCTAGTTACAAAGGCATGGCTAGCATGCTAAACATAACTAACAACATGAGATAGATAGCATCATGATTATAATCAGCAGTAGCAGTATAGTTATCAACACAAGCATAACTACTGTATGTACACATCTACAATCTTAAGAATATCCACCACCTAAATGTATCTACTCTCTCTTAATTGCACTAAGCATCATTTTTATGTAAAGATAACAAACAAGGGTTATCATCCATTGTGAAACGTTGTGTATAACCCTAAACAAATATGTTATATGGTTGTATTACATCTTTTATTACACCCTGGGGAATTTGAATCGTACCATTCAAAGTGCAACCGAACCCTGTGAAGGGTTATTCGGTTCCGTACAAGATCTAGGAGTGATGGTATCCTAATATCTCTTCCCCTCGGTTAGTACGAGTAAAAGGCAGTGACATATCAGTCAAAGCTGCCACCACAACG
Organism: Alisma plantago-aquatica; assembly: GCA_963693085.1. Classification (NCBI taxonomy): domain Eukaryota; kingdom Viridiplantae; phylum Streptophyta; class Magnoliopsida; order Alismatales; family Alismataceae; genus Alisma; species Alisma plantago-aquatica. Next base: position 597,503,278 of record OY856409.1, read on the forward strand.
ACATATAGTCTTGTAACTAGCCCACCTTGGTACAAGTCATTGTGCTAGAATCAAGCGTATTCAAACCCAATCACTGAGGTACAATCATAGTTGTCCTCTAATCACATCATGTTATAATCATTGAGACACGACCACAGCCATTCTCAATCACATCAGATGTATGAGGCATGACCATAGCCAACCTCCACAATCTGCATTGTGGATGATAAAGATATATCCTCAATCTTCCATCCCCACATACTCAACAGTATGCGCTCTGAGTTTCCCTTAGGAATACTCGTTTCACCATCCAACAAGTTATGACATTGAAGATGGTTCTATGGCACCGGGCACTACATGATTAGAGTTGCACTTGATTAGTTATGCCGATTGGGTGAATTAAGGTTGCATCAAAAAAGTGGACATACAAACCCTAATTTACTTATAGCAAGCATATAAATATCACAACTTTGAAAAGATATAAAATGTGTGAAACATGATTTCTCATATCATCATCACATGGTACTATTCACTTACCATTCATGAGACCACACTAGTCATCATACTATCACAAGATATAAATCTTTTTCACAATATCACAGGGTATCAACCCTTATCAACATAAGAGGATTACACCTCATTCAGGGCTCAACCATGCCCAAAGTTCATTAAGACCATCATACTATTCCCTACAAGATCATCATTATCTTTTCATGCCTTATAATAAGGCTCAACAACATCACTTACATATAATACACCAGATCAACACAATATTGCATTAATGAGCTAGGAGATATTCATAAACAATCATAGAAGAGTTATATTAACATTAAGAACATTCCTTTATTACATCAACATGCAAGGAATCTAGATATGATTAACCCTCATCATATTCATAATGCACATGTTTCGCATAAGCAAGTATCAACCATGTGGCTATGACAACCACCAATTAACACATTAAGGTTATGATTATGTTAAGGAGGTTATTTCACCATCATGCCATCATATAAGAATGTTAAACATGAATACCCATCTTTATCTATTTTCTTTAGAGTTGGGTTCAATAAGATAAATTATATTAATGTTACTAATCAGCACTTATACCCAAACCCTAACTCACGACATCCCCATTGGATCATAGATGCATAAGGTGAAGCATCACCATCACATTCCATACTATTCTCAAGTATGAACCCACACATAAATCAAGGTGTAACCATTGGGTTATAGCATACTAGGGTTTCAACAACATTAACATAGTACTTCATGATTGTATTAGTCATTCAAGGACTATTCATACCCAATTACCATCATTTAGTTATATTAAAGCTAGGTATAACAAGCTATACCTCATTAGGGTTACATATCAACACAATATGATTATCATGCTTTCTATTCATATGAGTGAATAGGTAAGACTACCTTATTAAGGGTAACCCTCCATTTGTTCCATCATCATTCAACCCATATCACCATACCACAATGTCACCCAGAACCATTGGATGTTTAAAAGGTAAGACCATTGGTTGTTTACATAAGTAAACACCTTGGATAAATCACCTATTAAGTCCTTGATTTTTTCTCTAGAAATAATCACCATTTAACCCTAGACATCCCTTGATTAACAACACAAAAAGTTCCATTGAGAGTAGGGTAAAACTCACAATTGACTGTTCATTTAAAACAAGCCATCCATTGTTAACAAGTATGCTCCTTACGTTGATCATACAAAGGAAACCATCTAAATTACATTATTAGGACCAACATATTACATTAGTCATCATTCTACTTTATTGGAGGAATAAATAGTATATCTTGGTCATTGGATCAAGTTCATATGTTAAAACCATCAATTACAGTATAGGTTCGACCATTGCATAAAGTGACCCAAGAAACCATTGGTCTAAGGCTTAATTGATGCTACAACTATATGATTAACTCATCATAGATTTTGGAGATCAGATCCACCATATTTAGTGGCCATTAATTCACCATAGGTTGTTAGATCAACACTATATTCATTAATCAACATCAAATATTAAGCTAATGTCATCATTGATTGATAACATTATTAGGGTACTTAATGGTTGATCATTAAACTTCTAATTGATCCAAAACATGACCTAAGGGGGTGACCATAGGTTGTTAGAATCATATGACACTTTTGATATCGACCCTCAGTTGTCATGAAGACAACACCATAGGCTTGTTGCAATGGTTCCATCATCGGGTCATGGGTTTATAGAAGAAATCAGCTTTAAACCCTAAAATTGACCATTGGTTGCTAGGTGCTTAGCACCATAGGTTGTCAAACCAACCTGATCCAAGTCATATTATACCTTAGGAATAATGTACACATGATTACAGGTTCATCTAGAACTGAAATAAGAATAGGGAACATTATAAAAATCGAAATCCAAGTCAAGCATAGCTTTTTAGTGCATGGATCATCATTTTCAAGCAAGAACATGATCTAGAAAGTGTATGGTAAGCAATAAACGTGGATAAAGTTATAAAACTTGCCTATAATGAGAATATGAAACCCCACACAGAAGAAATCTCGAGCAGGTAGGGTAGAAAATCCAATAATAGTCTATGAACTCGTCCATCTAGCATCTTTCTTCATCAAATGAGCAAACCCTAAGCATAAGGAGCAAGAAAGGTAGGGTTTTAGAACTTTAGAGTAATTTCTACCATGGAACATAAAGGTTCTGACCTGAAGTAAGATCTAAGGAAGGAGAAGAGAAAGAGAAATGAAGAAGGAAGGAAGAAAACAACTTGCCTTGGTCAAAATCCCTAGAAGATGACCTTGGAAACCCTAGGTAGGGCTAAATGGAGCTCTAGGAGACCTTCTTCTCCAAAAAGAGGTTGTTTTCTACCTTAGAGCACTTAGTTCTGCATAAAAATAGATTTGAGTCGTTGCTCCAGGTTATAGGAAAGATAAATCAAGCATAGATTCATACTTGGGCAATGAAGAGGTAAATATAGCCCATGGATAAGGATGGAAGCAAGCATGAGGTGTAAAAGTAGCTTCCCCATGTTTCTATGGCCTTAAACTATTAAGAATATACAAGCACACACACAAGCAGATCCCCCACAATCCTTATAGAACTTCTTAGCTTTCCTTTGTCGAATTTCCCAGTCAATCACATAATTCATTAGTTGATAGCTACTAAAGGTAGCTCATCTGTGAAGGGGTAAACCCTAAAATACCCTTAGAGAAAACACCTTCAAACCAAGGATTAAATAGGTGCCCCATGGCTCAAAATGCTCAATAATGATGATATAATATCCAAGTAACATAATTAAAGTGATAAATTGCAAATAAAACCTCTCAATTGGGTAAATTGCAGAAAATTCCAAAATGTGCATAAAATTGCACAACTTGCTCAAACAGTATCCAAATTGGACCAAATTTGAAACTTAAGCTTGTCTTATGATTTCGAAGCATATCACAAGGTTATAGTATGGTTATAAGCATTAAATTACGGTAATTAATCTTATTCAACTCATTAAGCAAGTTCAGGGGCCTTATAAGTTTATGATCATTTATCTAAGGTGGGAACATGGAGAACAAATCCTTGATCCTAGTTGGCTGGAACAAAGTCATTGCACCCAAACATGATGATTGTTTGGGAATCAAAACTATCATATATATTCACTTCTTTTAAAAGCTTCTTGGCATTTCCTCACAAAACAATGATGTTCCTTGGTGCAAAGTTTGCTAATGAAGTATGGAATGACCTATCCAAATCTAAAAGGATGTGCTCTCTAATATGGTGATACATATAAGAATTGTGGCCTCAATTGATGTTTGCCACTACTAGACTTCTCCTAGATGGAACCATCACAACCTTTTGGCGTGATGATTGGGTATGATGTAGGAGAGTTGACTTGAAAGTCAACTTCACCATTCCTTCCACCCTTGAAAGTCTTCATGTTATAATCATAGTTGTATGCTCTAGTAACTGAGCGCACAACTTTTATCACCCATTGGAGCTTTCCCAAATTAGTGTAGGATATCTTCTAACTTTCTCGTCCTACCTCAAGCATCATGCAAAATAGCTTGTTCTGGATACACAACACGAGTTGTGTTCTGCCTACCATAAGTTAAGCAAGTCTACCTATAGGTTTACCTATAGGAGTTTCTTAATTACCAATACTTAAGAAAGTATACCTATATGAATTGCACCCAAATTAGTGGAGGATATCCCCAAATTTTTCCTCTTACCTCAAGCCTCAAGAAAAATAGTTTGTTATGATAACACAGTAAGAACCATGTTGTTACATCTTCCTCTTCCTACTAATAGTTAAGCAAGTCTACCTATAGCACCACACCAGGATGATGATCTTTCTATTGGTTGTATGTCCTGAGAGTCATGACATAATGATTGTAAAACAAATACATTGCATAGGATTTGTATATTAATAAAAAGAATTTTTTCTTATTATGTTTGTTTTAGCATTAGGATACTGAATAAATGTAATAATGTCCTAAGAATGTTTTGACTCAATGACACGGGGTTTGGGTTGTGGACTAGAACATGAGACCATATGTATACTCAAGAGTATTCATTCTTGCTATGTCATTATTCAACTATTATTTTGGATATTATAGGACAACAATAATGTATGAGACTAGTGTGTATACTGAATGGTGACTATGTCTCTTCAGTCAAGATATAGGATATCAATCGAAATACATGGGTACTTGTTATTGAACAAGTGCCACTAGCCATACATACCTTGAGAATGACAAATGGGTCATGGTAGTCATATTTATATATCAATGTGAAAATGGTGACTATGATCCTTAGACTTAAAGTCACTATAATGACCGCATGTTGTTCTTGTACTTTAGCACTATCCAACATGACTCTATATAAGGGTTTCTATACATGTGGTGATTGGGTATACTGTGACACTTGTGGATTATAGTGAGTGATTTAGATGGAATTTGTCCCTTCATTTGAGTGATGTCATGCCCACATGATAAATGAGAATATGAAAGCATGACCATGCTCATGTGAGTCAATATAATATTTTTGAGCTCACACAATCCCATATTATTCTAGTTCAAGAAACACATGCTAAATATTAAGTGAATGAGAAATCCATGCATCGATTTGAATCTAGATATCTTTGACAAATGGATTATACAATCATGGTAACATTGTTCACTTGTAGGTTAAAGCTATCTCAACTTGTTCCAGTCACTTGACTAGCAATGATGTGTTTCTAGATGCCTCTCTTTGCTTGCGTGGTCTTTCACATCACTACCAAAATAATGTGGAGCCTATGAGGTCACACACATAAAGATGCATAAAGGCATCAAAGATCTCAATCAACCACATGATTAGAATGGTTCTAAATTATGTACATACTAATTTCCTGCCCAATCAGTTGATTGAGAAAGCCATGTAGTTGAGTAGATGGTTTGAATCAATGAATTTATTGATGATCAAATGATCGATTGGTCACCACTTTGGACAAATAGCCAATAGGTCAATTAGGCATCCCAGTCAGTTGATTGATAGAAGTTATAAAAGAACAAGGAATAAGAGTCTTGTCTGGTTTGAAATCCATTTGGTAGATTGAACCAAGATTGGGAGTTTCTTGATCTAGCCACTCAATTGATTTTTAGGATTCTAAATCGACCAATGGATTCATGTTGATTTCCTAGCTTGATCAAGTTTTTAGTTACAATTAGGGATGGAATTAGATTCTTGGTAAATACAAGCACGTGACTTTCCTATAAAAGGGGTGGACATCCAAAGGGAAACACTAACATTGAAAAACACATTTTCTAAGAGTTCTTCTTTTAGAGAGAGAAAAATCCATCCCAAGGACAAACCACCTACAATATGAGAAGAAAACGGTGAACAATGCTAGTATGTTGATGACTCTGAGTTATACTTCCTCTTAGAGACCAAGGTGGTGCACCAATAACTCTCCAATCTACTTGGATGACGTAGAGTCCAAGGCCCTTAGGCAGAGGCTTGAGGACAGGCAACTTCTCCAAGGATAAGAGAAGGTGTTTGCTGCAAGACAAGGTAGAAACAACCACAATAAACACTTCAGATCCGTATATAAATGTGTGACTCCACACTGACAGAGGATGTGTCTAGTTGTTGGATAACTAGTGTGAACCAAGGTATATTTGATATTCCTTCTATGTATTTCATATACCAGCCTTTTATTGCTATAACACATCCATCGTTTGAGAGTTTTATTAGGAATCTTTTTGTATTTAAGCTACACCCTTTCCCTCAAAACCCTATAGTGGTATCAGAGTGAACATTGTACACTTCTAATGTTAGTTTGGGTTTTTGAACCACATATGCCATGTTTCACCTTTGAAACTGTTTTATGCAATGTAGGTGGATATGGAAACTAAATCATTATGGTGATTGTGATCTAAAATATGTGAACTCCTAGTTTTTATTGTGATTAAAATATGAAACATGTTCATGGCTTGCATTTCATGCCCCCTCTCGCTACATTACCCATGTAGAATTTCATTCTTGCAATTGGATTAGGATGATGTATTGACATCATCAATGGACCATGCTAGAGAGAAGGACATATATTTAAGCTCACACCACCAAGAAAGTTACTTGGTGGGTTCATGACAAATATGGAGCTCTAATACATCAACAATGAAAATACTATCAAACAGGGAATCCAACTAATCGATTGGCTTTCTAGTCAAGTGACTAAAAATCACTATAAATGAAGATTTATGGTTACATGAGATGTGAATCTTTTAGTTGTATTTTACAACTCTTTATGGATAAAGATGTTTCACTAGTTTCCATATCAGGTTTAATTTCATGTGGTGATTGTTCTCATACATGATACATATAATATTATATATGTAATGGTGATTGGGTGCATATGAATATAAAATCAAGTCCCTTAATCTAATACTAAGTTTAAGATGCCTTCCAACATGCAATAAACATGAAAACCTCGATTTACTATGTGTGGGGATGCCAAAGTGTGGTGCACATTCGATCTTGGGGAGGTGTGATAATAAGTATATGGGTATCCCAAAGTGGGGTGTATAATTTTTTTCTATTTGCCTTATTAATTGAATTAACCAAGGTAATATTCCTTGGATTAAGCACCTAAATGCATAGATGCATACAACTTAAATGATAATTTATGACAAGTAGTTTTAGAACTATCTATCCAAGGGTTGCATTGGATGCAATTGATAACTTTTACCTACATAAATAGTTAAGTTATGAGCGGTCAGCCAAAACTGACTTATAACTTACTGTATTATGGATCTTGGCTCACTAGAAGATTTTTTATGTCAATAGTTCGAATTTATAACGAGGGCTATTAATTTGATCAATATAGTGTGAGCATTATTAATTAAAGTCCAAATTAATATCATCAAATCAAACTAATTTTCAAATGAAATTCTTGACTTATGCAAATATTTTCTTTATATACCTAATGGAAAACACATATAACAACATCTCATTGCATTCAATCCTTGAGAAAGAAAAGTTGAGTGGGAATAACTTAAATGACTAGTATAGGACATTGAGAATCATTCTCACTCATGGGTGTATGATCTATGTCCTGGAAACACTAGCACTAAAAGAACCAACTCCAAATATTCCTAGAGCGCAAATTGAAGCTTATCATAAGCATACTAATGGATGTATTGAAACCAAGTGTCTCATGTTATGATACATGAATATTGAGATTAAAAACAACATGAGAACATGTGATTTCTACATATGTGCACACTTATCAAGAATATGTTCATGAACAAGCAAGACAAGAGGGATATGATGTCTCCAAGGCCCAGAATAAGTGCAACATGAATGAAGGTGATCCTATTGGGCCCCATGTACTCAAGTTGATTGGGTTTGTGAATATCCTAGTGAGATTGGGATTCCCTTTAGGCCAATAGGTGTCCATATGTAATACTACAATTGTTTCGAGAATCTTGCAATTTGTTTATCATGAACTACAAAATGAACAACTTTGTTTGACTGTAGTTAGAGTTTTTTGGTGTGTTGAAAATTGTTGAGATGAATATTGAGAATAACAAGAAAAACTCTATGTAGATGGTCAACTTTGGAAAGGGCAAGTCAAAAATCAAGGGAAAATATAAGAAGAGGTTTAATCTAGCCAAAAGCCCAAGTCTTCTTTACTTAAAGCTAAAAGAGTATTAGGCAAGGAAGTCAGTTGTCACCATTGTCACCAAGATAAACACTGGAAAAGAAATTTCCCTCTTTACCTTGAGGAACTAAAGAAAATGAAGTAGGGCATAGAGATCTTAACTTAAGTTATATATGTTATAAAGATAAACTTATTAACTTCTTCATCTTGGATATTGGATATCGGATGTGGATCTCACATACACTCTAATATACATGATATGAGAATAAGTAAACTCTTATTTAAGGGAGAGGTGGATCTATGAGTTGTTAATGGAGAAAGAGTTGTTGCCACAGTTATAGGCACCTATAGTTATCTATGCCCAAAGGGACTTCAGTAGAGTTAGAGAACTGAGTGAGGGTCAAGAAAGTATTCCACCATACATAGATCCAAAATCTAGGGAAACCACACACAGACACATCCCAATGTATCCCCTCGGTCTATATGTATTTGGGGCATAGTAGAGTTTGATTTCAGGAAAGAGCAGAATCCTTGATGGAAGAATAGGGGATCTAGTGTCGTACATCCCTCAGAGGTTGGGCCCCGAATACAATTTTGTTCTGGCTACACTTTCTACTAGATCTGATCCAACCTCCCTTGCTGACCTACACGGCTACCTGAGTACCAAACAGAAATAGAAACATTATTTATGTATCTTGTTTGGACAAGAACGTTTTTGAATTTCTAGTCAGGAATGGTCAATTTTATGTTTTAAAATATGAGATATTTTATGGTAGTGACCCAATGTGTTATAGTCTTTATTTATTGGATATTAAGACAAGTGTAGATAACATAAAATATCAAGAATTTAGAACTTGATGACTAAAAAAACTTACCTCTGGTACTTTTGTCTAGGGTACATAAATGAGAAATACATTTCTAGATTCCATAAAGATGGTTATGTAGACTTATTTGATTTTTTAGTAATAGAGACATGTATGCAGACCCTTAACTGGTAATAATGAGAGGGGGATATGCTATTGAGCATAAAGATGGTTATGTAGACACATTTCTTGTTTATTGGGCAAGATGACAAAAGCACCCTTAACTAGTAATGGTAAGAGGGGAAGTGACATATTAGGACTCTTACATATAGATGTGTGTGGACCTTTTAGCATACATTCTAGAGGTGGATATCAATACTTTATCACATTTACTAATAAATTCAATAGATATGGATATTTGCACCTTATGAAACACATATCACAATCTCTTGAAAAGTTCAAGGAATTCATGAATGAAATGAAAAACCAACTTGGCAAGAAAATTAAAGTACTATAATCTGATCATGGTGGAGATATATCACAATTATCTTGATTCCCTTCTAAGAGACTGTGATAGTGTATAATAGTTGACTTCATAAGGAACACCACAACTAATGGTGTGTCATAAAGAAGGAATTACACCTTGTTGGACATGGTAGGATCAATGATGAGTTTAGCTAATCTTCGCAATTTCTATGGGGATATGCTCCTGAAAATGTCACATTTAAACTCAACCACGTACCTTATGGATCAATTCAAAAGACATCATATGATTTCTAGAATGGAAAACATCCCAATGTGTTTTTTTGTAAAGATTCAGGGATGTGAATCTTATGTAAATAAATAGGTCTCTACAAAGCTTGGACCCAAGATAGGTAAATGTTTCTTTTCTGAATACCCTAGGGAAGTTAATACCTTAAGGAAAATAAGGGTTATTACTTTTGTATTCCATTTTGAAAACAAAATGTTTGTTGCAAGAACTAATGTATACCTTGAAAAGGAATTCATTTCTAAAGGAACAAATGGGAGGAGAATAGATCTCTAAGAAGTTCCAGGCCAACAACATAACAATAAACCTATCAAGGTAAATGAGGAACAAAAAGAATCACAAGCTTTGTTGAATCTCAAATTATAGATGTAAAATAAGAACCTCAGAGGTCTAGTAGGACATGTATGGAGTCAGAGACATTTAGATTTCTCATGAATCAATCATATAATTGTTGGTGATGAATTATGATGATACAACATCCCAAAATGAAGATAGTGAGAGACCAAAGTTTATTAAATGGCTTGTGGCCATGAGATCTGAGAAGAACCCCATGTGTGATAAAAAAATATAAAGTGGTAAAACCCATAGGATGCCTATGGGTTTTTAATGAAGTATGAACTATGGTGGATCCACATAGAGGGTTAACCCATAGGATACAAATGGGTCTTCAAGTAGAAGACTCTCATTGATGGTAATGTACAAACATGTAAAGGATGATTGGTTGCAAAAGGTTCCATACAAGTTTCAGGTATTGAATATGATGAAGCTATTTTTCTAGTTTCCATGGTTAAATCCATTAGGAGAATGCTTGCCATTGCATCTTATTATGAACATGAGATTTGGCTAATGGGTATAAACTTCCTTCCTTAATGTGAATCTTCTTGAGGATGTGTACATGACACAACATGAAGGTTTTTATTACTCCAGATGAAGTCAATATATTTGTAAGTTACAAAGGTCAACTATGGATTGAAGCAAGCATCTAGAATCTAGAATTTTGTTCTGACAAGAAAATCAAAGAGTTTGGCTTTATCAAAAATGAAGATGAACCTTTTGATTACATGAAGGTCAGTAGGAGAATAATTATACTTCTCATATTATATGTGGATGACATATTATTGATGGGAAATGACATACCTACTCTACATTTGGTTAAGACTTGGTTGGGCAATACCTTCTCCATGAAGGATTTACACAAATCATCCTATATTCTAGGAATCAATATCTATAAAGATATATCTAGAAGTCTTATTGACCTCAGATAGAATGCATGCATTGACAAAGTATTGATAAGGTTCAACATACATTGATTCCAAGAAAGAAAAATTACCCATGTCTCATGGAAAAAGCCTCTCTAAATTTGAATGTCCTAGCTATTTGGAAGAGTGGGCACTGCATCAACAATTGGATCTATCATGTATGAAATGTTATGTACACACCAGATGGAGCCCTAATTTGGGTCTTCATCTTGTGTTATTTTTCCTTTTTATTCACATCAGGATATTTGGAATGCATCTAATTCCCAATAATTATCACTTCATGACAAAGCCACTTATGGTTTCTCTTACATGTTTTTATAGGTACTTCAGTACCAACTGATGGAAGGGAGAGAAGGAGGATGATCTTAGGACTTACCTAGTCATATAGGATCCCAAAGTGAGCCCAAAATCTACTCCGACCTACCCCAAAGTGGTCAAGGGTTGAGTTGGAGCAATGAGAACCATAGATGGACACTTACAAGATTGAAGTGCATGTCAAAACTCCCAAAAAATGATTGTGGTATCCAACTATAGTTGTGCTACTAGAGTGAAAATCACAAATGAAGTCAGGTTTCAAGCAAGTCAAAGTATTTCAACCACCATGGTTGTGTTCATCAAAATGGGTGTGGTGTGTCGAGCCCAAAATTGTTGTATTGTCTAAAATGACCATGGAAGCAACCTCCAAAGATGGTTATTACTAATGCTACAAATCCCCCTACCTCCTCCACTACGAGCATGGAACCCACCATTATCGTGCTACCGTCAAGCCACCACGACCTTAGCACCCACCATAGTCATTCCACCTCACTCTATATCACCACATTTTTGTCTAGTCTTTTTCCTTCTCCACCGTGGTCGTTCCTAGATGTACCCGCCATGGTCATGGTAACCACCACGATCTTGCTACACACCTAACCCTAATTCTTTCCACTACTAATTTTAGCACTTTATCCTCACTTAACCCTAGACCCCCTAGGCCACTATATATACACTGGTGGTGGTTGGGAGTCAAAGGTTTGATGCTCCTATCCATCATATATTCCATCCACTCCTATCCCTCATTCACTTTATTTCCTTCCATATTATATCCCAAAGTCCCAACTTTCTAGGTTTTGACCATTCCACTTCCATTTTTCATGTCACTCCATACACTTGGAGGAGGACGCCAAGCTTGGATCTACTGTAGGTGAAGATTGGATCCTAACCACCAAAATTCATTGAGTTCTTATCTTCTTCTCCTTCTTCTTTTGTTATTTCTTTGATTATGAGTATCTAAGCCTCCCTTGTGGGGTGTTTGGGGTACAAATATGTAATCATGATACCATGTTCGGAAGTATCTATACATTATACTATGATTTTTTTGTCTATTGCTATAGAATTTCTTATTCTCCTTCCTTACCTCTTATTATGGTTGTTTCAGCTATGAAATAACCTAAGGCATAGAGAAAGGAGTGATTTTGGGATTTTCGATGGGAAAACTCCTAAGTCCCTAGAGGAACCTAAGCTAGTTTCTACCCCTTCCTCTTTATCCCTCCATTCCACTAGCCCTAGGTGAGACATCTAAGTGACTAGTTGTGTTCTTCCACATGAACTTAGATAAAGGGCTTGTTTAGTGATTGGATGGGGGTAGTGGGAGGAGGTCTTCATCGATATCCAGTACCCCTACATATAATGTATTTTTTTGTTGACTCCCTGATGTGCACAAATCATATCATCTTTTGGATCATGTTTGGTTACATATACATGTTGTTTTGACTCAATTATCACTCTCATTCATGCTAGATTCTATATTTTTAGCTATTCTTACTTGTCTCATGGTTTGGATTGTAGGTACTATATTTTGCAATGAAATGATGAGGAATATATCATATTATCTCTTATTGGATCACTCCTCAAGTATCTACATGTTTTGGGGTTTGAAACTACGCAAATACCACTTTTTACGGCATGTAATTCATACCTACACGTTGAAAGTTATGAGCAGAATACACAACGGCCTAGAACAGCCAAGTGCACGATGTGCTCCAAAAGTGCACGCCGTGCACCTGGGAGCGTCTGGAAAGTTGCACGGCGTACACGCAATCGCATGGCATGCACGCAATTGCACGGTGTGCACCTGGGAGCTAAGAGTTTCTAGAAAGTTGCATGGCATGCATTTCTTCAGCGCACGCCGTGCACAGTGCATTCTGGAGCAAATTGAAAGTTTCTAGAAAGTTGCACGGCGTGCACCTGGCAGTTCAGCATTTTGAAAATTATGAGTTTTTGTTTAAAACGAAGTGGCAACTTAATGGGAGGTTATGCTCGGTCATTTGTGTCAGTTCCCTCATCCCAGAGCAAGCCTAGAGCAGAGGAGGGCGATTTGGAGGAGAAAAGAGGTGGTTCCTTGCCAAAGAACCTCCATTCTTCTTCTCTTCTTCTCCAAGCTTCTTCTCCAAGGTGCAGCAGAGCTTCTTCACTCCAACAAACTTCTTGGGAGAGCGGTTTTCCCAGTTTGGAGCAGCTATAGAAGTGGGATTTCATCCTCAAGTTGGAATTCTACCTTTATTTGGTTACACCTTGGGATTGCTTAGCTTTTCCTTCTCTAAACCATGCTAAACTCTGAAATTTCTACACATTTTCTATTATACACTATCATGGATGAGTAGATTCTTTTTCTTGGGCATGGGAGAGTAACTCCCATGTCATAGCTTGTATGAAAATATGAATTTCATACTAAATGTTAGTTTCTTGCATGTTCCAAGAGTTGTTTCAGATCTAAAATGCTTGTTTGTGTGATTGGTCATCATACTTGCATGTTTTGTGCTTTCTTTCATAATCTGAGAAGATGTGTTTGAGAGTATGGAGTTACTCTTTTGGCAACTTGTCCTTGACCGCGAGAGTGGATGGGATTATGTTGAGGAGCAAGGTTTGTGATATGAAATACATACACGAGAGTGATGTATGGAGTTAAAATCATCATCACTTCACTGGGAGGTGAGTGATGACTACAAACCTCCTTTGCAAGTTAATTAACATGTTTAAATTCGTATTTTAATATAAGCTATGATTTGATAGTGAAATCCCAAGTCTAAGATCCTTCCAAATCTAAATCTTAACCTTTCTTAAGTGATCATTTACTGTTTTGTTTTAGATCTATAATTTAGTTGTTCTAATCCAATCATCTTGTGTACAACGATCTAGATTATTGAAAATCATCACTCTTGTGCCTAACTAACCAACGCTCCTTGTGTTCGACCTCGACTACAATTACTCTCGTATACTTGCGAGATATAGCTAGTTGAGAAAAGATCATTCTTATGATTGAAACTCGTTAGCCTAAATAGCCAATAAGTTTTTGGCGCCGTTGCTGGGGAGCATCGGTATTCCTATTAGAGTAAGCGTTGTTGATAAGTAAATGAGACTAGATCACAACCTTCATATCCATCATCATATCCATAAATCATAATTCATCATGATCATCATAATTTGTTATATGTTCCATGTTTGTTTTTGTATCTCACTCACCTTGTTTATTTGCAGGAGCATATGGGGTGTTCATAAAAAGATCCTTGAACCGTGCATATCTCTACATTCAGAAAATGAACGCATCATTTGCAGCCCTCATGGAGCAAGAAGGAGTGAAACCCAAACATGTATGGAGGAATCACAACCCACACAACCATCATCCATGTCACCATCATCCATGTCACCTTCATATGCACCATCCTCATATACACCACCAACATCCATACCACATACACCTCCACCATCTACGCCATATCCACCTAATCTTTCAGATCCACATGAAGAACTAGTTGAGGAGGATGACCTTCCTCTTAAGGACTACTTTGGTATAGCTGCAATGCATATGAGTGAGCCTATCAATATTTCAGAATTTGAGGCAGAGGAGTTTTCTATTAGCCCAACCATCATACAATTACTACAGTTGAATGCATTTGGAGGGACACCAATGGAGGATCCAAACCTTCACATTGCTAAATTTCTACAGTTGCTAAGCACCATAAAGATATATGGTGTTCCTACTGATGGGATACATCTAATCCTTTTTCCATTCTCTCTTAGAGATAGATTCAAGGCATGGCTCTATACTTTTCCAAAGAAATCAATCGACACTTGGGAGGAGCTTCTAAAGGTCTTTTTGGCAAGATATTTTCCACCTAGTAAAACTTTGCAGCTAAGGAGTCAATTCATCAATTATTCTTAAAGGGATGGAGAGACCTTGTATGATACATGGGAGAGGTTCAAAGATCTTCAACATCTTTGTCCACATCACAGTCTAAGAAATTGGCTTCTATTGCAATCTTTCTATAATGGTTTGTGTTGTAATACAAGGATCTCTATTGATGCAGCTGCAAATGGAGCTCTAATGAATAAATCTTATGGAGAAGCCTATGCTATTATTGAAGATATGGCAGAAAATCATTGACAGTGGAGTCTGGCTACAAGATACCACCCATCCTTTTCACATATTACTTCCGGAATGCAAGTGTAAGATCACACGGTTGGTGCTATAGACATAATTGCAACAAAGTACATAGCCATTTCAAGCAGACAATATTATTTGTGATGCATGTGGGTTGTTTAGACACTCATCTTCTACATCTTATGCTTCTTCTATTTATTCACCAATGGGATACACTCCATCGGACTTCTACAGCAATGTGAACCCGAATTTCATTCATCCACAACAACCGCAAGTAACTCCTAGATTACAGTTCATGCTTGCAACATTTGTTTCAACTCAAATGCAGCAAAATGAGGAGTTCCAACAACAAAGACAATCACTGAAGGGTGCCATTTGCCAACTCTCTTCTAAGGTGGACGATATTGCCACTCATACACACATCTTGGAGAAACAAATTGCCCAGCAAGCTCTTTTCAACAAAGAAGCATTTCCACCTTTCTTGCCTAGTCCACCGGAGATGAATCCAACATATTTCAGGCCGGTGACATTGAAGAATGGAGTTGTTATAGAGGTATATCCTTCAAAGTATGATGATATTGATATCCATGATGATTATGAAGTTGCAACTAAAGGGGAGAAAGCTACAACACATGCTCTACATGTTGATTCTTCAAGCAAGCCATGTGTCCTTCCTCCTCACACTCTAGATGACACATTAATTTATAATGAGAAAACTCTTCCCAACTCATATTTTGATGATGCTTTAAAGGGGAATGAAAAGACAAATCCTATTGGTATACAAAAGATTATTCTTTCTATAGCTCATACGTGCTTTTGCTTGCCCCAAATCAAGGACATATTTGCAAGGAGGCATCAATCTTTAGCACAACAATTTCCAGCCTCAAATCAAAGCAATGGAACTCCATCTTCATCATTCACCATGATAGGTAACCAGTTGTAATCCTCTTGAGTTTGCTATATGTAGTGAGGACACTACTAATTTCAAGCTTAGGGGGAGAGCAACCGGTCGGTAGTGTAGTTTTATTTCCTTTTATCATCTTTTCCTTAGTTGTTGTTTTTAGTTCTGCGCTTCTGGTGGCAAATCTAGCATGATATGAGGTTTATCTTTTATATGTGGATAAAACTTCTATTAATTGATTGTCTTTTTTTATGAGAAATATCATTTGGAGAAATTGTAAAAGGCATGCATTGATCAAATGAAACCTTTTGGCCATCAACATGTGCTTAACTCTAGTTTATGCTTCTAGCCTGAATATTCATCTTTCACATCCTTGATTGCTTAAAAGATGTAATGGCTTCAATTTTTGTGAGTAAATCAACTTTACAACATCATTTGGAATACGGGATGCCCTTTCCAAGCTCTTAGTACATTTTCAACCACTCTTTTAATGAAAAAATTTCAAAACAAATGAATGAAATCTAGCTAATGTTGCAATTTGGTTGACTCTCCTATGTTTTGGAAAAATTTTAAAATTTCTTTTGCCTTATCTCATCTTTATACCCCATAAAAGATGGCTAAACTGCCCACATATCATGCTAGCCTAGTGTAAGTCTGATCTAACCACGATGGTTAGGTGGTATGTCTTAAAAGAGGGTAAAATACCCCAACTGACATTCCACGTGTGCATAAGCCTACATTAGCAGTCGAGTGTCGGAACCCATAATCCATTGTCATGTCATTTTTGGGAAATAAAGAGAGTATAGCCAAAATTGTCAATTTTAACTAATATTTCATCATTTGTATCCCTAATAGTTGAGAATTTGAATTGTACATCCACTAAATGTTTGGCTTGGTCATCCAAATTCTACTTAGTGTTGTTTAATTGATTGATTCATTTAATTGTGACAATCCCTGCTGAACTAAAAATCTATTTCTTGGGTTTTTAAGTTGAATTGATGGCTATGAGCATAAACATGTTGATCATGGTTGGTTTGGTCTTATACACATGTTTCATTTCATTTGATCTATTCATGAATTTGACAATTCTTCATTTATGTTTCTATGCTCTTTTTGCTTGAGGACAAGAAATGGTTTAAGCTTAGGGGGATTTGATGTGCACAAATCATATCATCTTTTGGATCATGTTTGGTTACATATCCATGTTGCTTTGACTCAATTATCACTCTCATTCATGCTAGATTCTATATTTTTAGCTATTATTACTTGTCTCATGGTTTGGATTGTAGGTACTATATTTTGCAATGAAATGATGAGGAATATATCATATTATCTCTTATTGGATCACTCCTCAAGTATCTACATATTTTGGGGTTCGAAACTACACACATACCACTTTTTACGGCATGTAATTCGGACCTACACGTTGAAAGTTATGAGCAGAATACACAATAGCCCAGAACAGCCAAGTGCACGTCGTGCACCAAAAATGCACGTCGTGCACCTGGGAGCGTCAAGCAGACTGAAAGTTTCTGGAAAGTTGCATGGCGTGTACGCAATTGTATGACGTGCACCTGGGAGCTAAAAGTTTCTGGAAAGTTGCACGGCATGCATTTCTTCAGCGCACGTCATGCACAGTGCATTCTGGAGCAAATTGAAAGTTTCTGGAAAGTTGCACGGTGTGCAATTTGGGTGCACGGTGTGCACCTGACAGTTTCAGCATTTTGAAAAATACCAGTTTTTATTTAAAATGAAGTGGGAACTTAATGGGTGGTTATGATCGGTCATTTGTGTCAATTCCCTCATCCCAGAGCAAGCCTAGAGCAAAGGAGGGCGATTTCGAGGAGAAAAGAGGTGGTTCCTTGCCAAAGAACCTCCATTCTTCTTCTCTTCTTCTCCAAGCTTCTTTTCCAAGGTGCAGCAGAGCTTCTTCACTCTAGAAAGCTTCTTGGGAGAGAGGTTTGCCCAGTTTGGAGCAGCTGTAGAAGTGGGATTTCATCCTCAAGTTGGAATTCTACCTTTCTTTGGTTACACCTTGGGATTGCTTAGCTTTTCCTTCTCTAAACCATGCTAAACTCTGAAATTTCTGCACATTTTCTGTTGTACACTATCATGGACGAGTAAACTCTTTTTCTTGGGCATGGGAGAGTAACTCCCATGTCATAGCTTGTATGAACATATGAATTTCGTACTAAATGTTAGTTTCTTGCATGTTCCAAGAGTTGTTTCAGATCTAAAATGCTTGTTTGTATGATTGACCATCATACTTGCATGTTTTATGCTTTCTTTCATAATCTGAGAAGATGTGTTTGAGAGTATGGAGTTACTCTTTTGGCAACTTGTCCTTGACCGCGAGAGTGGCTGGGATTATGTTGAGGAGCGAGGTTTGTGATTTGAAATGAAATACATACACGAGAGTGATGTATGGAGTTAAAATTGTCATCATTTCACTGGGAGGTGAGTGATGACTACAAACCTCCTTTGCAAGTTAATTAACATGTTTAAATTCATATTTTAATATAATCTATGATGTGATAGTGAAATCCCAAGTCTAAGATCCTTCCAAATCTAAATCTTAACCTTTATTAAGTGATCATTTACTGTTTTGTTTTAGATATATAATTTAGTTGTTCTAATCCAATCATCTTGTGTACAACGATCTAGATTATTGAAAATCATAACTCTTGCGCCTAACTAACCAACACTCCTTGTGTTCAACCACGACTACAATTACTCTCATATACTTGAGAGATATAGCTAGTTGAGTGAAAGATCATTCTTATGATTGAAACTCCTTAGCCTAAATAGCGAACACTCCCTCTACCTCACTTTGTTCACAACTCTACCTTTTTCCCTTGATCTAGGGCCTTCATTATTCGTAAATCCACATTGTTACTTGTAAGCATGAGTGGCTAGACCATTTGACTTGGATTGGGAATAGAGACTAAGGCTCTCCCAACATGTTGATATTCATATTTTCATTGAATGTATATATTCTTAGCAATGTTTATCTCCTTACTCTTATTCATGAATGAATTGCTTGCATGATTAGCTTCCATCTTACGATGTTTGCCTCTAAAGAGTAGAAATAGATTGGATCTTGAGCTAAGAAGTGGTGTGAATCCATGGAAGTCTTGGATCACTAGAGCTAATGTTCATATGCATGTATATTTTGATTGTTCAATTGTCATCCAGAGAGGGATACATGCTTATGAAAAACCACTAGAGGGGGGTGAATATGGTTTTATAGAGATTTTAATAATAATTCAACCAAAGCAAGAAACCACAAAAATATTGGATAAGGGGACAAGGATTTAGAGTAGTTCCAACCTTACAAAATACTAAGGCAGTCAATCCACTACCCGGTTGCTTACCCAACTGGGATTTTGAAAGAATTTAATTTTATTACCTCGCAAGGATGTTACATAAAATTACAATTATTTTCACCAAACCCTTCAGACAACCTTCACCTAGAAGTAGTCTCACCAACCTCGAAGCAGCCTTCCTTGAAGTAACCTCAAGCTCCCCCTTGAAGTACCCTTCCTCTTGAAGTAGCTTCCCATTGAGACAGCCTTCTTGAAGTAGTCCAAAGTCCACCTTCTCCATTGAGAAGACCCTTATCCACCTGAGAAGTCAAACCCTCTCCAATCCACAGCCTCCAACCATAGGAGTAGCAAGGAGAGTACAAACAATATAAAGGAACAAGAAGGAAAAATAGAAATTACAATTACCGTTGTAGCACAAGGCTTGATTTCCTATATCAAGCATTTTGATCTCCTAACCAATGTATATAGAAGTGTTGGTGCAGTGGATAGGAGATGCTAGCCTATAGGACATGAATTTGGAGCAATGGGAATGAATAGCCAATGTTGGAATTGCTTTATTGCTCACAAGAATGAATAGCCAATTGCAAGTATTTTGCTCAAGTGTAGCACAAGTGTGTATTGGGTGTCCTAAGGCTTTTCCTATTTATAGGAATGGCCTATGAATGCTTAAGGACGTTCTAGACACTTTCTAGGGGGTTCTAAGTGCTTAACTAGCCGTTAGGTATCCATTAGTTGCTTTAGCAACAGCTAGTTAATTAACTCTAAAAAGTGCAGACAGAACTCTTCTTGATCGACAAATTGTCGATCGAGAGTCCTTCTCGGTCGAGGATTTGTCGACCGAGGGACATTCTAGAGCAAGTGTTTACAACGTTCTGATCCAACTCCCAACTACTTTGTCTGCTGTGTCTAACGGCTACCTGAGTCATTCTCGATCGAAGAGTTTGTCGACCGAGAGTGTTTCGGTCGAGAAGTTTGTCGACCAAGAATGACTCTATTTTAATGTTTTAAACTAAGTACTAAGTGTGTGTATGAGTGTGCAGTTGTGACACTATTATAGGGTATGACCTATCTAAGTATTGTGATTGGCTAGGGAAGATCTAACGCTTGATTTGCATTATGGCTAAGTACTTGTACATTATATACTTGTACAAGTTTTTACATTTGATTACAATCATGAAATTGAAACATTTTGAGCGTATAGATCTTCCAAAGTTGTGTCATCCACCTAGTTCCTGCAACACTCAAGTAGCACGTTAGATCTACAAGAATGAAATGTTTGTCATCATCGAAACAAAGGGATTATAATAATGTCCAATTTAGCCAACAATCTCCCCCTTTTTCAAGATGACAAACATTTCCTAAATATAAAATAAGGAAATATATATCATATGAGTTTCATACCTAAAGTTTACCTTATGTAGCCATTCTTGTTTTGCAAGTGGGTGCTGGCCGAGATATTATGAAACTCATTTTATTTTATGTTTTTGATTTTTATATTACTTCTCCCCCTTTGTCATTTCAAAAAGATATCTAAGATAATCATTTAGTATGACTTTTTATTTCTCCCCCTTAATTTTATGCTATGCTCCCCCTTAAAGAGATATTCAATTTAAAAACAAGGGATTAATGCAAACCAATTATTATTAAATTTAGCCACAATTTATTTCTCAATCATTTACAAAGGATGTTAAGCCTTGAAATGATATGAGTTCCTTTTAAGTTCATGGCATATGTGTATTGATTTCTCATCCATTTTGCAAGGGATGTTAAGCCCTGAATATGAGATTCTTTGAAGCTTATAGTAGAATGTATCTCTAATCAAATACACGGGATGTTAAGCCCTAATTTGTTTAGAGAATTCCATTAGGAACAAGATATATGTCATATTCATGAATATTGTAGATTTCTTTGTTTTCATTACCAAAATTACTTTTAAGTATACTAAGGTCATAACAAGCTTCAAATGATGTTTACAAAGTTTTGTAAGATTCTTAATCTTATAATCAAAATAGTTTTTGTGAGCTCCCCCTTATTCTTATAATTAAGATAATTTAAGGATTGTAAGGTCACAAATGGTTTTTAAGATTTGTTTTTGACCTTTTATTTGAGCTTTATGTTTTCAATATGATGAACACATTTTGAATCAAGATACTAAGGTTAAGTGCAGTAAAATGATGTACAAATAAACATTTTATCAAGCTTATTTTAGGTCGACCTTGACTTCGACCATAGCGCCCCTTGGTCAAATTTGATTTCAACCAAGAGGCAATTTCTGCAGATTTCCAATTTGAACACTTATATGTGAAGTATAATTTTTGCAGATTTTTAATTTAAAATGCATTTGTGCCATGAATTTTTTACTATTTATGCAAAATGGCATCTTCATATGAGCTGGATCATAATGATCAAAAACAATATCCATTTATGGTTTGTATATATGGATCAAAGATTATTTTAGCCAAACCAATGAAACATAATTATCATGGCACAATTATTATGATAGAACAATAGAAGTATACCCACAATGCAATGATCAAGATAGAAGCATATAATTTCATGAAATACAATGATTATGACCATTTAAATTTTAATACGCATGGTTCCTATACCATAGATAGAACAAGAAATACTTAGGATAAACCATGTAGACTATGATAAAACAGTAATTTCCTTGATTAAATCAACATGGTTCATAATTTTCAGTTTTAAGCCAAACCATGTAGAGGATAAACTAAAATAATCTCATTTATTGTTCATTGATTTTCAAATTTTAAGACAAACCATGTAAATGTACATGCTTAATCAACTTTTTCACTCAATGAATAAGGTTTGTTCAAAATTAGTCTTCATATAACACTTTTGCAATATGTTTAAGGATTTCATATTCATAATGTTATACCTTAATTCATGATGCAAAAAGATCAATATGTCTTGTTTCAAAGATGGTCTCCAAGATTTATTCTTGATTTTCATATTAAATCAATCGTTAATAACAAATTGATAGAAAACTAGATTAATTGAAAATAGGTTCAGCAGAACTTGATTCGGTCGAACTGTTTGTCGACCGAATTTATCTCGGTGAACATTTTTCTCGATCGAGAATGCTGCTGTTTGTACAAGTTTTATCAGATTTGTTGCAAACTTGAAAACAATAACCTGCTCGGTCGACTAATTCTCGACCGACAATGTTCTCGGTCGAACATTTTCTCGACCGAGAATGTTTTTGTACTGTTTCAGAGCTATTTTCAGTAATTGTTTCCAAGTAAAACAAGAATATGAAAGTTAAAGCTCGATTGTGTTGAGATATGACATTTGTATATCAAGAATCAGTTTAGGTCAAATCTCAACTAGTCAAATTTAAATCTCTAAGTTTTAGGAACCCAAGCTAGATCATCATTCCTTTTCTTGTATGGCCATGAAAAAGAGTAGTGTCCAAGATGCAAGCAATAATGACAACTAATAGAATCAATCTCATTTCTCTTTCTAGGAGTTGAGTTGTTCTTGGGTACATACATGGATTGATTCTCTAGAACTTGTGTCCTTCTCCAACTAGGTTTTTGATAATATTTTCCCTTAGTCTTATAACCTAGTCCTCTCCTTCCAATTTGATGATAAGAATCATTTAAGATATTATCAAGAATATTATTGTTACTCAAGCTACTCACTTTTTGTTGTAACTTCATAATCTCATTCATTTTCTTATTGATATATAATTTTGCTTGATCTAGATTAGATAACAAAGAATCTCTTTATTTCACAATAATATCATAATCTAGATGTGTACACAAAACAAGTTGTTTTTTAAGATCATTTACTTGAGTTTGCAAGTTTAACTTTTCTAGAGAAAGAAGATTGCAATTTGCTTCTACAAATTTCAGCTTAATATCATAATCTTCAATAGCCTTTTTAAGATCTTCATTTTCATATGTGAGAGCAAGAAGTTTAGCATTTAACTCATCATTTACTTTATTTGATTTCTTAAATTTCTACTTGCACTCAATATATTTCTCATGTGTATCTTGAAAACTAGCAATTAGATCTTCTTTTAGCAGATCAAAAAGACTTACCTCTTCTTCTTCTTCTTCTTCATTTGTTGTAGCAATAAGACATTCTACTTCTTCTTTTCCATCATCACTATCATCACTTGAATCATCCCATGCAGCTTTATATGCTCTTTCTTTATTTTTGTGAAATGATTTCTTCCCTTTCTTAAGTTTTGGACAATCACCTTTCATGTATCCCTTTTTGCCACATTCAAAGCACCTGGAAGAAGAACCACTAGAAGTTTTGTTAGTTTT
Source organism: Alisma plantago-aquatica (assembly GCA_963693085.1). NCBI lineage: Eukaryota > Viridiplantae > Streptophyta > Magnoliopsida > Alismatales > Alismataceae > Alisma > Alisma plantago-aquatica. The sequence continues at coordinate 597,527,184 of OY856409.1, forward strand.
AAAACTTTTATATTGCTTACCGTTTACAAAGACAGTTTCTTCTTCACTATCATCTTCACTTGTGTCATGACTAATCTTGGTTGATGCTTTGAATGCAATGTCCTTCTTTCTCCCTTGTTGAAGATCACATTCTCGTCTTTCTTCCTCTTCTAAAGTTGCCTCATGTGCTTCTAAGTTGCCAATGAGTTGCTCCATCCTTAGCGGGGTGAGATCATTTGCTTCTTCAATAGAAGTCACCTTGGGCTTGTATTTGGGAGGGAGAGATCTAAGAATCTTTGACACTTGATCTTCTTCAGCGATTACTTTGCCTAAAGCATTCAAACCATTTACAATAGAAGAAAATTTTGCATACATTTCACTAATAGACTCATTTTGATCCATACGAAACTGTTCAAATTTTTGCTTAAGCATTCCGATTTTAGAATTCTTAACTTGAACAGTTCCTTCATATGTTAGAGAGAGTCTATGCCATATCTCATATGTCGTTTCACAATTTGATATTCTATTGAATTCACCAACGGAAATTGAACAATAGAGTATACTTACAGCTTTTGCATTCATTTGGGCTGATCTTACCATATTAGCATCCGAAGTTGCATACTCTGTTTGAGGGAATTCATATGGATTTGATACCATTCTCCATAGATCCCAGCTAATTCCTTGGAAGTAGAATTGCATCCTCCTTTTCCAGTAGGTGTAGTTAGTGCCATCAAAAGGTGGAGGTCTTGCCACGAGTGTCCCTTCTAGGTTGAGGTTGTTGAGTACCCCGTCACCCATTCTTCAAGACTTTGTTAGAGTTCCTTGAAGCCGTGCTCTGATACCAATTGAAAAACCATTAGAGGTGGGGTGAATATGGTTTTATAGAGATTTTAATAATAATTCAACAAAAGCAAGCAACCACAAAAATATTGGACAAGGGGACAAGGATTTAGAGTGGTTCCAACCTTAGCAAATACTAAGGCAGTCAATCCACTACTCGGTTGCTTACCCAACCGGGATTTTGAAAGTATTTAATTTTATTACCTCGCAAGCATGTTACATAAAATTACAAATACTTTCACCAAACCCTTCAGACAGCCTACACCTAGAAGTAGTCTCACCAACCTCGAAGCAACCTTCCTTGAAGTAACCTCAAGCTCCCCCTTGAAGTAGCCTTCCTCTTGAAGTAGCTTCCCGTTGAGACAGCCTTCTTGAAGTAGCCCAAAGTCCACCTTCTCCACCCAGAAGACCCTTCTCCACCTGAGAAGTCAACTCCTCTCCAATCTGCAGCATCCAACCCTAGGAGTAGCAAGGAGAGTACAAACAATATAAAGGAACAAGAAGGGAAAATAGAAATTACAATTATTGTTGTAGCACAAGGCTTGATTTCCTATATCAAGCATTTTGATCTCCTAACCAATGTATATAGAAGTGTTGGTGTAGTGGATAGGATATTCTAGCCTATAGGACATGAATTTAGAGCAATGGGAATGAATATCCAATGTTGGAATTGCTCTATTTCTCACAAGAATGAATAGCCAATTGTAAGTATTTTGTTCAAGTGTAGCACCGGTGTGTATTGGGTGTCCTAAGGCTTGTCCTATTTATAGGAATGGCTTATGAATGCTTAAGGACGTTCTAGACACTTTCTAAGGGGTTCTAAGTGCTTAACTAGCCATTAGGTATCCATTAGTTGCTTTAGCAACTGCTAGTTAATTAACTCTGAAAAGTGCATACATAACTCTTCTCGGTCGACAAATTGTCGATCGAGAGTCCTTCTCGATCGAGGATTTGTCGACCGAGGGACGTTCTAGAGCAAGTGTTTACAACGCTCTGATCCAACTCCCAACTACGTTGTCTGATGTGTCTAACGGCTACCTGGGTCATTCTCGGTCAAAGATTTTGTCAACTGAGAGTGTCTCAGTCGAGAAGTTTGTCGACCGAGAATGACTCTATTTTTACATTTTAAACTAAGTACTAAGTGTGTGTATGAGTGTGCAGTTGTGACACTATTGTAGGGGATGACCTATCTAAGTATTTTGATTGTCTAGGGAAGATCTAACGCTTGATTTACATGATGGCTAAGTACTTGTACATTATATACTTGTACAAGTTTTTACATTTGATTACAATCATGAAATTGAAACATTTTGAGCGTATAGATCTTCCAAAGTTGTGTCATCCACCTAGTTCCTGCAACACTCAAGTAGCACGTTAGATCCACAAGAATGAAATGTTTGTCATCATCGAAACAAAGGGATTATAATAATGTCCAATTTAGCCAACAGCTTATAATCTAGATCTAACCAGGTCCTGACAGAGGAGGGAATAGATACCTATGATGATTGCTTGTAAATTATGCCAAGGGTATAAAAATGTGAATGTGTGTTTGCATGTTTGTGAGTGCACTTGGTTGGTGAAACTTGATCCAAGTTTTATCCATATACTGAAATCTATTAACAATCTACACAGTGTTTTGTTTTATTATTTTTTTTTACTTTGTTCTTTTATTCTCATTATGGCTAACTTGTTCCATAAGGGACACAATATCTATCTTTTGATTCAACTTATCTAAGCTAAGGCATCAAATCCTACATAGTTTGTCACCTTCCATGTGTTTCAACCCCTCTTACATATAATGCATTGTATTATTGTTCTGGACATCTAAGGTATTGAGTATAGATTTACAGTCCTATTAACCCCAATCCATCCCGATTTGGACACATGAATAGTATGCAGTCATTTACAGTCCTATTAAATGTCTTATATCTCACCTTGACTCATATAATTCTTTCTTATACTTAGTGTGATTCATTTTTTCTTCACCAAGGAAGAAGTTATGGTTGTGGAAGGAAATGGAAACAAATATAGGAATAGGAACAACCAATCCCCACCACCAACTATCGTATGTGGAGTGAAAAAACCAGTCACTGACTCATTCATATATTTGGTCCTTAGGAGATACCCATGCTAATGAGATGAGTCAACATGGTGTCCTTCCAAGAGTCAATGTTGTTAACTTTAAGCTGAGGACAACCCTCATAGTTATAGTTCACCAGTGAACATTGGGAGGGTATTCATTTGAGCGAAACCCTTACCATCACATTAACACCTTCAAGAATATATGTTATGCCTTTAAGATTGACAGGGTTCCTCAATAAGTGACCTATTGTAAGGCTTTCAACTTCTCTTTGAACGAAAAGGTTTTTTGTGGTATCAAACCTTGAAACATGGAAGTATTCTGAGCTTGGAGACCCAATTTAATGCTTTTATTACTAAGTTCTTCCTAGTTGAGAAAACAATTAGATGCAAAACCAATATCAGTGGTTTTGTTTAGAATCCTACATAAAAAATGAGTGATGCATGGGAGAGATACCAAGCATATTAGAGAGATTGTCCCCACCACAATTTTGCTAAAGGATATTTGGTTACTGCCTTTGATAATGACCTCACTTAGAGTGAAAGGGTGTTCACAAATGCAACAACAGGGAGTGGCTTCATGGGTAATGACACAGAGTTCTCTATTGAGATCATAAACAATATAGTTGTTCTACAATATGGTTGGAACTATGAAAGAGGTCCATATGAAAATGTTTGTATTGTGGAAGATACTTCTGATTCAAAGGCCTCATGAGCCCTCTCCGCCAAGCTTGATAAAATCTCCATAGATGTTTGTGCCTTGGAGGAAACAAATGTTAAGGGTAAGCATTGTGTGTAGACTATCATGAATTGTGTTATTGTGGGGAGAGAGGGCATAGTTCCAACTACTACATATACACCCATGAAGAAGAAGACAACCAAGAAGGGTCAGTTGGAAAAGTTTCTTGTGACAATTATAGGAGACCAGACTATCTAAGATTTTCATATGGAAACACTATTGTAGTAGAGAACTATCACATGCTTAATCATCATAACAATCCAACTTATAAACCACCTCGTTTTGGGAGAAGGGGTGGACCATTTGGGTTTACTCACTACACCAACTTCCAGCACAATAGCACCAACTTTCATAATTACAATCAGAGTCAACCTAAACTTGATTTGATGGCTAAAATGATTGCCTCCACAAAGAGGCAAGCTGAGATTGATGATCACCATCATCCAAACCAGTTTGGATTGATGATAGGCTAAATTAAGGCAATATTAATAGCAATAACAGTAGGTATGATGCAGGCTTAGATAAGGAGTATGACCAAGGAGATAACCGATATGCAACAACACAATAGAATGACTTATCAATGGCTCATGCATATATCAGATCTATCAAGAACTTAGTTGGAAGAATCCCGTCTGACACAAAACAAAACACATACATCTGTGAAACTTTTATGATGGCCACTCTTAGGTCAGGAACAAACCTTGAATCAAGACATGTTGAAGTTCAACAAGAGAAATCTCTATTTCTAACAGTCGACCAAAAACCATTAAGGTCAAACAAGAGAACATCCATGCATATATTCCTGAGAAAACAACACCAAAAGAGAAAGGCAAGGGAAAGAAGTCAACTAAACATAAGAGATTGGAATTTGTTGATGAAGCCATTGTCAATAGAGATCCATATGCTCTAAGCATCCCATTTTCATATAAGTTGATCAAAGCCCATCTTAGGAAAAGATATGAGGAGTTTATAGAAGTTTAAAGAAGTTGCATCTTGACATTCTGTTTCTAGATTCCATCAAAGAAATGCCAACATATGCCAAATTCTTCAACCGAAAAAAGGCATGGAGATGAGGTAGAAATTTTCATACTGGAAAGGATGTCAAATGCCTTTGTGCAAGCAAAAAATTTGAGCAAACATAAGGACCCTGGAGACTTTAATATCCCATTCTATGTGGGGGATAATGAGAATAGAAAAGGGCTTGTCAATTTGGGAGCAAGAATAAGCTTGATGCCATTAAGACTTACCCAAAAAGGCTTGGTCTATCTGACATGGTAAAAATTGGCATGAGGATCCAGCTATTTGGCCATATGTTCACAAAAGTAGTTAACATTGTTGAAGATGTTCCAGTAAGGGCTGGAACATTCTTCATCCCATGTGACATAGTTGTGATAGACATCATCAAAGACCCCTCTTGCCCTATGATCTTTGGAAAACCCTTCCTATCTCCAGGAAGAGTGTTGTTTTTGTGGAGGTAGTGATGATAACAATCCAACTTGGAAATGATCACATTGACTTTGGAGTCTAAGTCTCTATAAGAAGACTGTCATTATTCGAATATGTGTATTTTTTCGATAGCTACAACTAATTGTGTTGATATACCAGAACAAAATGCCATATTGGACCCTTTAATGGGGCCCTAATGGGACCTCTAATCATGATGATCTTGAGGTTGAAAGAATCATTAGAATACATGTATATAGATAAAAATGACAATATAGCTGAAGAAGACTCAGAAACTGAAATAGTTACCTATGCTTCTTTAGAAAGAAATCATGTGGGTAAAGAGATACAAAAACACTACCCAAGGGCCTTAAATACGAGTTACTAGACCATGAAGGAAGAAATTATATTACCATTTGCTCTACTATTTCTGGGGAGTAGAAAGAACTCTTATCTGAAATGAAATTGAGAAGGAAAGCCATTAGATACTTTTTTTGATGACATAGAAGGACTAAACCCACTTGATCACATGCACAGAATACACCTAGAAGAAGATGCTAAACCACTATCTCAAGGGTAAAGGAGGTTGAACAAGAACCTAAGGAAGGCCATAAAGAAAGAAGTCATTTGTGACTCTAGAATCATATACACCATCAACAACTACAAATGAGTAAATCTAGTTCATGTAGTGCCCAAAAGGGTAGTATGACATTTGTGAAGGGAGAAAATGAAGATGATATTGCACCTAAGAATGTAATCAGGTGGAGGATGTGTGTTGATTATAGGAAATTGAATTCAACGACTAACAAGGATCATATTCTATTATTATTTGTCAATCAAGTGTTGAAGGTCTAGTCCACCGCTCTTATTTTTGTTATATTGATGGTTACTCAGGGTCTTATCAGGTGCCACTCCATCCGGATGATTTGGAAAAGACAACACTCACCTATGTATATGGTACATATGCTTTTAGGCAAATTCCATTTGTAATATGTAATGCACATGTGACTTTTTCAAAAGATGCATGATTTCTATCTTTTCTCATTTTCTCAAAGACATCATGGAAGTGTTTATGGATTATTTTTCCATTTATGGGGCAGCCTTTAATAAATGATTAAAGAATTTGTCTCTTGTGCTGAAAATATGTGAAGAAAAGCACTTAGTGCTCAATTGGGAAAATTTCTATTTTATGGTACAAGAAGGAATAGTGCTAGAGAACAAGGTCTTTGAGAGAGGAATAGAAGTTTATCTAAGCAAGGTTGATGCTATATCCAAACTCCCACTTTCCAATTTGGTTACTATGGTGAGAAGTTTCTTAGGCCACATAGGATATATAGATGCTTTATCTAAAACTTGTCAAAAAGCTTGAATCATTTATCATGTTTACTTGTAAAGGATGTTGTTTTTTATTTCAATGAAAAAGTTTTATGGGGCTTTAACACTTTCAAGAATGCTCTCATAACAACAACCACAATACAAGCACAGGATTGGGACCTTCCCTTTGAATTAATGTATGACTCAAGCGACTCTACTGTTGGAACTATCTTAGGCCAAAAAAGGACAAGAAACATCATGTCATATACTACGCTGGCAAAATGTTGGATGAAATCCAAGTAAATTCTACTACCATAAAGAAAGAAATGTTAGACATTGTCTATGCTTTAACAAGTTTTGATAGTATCTTACAGGGTCCAAAGTAATTGTGTACGGACCATGGGCTTCAAAGTATATTATGATGAAGAAAGTAGACATGTAAATGGATATTCAAAATCCACACATTTGATTCAGATTCAAGTCTAGAATTTTGAAGGAAATCCAATATCCTCCAGATTTAGATTAGATTTTAGATATTGAATTTCAAATGAAAGTTTTGGGTATTGATATATCCTCTCTAGGGGGAGAAATCCAAATTCCACAAATATATACATATATTATTAAATTTATATTATATGTATATAAAAATATAAAATATAGACACTTGATAATATATATTTAATGATATATCCATGTTTCATGTATATAATATGTATTAAATTATGCTTTTGGGTTCGGATCGAATATTTATTCGAATTTAGATATTATCATTTTGGATCAAAAGTATATGCTATCATATGTTATCTGTCAAATATTGGATTGAAATTTCTTTTTACTTGGATATCAGAAATAGCAGTATCCACTCTGTATTCGATGCATTTACAGGTCTAGAAAAAAATACAAATCCAAGATTTTTGAGATGGGCCCTCATATGATAGGAAGGTATATGAGAACATTGTGGTCGATTATTTATCTAGAATGCAATTGGAAGAAGATTTTTTTTCTACCCATCAACTATAGTTATCATAATGGATTTTTGATGCTTACGAAAGCTATTGGTCTAGTGATTCTATGGTTTGTAGACATTTGTAATTGCTTCTTTCTAGCAGTTACCTATTAATGTTAGAAAAAATGAGAAGGAGTAACTCTTCTTAGATCAAAAAAGCTTTCTAGGATGACCCACTTCTTTTCAGAAGGCATGTTGAAAACATCTATAGAAGGTGCATATGTGAAGAGGAGGTGCCAAAAATCCTACAAAAATGTTATGATTCACCATGTAATGGTCATTTGGAGGAAGATCAAACAACAACTGAGGTGTTTCAGTTGAGATTTTACTGACCAACTACATTCGAAGATTCTCAAGTTTTTGTTAAGTCTTCTAATGGATGCCAAGGACTGGAAATATATCAAGGCACAAAGAAATTCCTATGTCTGATTGGATAGAAGTGGAAATATTTGATGTGTGGAGAATTAACTATATAGGGCCTTTCCCTTCATCATGAAGCAATAAATATATCTTGTTGTAGTAAATTATGTATCTAAGTGAGTAGAAGAAGTGACAACTCACAATTGTGATTCAAAAACAATGAGGTATCTCTTTAACAAAGTCATATTTCTAAGATTTGGGGTCCCTAGGACTATCATAAGTGATGGTGGATCCCACTTCACATAAAGGCAATTTGAGTCACTCCTGAGAAAATATGAAGTAAGGCACAAAGTTGCTATCCCTATCACTCATAAAAATATGGCCAACTTGAAGTGTCCAATAGATAGATCGACCAAACATTATAGAATAAAATGGGTAAGTCAAGAAAGGATATTTGATAATGTTCTATGGGCATATAGAACAGTTTATAAGGTACCTATAGAGACCACTCCTATATGTTAATATATGGAAAATCATGTCACCTACCAGTGGAGCAGGATAATAAAACCTTTTGTTCTATCAAGTTCCTCAACATGACCCAGACAGGGTAGGGAAGAAGAGACTTTTACGTATCTAAGAACCTAAAGAGATGAGACTGCATGCTTATGAAAATGCTTGTATCAACAACGAAAGAAACAAAGTCTAGCATGATTCACACTTAAAAGGAAAAGATGTCAAAGAGGGAGACAAAGTACTAATGTTTAATTCTTCCGTCAGGTTGTTGCCTAGAAAATGAAGATCAAGATGGTCTAAGTCATTTATTGTCATAGATATTTACCCATCAGGAATGAAGAAACTTTACAATGAAAAATTAGAGACCTTTCTAGCAAATGGGCATAGAGTGAAGAGGTACTATAAGGATGAAGAAATTATAAGAAGAAATAATATGTAGCTTGATGAACCATAGAACTGGCCTTGAAAGAACATAGAAAGTCAAGCTAATGACTCAAAATTAGCACTCCATGGGGGCAATTTAAGATCTCTCAACTTTTTGCAATTGTAGACTTTCAATTTTTTCCTTTTGGTAGCTTAGTTTTTTATCTTCATTATGCATATTCTAGCTTTGAATACATTTTTTTATTTGTTAATGTTAGTGTGCATATAATTAATTACCGTCACTAACATAGACCAATGATGTAAATCTCATTCACCAAGGAAAGAACCTAGGCACTAGCAAGAATATTTGTATTATTTCACTAGGGTAGAACTTTCATTAGTATATAGAGAGGTGAACTTCCATAGGTCCCTACAGAATGAATTTGTATAGATCAACAAGGTCTAAAGACTTCATCGATGCACTAAACATATAAAACCATCTGAAGGCACTAATTGGCATTCCATCAGTAGGAGCCTCAATTATTTCATTGGTAGACCCCTAGAGCAAACGTTTCATATAGGCTAAAAATTCACTTTCATCAAGGTGCGATAATTTGGATTATAGTCAATAATCGTTGCTAAAAGATTTTTATCGGCAGACACATGTGTAAGATTTCATCAACGAAGGGTCAGCAGTTTTCAAGCGATGCATAGGCACCAATGAAGCAACTGGGTCCCGCATATACTTGTAGATTTAAGTATAAAAAATTACAATGGACTCCTCTATTAATTCCTTAACAACCCTAGATTTCACAAAGAGGATTAAAAATGCTAATCGTTGTTCCAACCAAAAACCTAACCTCTGCTCAAATTTTCTCATCAACTCTCATACGACCCAAGCTTAGAACCATCATCTATGGAGTGTTATCGACCCCTTGGGCATTGGCAAAAGCCACAACCTTGATTTTCTCGACCAGTGTGCACTAGTGAACATACAACACGCTTGGTTCCATCGACAAATAGTTAGACAAAGTGAGAAGAAGAACCAGAGGTTCACTAGATAGAGCTTGACACCAATTCTAGATTGTCATCATCACCACAAAGACAAAGACCAGGAAGCAACTATGTCAAGTCTAGGATTGTTGGAGATTTTTTGGACACTCTAGATGACACCATCAATCTTAGACCACAAGTGTAAGGCCTTATTACTGGTATTCCTCCTTCAAATCTTGATGACATTTTGTTTCATTGGCATCTGACTTTAGTGCCACCAAATCCCATTAGTTTTGTTCAAACCCTAAATTTTCATTAGTATATCATTACTCCAATTTTCCATACGAGAGGGAATTCCCCCCCCCATTGATTCAATGTTTTTATAAACAACCAAAGAGGACTTCATAGTCTCCCTTCAAAGTGTTTACCTCACAACTGCAATCTGAGTTCTCACCAAGCCCAAGATTTCCATCGACACCTGACCCTCCTCTTTGTAATTATTCTTCTCTGAAGGAAGTTTTCATCAATTGACAGCTTGTGTTAGTGAATTGAAAAGATTTTCATTGGTCATTTGGCTCTATCTTTCATTGTTGGATCTTCTTTAATCGGTATCACATTGCTTCTATTTTCATCGGTCATTTGTTTATAAGCCTCATGTCATTTGACAAAATTATTATTGGATGCAATTTTTCTCCTCTTCAGTTGATAGTTTTTCTTCTTGTTCATGGACTAACCAATTAGAATTCTATAGTCCATCGGTTGTTGAATGTTGATCAGCCTCCAATGATATTTCATTGGTTGAGTATCTCAACCTATTCCAAGACTAATTTATTTCTTCAATATATTATGAAACAAGATGTCTGGTTTCAAAGGAAGTGGGGCCCTACCTAGAGAGCAAATTTAAGAGATTCTAGAGAAGGTACTCAAGTGCCTCAGAGATAACAAAAGCAATCCAATGAAGGAGCATTTTGAGATGGATCTAGAGAGATACCACATGTAGAGCATCTCGAACCCTAGTCCATCTAAGTCTGGAAACAAAAGGGAGGTCACCCTTTCCTCGTTTGAATGTGTACCATCTAAAGAGTAAGGGAATAAGAAAAAGAGGAAGGCAGTGGATGTACCTCCCAATATCCCAGCAAATAATGAAACTAGGACAAGGAGAAAGGTGTAAGAAGAAGAAAAACATAATCTAGCTAAAAATCAAGGAACAACATCAGGACCGCTTGTAGAACAAACTATCCCTTCAAAGGTTGTAGAGGAACCATTGGTTGTGGTGGTCCATAATGAAAAACCATCATCTACATAGCATACATGTCACCCAAATAACACATTCGTCCATAAAGACAAAGAACATCAAACCAATTATGACCCATGATGCACAATAGGATATTTAAGGCAACAATGTATGGCTGTGAGAAATCCCCAAAAATTGCAGGGAACTCCCCAAAAAACTAGGAACATATACTACAGTGAAGCGTTGATGAAGCAAATCAAATTGTTTTTGCCTACTTATACTCCCAATCATCTTACAGTGAACTAACTCTAGAGTTCATGTCATCATTGAAAAAGCTTCCAATGGAAGAAGAAGAAGCAGAAAGAGAAGTGGGGGCCTGCAAGCTTGCAATAAGACTGTTCAAAAAAGGTCATATTCTAACTGAACAAATGTTATATTAAATCTTTTACAAATCAAATGAGCATGTTAATACCTCCAACAAAGACAAATATGGTAGAGAAATTAGTTGGTTTAAACATGTTGGTATGTATGCCCAGAGAGTCAATCATGTGATGGTTGTAATGTGGCATGATGTAATTGATTTGATAATAAAAGGAAATTTTGTTTATTATTTTTAATTCAGTTATGAGAAAATGATATAACATCATAAATGTCTAAAGAATGATATTACTTTATGACATATGTCTTCAGGTTTAAGACATAGACTATGAGATCATAAGAGTACGTACATTCTTGTCATGTCCCTGGTCAGATGTTACTGTAGACAACAGTAATACATAAGACTAGAATGTGTATTGACTGATGAAAGAATCTCATTAGTCATGATATGAGATATCAAGTCAAACACATAGGTACTTGTTAGAGAATAATGTACCTGACGACCCACCTTGAAGTGATACATGGAACCATTGATGGAAGTCAGAACCAGCTCTCAGAGATAGTGGTGAACGTGTTTCTTAGACCTGTAGTCATTACATTCATCACATATTGCTCGATGAACTTTAACACCTTGCAATGTGACCTTGAATAAGGGTTACCGTAAAGATGGTGCTTGGGTATAGTATGAAACATGGGGAATGATTGTGAGTGGTATAGATGGGATTTGTCCCTCCTATTGGAGATTGATATCATGGCCATTTGATAAGCGAGACTGATAAATGCATGGCCATGGTCATGTGAGTCAATATGTGATATCTAACTCATGTGTATATCAACAGTCTGCTCTAGTTCAAGAAACATGGATTGAATATAAAGAGGATGATAATTTCATGCCTCGATTTCAATCTGGATATCAGAGACAAAGGAACTATAGGATCACTATAACAATGATCACAGTTTGTAGGTTGAAGTTGTTCTCCAAAATTCTAATTGCTTGGGTAGCATTTATGTGTTACTATATACCGCTCATTGCTTGTGATATCATAAATTAGTTATGTACACTTACTACCAATGTAACTTGGGACCTATAGGGTCAAACACATAAGATTCACCTATAAAAGGAGTTTACTCACAAATAAGGTTTAACATGATTATTAAATTGTTTAGGCATTCAATTTAAACAAGATTGACTGGAAATTGGCTGACCATGATTGAGAGTCAACCAACTCAAATGTTGAGTCAACCGATTCAAGTATCGAGTCAATTCGAACTATGTCGGTTGAACATTAGCTGAACTGGAAAATGGATCAATTGGTTCAAAATATGAACCAATCGGTTCAGTATGTGAATCGCCTGATTAAATGATCAATAAGATTGGATCAAAGATTGATGTTTATGTCATGTTGTGCATTAATCACCAAACTAAAAGCCAATATGTTTGCAAATAGGAAAGAAAGTGAACCGAACGATTCAAGTGTTGAATCGATCGATTCACATGTGAACTAATAGGTTCAGCAGTGAACTGACTGTTTCATGATTCTCAACAGCCAGAAATTTGTTTGAGTCTGTCTCATCAACTCCCAGTTGATTTGGAAACCTTGAACTTGGACCTCCTATAAATAGAGGGGTAGTCAAGGCTTTCAGAAGATACAACTAATACTGACAAACATTGTCCTCTCACAATTGTGGTAACATGAGAGCATAAGAAAGTCTTACCCGTAAAAGGAAGACACAATCAGGGAGAACAAGTTAGCACTATCATGTTGACATCGAAGGGATAATAACTCCTTCCCGTTGGATCTAGTAGTGTAATGTGGAATTCTCAGTGGTCTGCATGGACTACGTAGAGGTTGGAGGCCATTTCTACCCACTAGGAGGATGTCATCAACCGTCGTCTGTGGTGCTACACCAGGAGGCCACCACCGACAACTATCCAAGTGTTGCTTGTGAAAGAAGCACACCGTTGTAAGGATAGTCATTGGTAAAGGGGAATATGGCAAGAAAACTATTGTTTCCACTTCCATCTCTGTCGCCATATTTCTCAACAGTGGTATCAGAGTCATGTAAATTTATATGTTTTGGGATTCAAATCAACGTGATTGGATTTATTTTATTGCATAAAATGTGAATATTAAAATAGGTAATGTGCATATCTAATTAAATACCATGTACGATCCCAAATATATATGTTATGATATATATGCAATTTATATGTGTTTCCCTGAAATTGTTTTGATGGTGGATGTAAGCATGGTTATGGTCTAAACCCCTTATAAAAATGTACATGGTTAAATGATTTTATTCCTGCCTTTTAAATTCAGTTTGCATACCAAGCCTCGCTCTCTCTCTCTCTCTCTTTCCATATGTTCATGATCTCCTTCCTATACTCCCCTCAAATGTAACTTGAGGTTTCACTTTTACAATGTAATAAGTTAAATATGAATTGGATAGTTTTATTTCCTATTTTGGCAAAGAGAAGGTGTTATACGCCAAACGATTCGACTGACTTAGAAGTTGAGTCAATCAATTGGAGGAGCGAGGAGGCTAGATGATAGGAGGAGTCAACCGATCTAATGGAGGCCCAACTGACCGACTGGAGGAGTCCATACGTTGCTTGAGCTAGGACCCAGTCGACTGATCTAAGAATACCAGTCGACTGATAAGGAGGCCAACCAATCGACTCAAGGAATGAGTCGACCAACCAGGATGGTCCGAGCATAGATTTCTGCTAGTACATGTTGCTACATATGATGTAGACCTTAGGGGGTAGCAATTCTTTGTGGCTTCAAATAATTGAATTAGTATGGTCATAACCATCACTTGTATGTTTTATGTTTTCATGTTTAGTTTGTGGATAAATCATGTATATGATACATATTATAAGTATGTGGTGATTGGATATATATATATAAATACCTCAAGAAATATAAAGTCTTAGATGCTTTCCATAAATAGCACACATGAAAAGCTTGATCGACTAAGATTAGGTTATGCTAAAGTGTGGTGTGTCATCTGTCTCGTGGAAGTATGATGATAGATATGTAGGTCTGCCAAAGGAGGGTGCATATAGATCATGTTGGCTTTTGGGTCAGGGTTAACTAGGTGGATATAATGAAACGAAGTGCCTAGAAGCATAGAGATGAATAGTGACAAGGAGTTTTTCATGCCATCTATCCAAGATTTGCATTTAGATGCAATTGGCAAAACTTGCCTACCTAAATAGTCAAGGTGTGGGCAATCAGCCAAAGCTGACTCATGATTTGATCAAATATGCATCTGGCTCACTAGAAGGTTGTATGATGCAATCTTATGAATCGACAGTGAGGGTTGTTAATTTGAACAAAATAGTGGGAGAAATAATTAATTAAATGCCTAATTAATATTGTCAATATTATTAAATCAAATCAAACGTGTTTTGACAAAGTACAAATTTTACTCTTATAGAAATAAATGGAAAACAAATTATTCTTGTGATTGGTCCTTGAGAAAGACAATCTAAACAGGATAAACTTCCATAATTGGTTCACGACTTTGAGAAATGTTCTTTATGTCCTTGAAACACCAATGCCAGAGGAATATGCTCCATATACGCATAAGGCTGAAATGGACGTTAACTTGAAGCATGCCAATGATGTTGTAGACATCAAAAACCTTATGTTGGGTTGTATGAACTATGAGTTGCATAAATAGTATGAAAAACAATAAAGATATAATGTCTCCAAAGCGTTTCTTGAGTGTAAATTAACAGAGAGAGATCTAGTAGAGCCCCATGTTCTCAATATGATTGGGCATGTGGAACATCTAGAGAGACTGGGATTTCCTTTAGGTGAAGAGTTGGTCACATATATGATTCTACCAATCATTGTTTGAATCATATAGCCAGTTTATCGAGTGCTAAAACTTGAGTAACTTGGATAAACCACTGTATTAGTTGCTTAGCATGTTGATAAATGTCTAAGCACAAATGAAGAAGGACAAACCCATGATAGTGATAATCGGAATAGAGTCTAAGGACAAAGGTAAGGCCAACAAGTGTTCAGAGGATAAGCTGAAGTCAAATCCTTCTACACTCAAGATAAGGATAAGGGTAAGTGAAAAAAGGGATCTATCCTTTTCACTTAAAGAAACTAAGGAAGATGAAGCAAGGGATAGAAATCTCTACTTTCGGAATATACATAATTGAGATTAACTTTGCTCCTTCTTCATCTTGGGTACTAGATTCCAAATGTGGGCCACACATTTGATCAAATGTGAAGGATCTGGAAAGAAGTAGACCTTTAAATAAACGTGAGGGAGGTTGAACCATGCATTGCTAATGGAGTAAGAGTTGCTTCTAGTGTAGTTGGAACCTATGAGTTATCTCTACCAAGTGGGTTTGTAGTAGAGTTAGAGAACTGATATTATGTACATGCCATTAATAGGAACATCATATATGTATCTTGTTTGGACAATAATGGGTTTGAATTTCTTATAAAGAATGGTCAATGTTCTATTAGTAAAGATGGGATCTTTTATGACAGTGCCCCAATGTCCTGTGGTCTATACTTGATATATCTAGAGACAAGAGTGTATCACATAAATATAAAAAGACTAAAACTCAATAAATCAAACCAAACATACCTTTGGCATTGTCCTCTAGGGCACATAAATGACAAATGCATCTCCAGACTCCATAAAGATGGTTATCTGGACTCTTTTAACTCAAATCAATAGAGACGTGAGTCTTATTTGTTGGGAAAGATGACAAAGGTTCCTTTTTTTGGTAACAATGAGAGGGCAAGTGATCTATTAGGACTCATACATACTAATGTATGTGTCCCTTTTAGAACAAATTCTAGAGGTGGTTATCAGTGCTTGATTACCTTTACTGATGAATTCAGTAGGTACATTTATGTTTACTTGATGAAACATAAGGGATAAACTCTTGAAAAGTTCAAGGATTTCATGAATGAAGTACATAACGAACTTGGTAAAAGTATTAGGGCACTTTGTTTCCATCGAGGTGGATAATATTGAAGTCAAGAGTTTGAGGACCTTCTGGAATACTGTGGTATTGTATCACAATGGACTCCACCTGGAACACCACAACATAATGGTGTATTAGAAAGAGGGAATCACACATTACTATATGGTGCGACAATGATGAGTTATGTTGATCTTCTGATTTCTTTCTGGGGACATGCTCTAAAAAACTACAATGTTTACACTTAACCCTGTATCATTTAAACTATTTAAAAAGACACCATATGAGATATGAACTGAGAAGTGTCCCAAGATATCTTTTATGAGGATTTGGGGGTTTGAAGCTTATGTGAGGAGAATGTTTCCTAAAAAGTTGAGCCCCAGATCAGATAAGTGTTTTTTTTAATATCCCAAGGAAACCAAAGGATACTACTTGTATAACCCTTCTGACAACAAAATATTTGTTGCCAGAGATGTTGTATTCCAAGAAAAGGAATTTATTCCCAATGGAATCAGTGGGAGAAAAGTAGAACTCAAAGAGGTTAAAGATCAACAAGAAAAGCATAGAACATATAGAGGTACAGAAGGAACAAGGAGACTCACAAACCATTTTAAAATCTCAAGTTCCTCATGTAACACAAGAACCTTGTAGATCTAGTGGGACACACCTTGAGCCTGAAAGATTTGGTTATTTTGTGACTCAAGAAGGCAAAGAGTTGGTCATAGATGATGAGCCAACAACATACCTAGGGGCTATTGAGAGACCAGAGCTTGAGAAATGGCTTGAGGCCATGAGATCTGAGATAAATCTATGTACATAAACAAGGTATGGACCTTAGTGGATCCACCTGAAGGGTTAAAACCCATAGGGTGCAAATGGGTCTTTAAGAAGAAGACCGAAAAGGATGGTGATGTAAAAACCTATAAAGTAAGATTGGTTGCAAAAGGTTTCAAACAAGTTCAAGGTGTTGACTATGATGAAACTATTTCACTAGATGTCATGGTTAAGTCCATCGGGGTCATGTTTGCCATTGCAACTTATTATGATTATGAGATTTGGCAGATGGATGTTAAAACTACTTTCCTTAAAGGGAATCTTCTTGTGGATGTGTACATGATACAACCTGAGGGTTTTATAAATCCAAAGGAAGACAATAAAGTATGTAAGATACAAAGGTCAATTTATGGATTGAAGCAAGCATATTGGAACTGGAATCTTTGATTTGACGAGACAGTCAAAGAGTTTGTCTTTATTCAAAATGAAGATGAACCTTGTTTGCACAGAAGGTTAGTGGGAGCATAATTATATTCCTCATATTATATGTAGATGACATATTATTGGTGGGGAATGACATCCCTACTTTACATATGGTAAAGAACTAGTTGGTAAGTACCTTCACTATGAAGGATTTAGGTAAAGCATCCTATATCTTAGGAATCAATATCTAGAGATATAGATCTAGAAGGCTTTTTGGCCTAAGACAGAGTACATACATTGACAAAGTGTTGAAGAGGTTCAACATGCAGGACTCAAAGAGAGTTAATTTTCCCATGTCTCATGGAATTAGCCTCTCTAAAGCCCAATGTCCCAGTTCTTGTGAAGAATGGGGATGTGTTAGTAAGATTCCATATGTGTCTACAATTGTATCTATCATGTATGCAATGTTATACACTCGTCCTGATGTTTGTATGCCTTGAGCATGATGAGTAGATATTAGTCAGACCCCGGTGAAAGTCACTGAACTGCCATAAAGAACATCCTTAATTACTTGATAATAACTATGATGTCCCATGCCACAAACCACAAGATAATTCCAAAACCAACCGCGGAAGCAAAACTTAGCAAACAGATTACCGAAAAACACTGGAAATTAAAACCATTTTCATTAAACTCCCAAATAGCAAAACCTTTACATATGAGTCCTTACATGACACTAAGTAATTACCATGTATGCCATCATCTTGTTACAAGAAAACCTATTCCAAACATATATACATATCCATTGTATCCGTACATGGAGATAACACACAAGTTGAACCATGTATCAAAATCACATCTACAAAACACACCCAAAAACCATCCCAAAGACCTGAGTGTACAGGGACAACTCTAGGACTCTAACAACAAAAGGACCACCAATTCCAACCTTGTCAGCTATTGTCCTTCCTGCTGCTTCTCAACCTCAGTTGGCACGATCTCTACCTCCTCATGCACGTCCACCTAAAAATATGTGGGAAACCCATAGGGTGAGATTCCAAATCTCAGGGGGGAGATATAACTCTCCATCTACACTATTATTAACACAAGTGAGAGGATTACATAATAGCAGTACGGATACAACTACGATAAGAAGGTAATCATCACTAACAGAATAAGCAATTGAAATTAGATTATAAAACATATTATCTTCATAAAAGGAATATGAAGAACATGTAAATTCACTACCAATAATATTGTATAAAAGAAAGCAAAGCCCCGTCGAATATTTCTATATTTGATCCTATGCAATTACGCTATGTGGTTGATTACATGTTTTATTATGCCCTTAGGATTTGATTCGTACCACCCAAATCCAACAACCACTGCTAAGTCAAAATCGGTGCCATACAAGGTCTATGAAAGAGTCAGAATCCATGACCTCACCCCCTCGGTCAGTATGAGTGAACTTGTAATGACATCACTAGTCAAACTACTACCAGCGACATATAGTCTAGGTGTACAAGTCTAGCCCGCCTTGGTACATATCACGACACTAGTGGAACTGAGCTATGACCTGCAGCCGCACTCCCACCAGGGTATGGCCCGCAACCAATCTTGTATCACATATCACTGAGCTACGGCCAGTAGCCGCACTCCTGTCAGGGTATGGCCCGCAGCCAACCTTGTGTCACATATCACTAGGAGACCAGCTCATGCATGACTGTCTCATATATCCTGGACATAAGGGGATATTCATCTGCACCCCCTCATATTCAAAAATATGCGCTCCAAGTTAAAATCGTTTCACCATTCAGCAAGTGCTGACACTAAATGGATCTATGGAACATGGCAAAACTACATGATTAGGTTCTACTTGATTATTTAATTTAGTTATGTGTCTTTTAGCATAAATCAAGTTACAACATATAAAATCATAACAAATTCTACAAAGATAAGGGCATAGTACTCTTGCAGCAGATATAAACATATAGGGTGTGAACTTATCACACTATCACCACATGATGAATGTATTATTATCATTTATCACAGTATCAATAAAGCTACATGCCATGGGACATCAATCCCTCAACTCATCTCATATTAGGCCACAAGTCACTACCAGGTCATAGAACCATTCACAACATCATTCTTGTATCATAAGTGCCACAACGTGCCTCTCAAGGCTCATTCAACTTATATCATGTTTCATCACCATAGCATGCACTAGCTATGATTATCAAACTCATAACACCTGCATGGTTATAAATTTATAAACATGAGAGGTAACCACATAACATCATAATCATTCCAAAATGGAGGAACAAGCAAGATCATCGTTCATTTTTATCAGGGTTATGGTTTTCCTTTTAACCAATTAGGGTTTACAAGACTAGGTTCAACCATTAACCCTAGAACGATCACCCTTTACCATATTGGAGTGTATAAGGATTAGGAAGCATCATTAGAGTTGATTAGATAGCATTCTAAACATAATTGTATATGGCTTATGTATCATACATATATGGTTATCATTAGGTGTTTACATGTGTTTCTCATCCACCTACCATCACCTTATGTTTACCACATAACCACATAGGTCGCAACCACCTACTATGGTCCATGTCATGACCGCAAACCTCATGTGCCTCAACCATCCATCACATGTTGCGACCTTCAACATCTAGGCCATGTCGCGTTCGCAGCATTTAGGATTAGGGTTTCACCAAAGCACCTTGACCAGAGGTGCCTCGACCCCAACCTATGTCGTGACCCAAGGCAATCAACCTTCACCCATGTGGCGACCCAAGACCATCATGGTCATGACCCTACTCTCTAGAGTGAGTCTCAACTCAAACAAGACAAGTATGACACCAAGGGTAACTCGACCACCACCCACCAAGGGTCTCAACCTAACATCGCTAGGTCGAACTCAACCTTAAAGGAGTATCTCAACCCAAGAGCTATCAAGGTTGTGATCATCATGAGGGGAGTGTCACGACCTTCCAAGATGCACCATCTAGGTTGCCAAAACAGAACTAAAACTGAAGGTGAAACCATGCTTACCATGAAGAAAATGTCACATACAACCGGTCACCAAAACCCTAAGTCATGGGTCAAGAAACTACCAAAGAAGAACCTTAGTCAATAAAAAGAAAACTAAGCTCAAGATAACCAAAACCAAACCTAACATCCCTCTAAACTCTAGGTGTACAAACACCATGCATGAGGGCAAGGTGAAGAGCAATTCATGGGGAAGAACCTTCGCAACACATCATCTACCAAAATAGGCACAAAAGGTTAGGGTTTCGGATTGCTTTCAAACCAAGTAAGGGATCACCACCAAAAAGAATCTAGATTACCACTAAACAAAATCATTGTGAGAAGGCAACTTAGAGGAAGAAGATATTAATAAAAAAATTTAAAGAAGTGTGATAATATAGTAGGTTTAGTATTAAATAGCCCGCCTTAAGAAGATCACCACCAAAGCTCCAAGCACAAGGTCCAAGGGTTGGAAAAACTCCACCCAAAAGCTCCACACTCAGCCTCAAGAGCACCTCAAGAAAAGGGGGGAACACCAAGGTCAAAAGGGTAGCTCAAGAAAGAGAGCAAAATCTCAAAACCGAACCAAAAGAAAGAGAAGGGGAATAGAGAGAAGAAACTCCCTCTCACTTGGGTGTCTCCTTGTCAAAACATGGCCTATTACCCTTGTGATGAGGAGCTTACTCTCAAGAATGGCCACTATATCAAAACATAGTCTAAGGCTGAGAAGGAGGAAGAAGATGGGGAAGAAGATCCAAAGAAAACATTAAAGAAAGAAGATAAACACTCACCAAGATTGGAGATGACCAAGGATCACCACAAGCACCACGTGCAAGGGATGAACCACCTCCAAGGCACCAAGAACACTCCCTCTTGCTCTACCAAGCTCCAAGAACAAGCATAAGAGAAGAGAGGAAGAAGGTGACTGAAAAGAACCACTTGAATAGAGAGAAGAGGGTTCATATAGCAAAGGAGGAGGGATGTAAGACAAAGGATGAGGTGTCAACAAGATAAGGCTCTAAAGAGACACTTGTCCACTAAAAGGACCATGCAACCATATGAAACCACTTAAGCATGACACGCAAGACATGGTGATGCACTCTAGGTAGTGTCTTGACCATCCAAGCAACTCCACCCTCTATGTTGCGACCCAACACCCCAAGGGCTCCATGGTCGCAACACCACTAGATCGCGACACCATGACCACCACAAGCAACCTAGGTCAAAATGCACCTCTCCAAGCCTTTGTCTTGACCCAAGACAACCTTTTTCATGATGACCACACCAAGGGGAAGTGTCTTGACCATGACACACCCTTCAACAAGCCCTAGTCCGTGACCTAGGTTGAGACAAACAACCAAAGGTCACAAGGTCAAAGCACACCAACCCTAGGAAACCCTAATCACCACTAAGGGTGACGCCACTCAACCAAGGGTCAAACAAAGAGCCCCAAAGCACCACACTCTCTATCATGAAGCTAGGATAAAGAAGTAACACTCTAAAGGTGGCAAATTGCACAAAACCCCCTATACTGGGTAAATTGCAATTTGCACCAAAGCTAGCACAGAATGCATAAACATCATCCAAACAAACTCAAACTTGAAACTTAAGTACACCACAAGCCCTAATTACATCTCAAAATATTAGAGAAAAGTTCTAAGTACATGATTAATCCAAAGCAAATAGGGTTACCCCAAAACTCAGGTCAGTGTCCTTAGAAGCCATAAGCCCCTAACAAGGATTTCGCCCTCAAAATTCTAAGAGAAAAGAGAGAGGGGTACTTCCTCCTCATCTCTTCCTTGAGCTCCCACATGGCTTCCTCAACACCATGGCGATGCCATAGAACCTTCACAAGCACTATGTCCTTATTCTTCATCTTCTTTACTCTTCTATCAAGGTTCAACATTGGGCCTTCAACATAGGGCATATCCTCATAAAGCTCCACTTCCACGGGCTGTAACATCAACTCTGTATCAGGATGGCACTTTCTCAACATGCTTACATGAGACACTCGATGCAACCTGTGCAACTTCGGTGGCAACTCCAACATGTAGGCCACCTTCCCAATACGTGCCACTATAAGGTAAGGTCCCATAAATCTTGGAGACAACTTATCCTTCTTCCCAAACCTCAAAACACCTTTCCAGTGAGAGACCTTGAGGTATACCATGTCTCCCACTTGAAAATCCAATGGTCTATGATGGCTATCTACATACAACTTCTGTTTGTCATGTGCTGCCTTCACTGTTGTTGAAAAACTTTGATCTTTTCTGTCGTTTGTTGCACAAGCTCGGGACCGAGAAGTTGGTATTCTCCCATCTAATACTAACACAATGGAGACCTACAATGTCTCCCATAAAATTCCTAGTATGGTGCCATGTCGATGATTTGCTGATAACTATTATTGTAGGTGAACTCTATCAGACTGAGGTGTATATCCCAACTACCTAAAAATTGAAGAACACAAGCCCTCAACAGATCCTCCAAGGTCTAGATGGTCCTCTCAGACTATCCATATGTCTATGGGTGAAAGGCAGTGTTGAACCTCAACTACGTACCCAAAGCTATGTGTAGTCACTCCCAAAAGAGACTTGTGAACTAAGACCTCAATCAGACACGATAGTTGCTAGAACACCATGCAAACGCACTATCTCATCAACATAGATCTAGGAAAGCTTCTCAACTGTATACATTGTGTTCATAGGTAGAAAATTTGATGACATGGTCAACCTGTCAACAATCACCCAGATGGAATCATGACCATTGGTTGTCCTACGCAGACCAACCACAAAGTCCATAGTCACATGATCCCATTTTCATTGTGGTATAAACAATGATTGCAATGTCCCTATAGGATTTTGATGCTCGGCTTCAACCTACTGAAATGCAACGCATCTCCCAATGAACTCAGACACATCCTTCTTCAAGCCAGGCCACCAGTGGTGTTTCCTGGGTGCATAGCGTACATGGATGAGTGAGCCTCCTCCAGCACCATCTTTCTTGGGTCAACAGCATCAGGAACCACTACTCTGCCATGGTAACAAACTATCCCATCATCTGACTCGTGGAAGCCATCATGCTTCTCACTGCCAAACTCTAATATAATCAGCTATATCATGGTATCAACCTATTATGCCTCTCTGATCTGCTATCTCAGCATGGGCTTCACCTGTAACTGTGCTAACAATCTTGTTAGCAAGGAAACTTCCAAGTTAACATTCATCTGACATAGGGAGATCAACATGTCTTGCTTGTGGCACACCAAAGAACTCAACTAGGCTCTATTCATAGGTGTAGACGAAGACTTCATGCTCAACACATCTACCACAATATTCGCCTTCCCTGGATGATAATCAATCATGAAGTCATAATCCTTGATTAACTCCATCTAGCATCATTACCTCATATTCAACTCTTGTGGTGAAAAGATGTACTTTAGGTTCTTGTGATCCGTGATGATTTGACACTTCTTATGACACCCTTTGTCACACAAAACAATATTACTCAAAACTCAAACCATGATTAACCATAAACAACAGATTACTAAAAATCATAGGAAATTAAAACTGATTTGCAACTAGCACCAAGAGTTGAGAATTGTTACACAAGAACCAACATGTGCATTTCCTAATTTATGTTCAAGGTGCTACATCATCTCATTTCAAACATCATGTTACATAAGATAATAGTTCCACATGTATGTACATACCACCATAGGCACACAAGCCAGAAGTCACATATCGATCATCATGTCTACAAAACATGTCGAGAATACCCCCAAGGACCTGAGTGTATAGGTACGACACATAAGACTCTATTACCAGACACTATCCATATACCATGTTCTTTGGGTGTAGTTTTATTCTTTAATTATCTTCAACCACGTGATATTTAACTTGGCATGCACGACCACCTAAAAAGTTGTTTAACCAATGGGGTGAGACATACAGTCCTAGCGAGATGTATAACTCTCTGCCAACTCTATTATTATTACAGACAACTAAGTAGATATATTCACATACTAAGCAGATTGAACATAATTAACCAAATGACAAATATCTCATAGATGAAGTAACTAGAGTAGTAACATGAACTTGCCAATGAGCAATAGAAAAAATAATAATTTAAAAGGAATATGAAGATCATGTCTAATTGTTACAAACTAAACAATACAAGCGCAAGGCAAGGTTTCATCCAATGTTTCCATGTTTGACCCTATATGTGCACACTACACGGCGGATTATGTATTTATTATGGTCTGAGGATTTGAGTCGTACCACCCAAATACAACTGACCATTGCTAAGTCGAAATCGGTGCCATACAAGCTCAATGGAAGAGCCAGAATCCACGACCTTCCCTCACCTCATGATCAGTACATGAGAAAACACCAGAGAGACATATCAACAACTGCAAAAATGGCATATAGCCTAGATCAGGGATTAGCTCACGCATGGCCATCCACATATATAATCATAACTAGCCCAACTTGGTACAATTACAACACTAGAAGAACATGCTCACGCATGGTCATTCTAACAAAAGGAGTGGCTCACACATGGCCATCCATATCCCAACGAGATCGGCTCATGCATGACCATCTCACACATCATGTAATTGAGGATACAATGAATTACTCGACTTGTACCCCGCGTATTCAAAAATATGTGCTCCGAGTTAAACTCATTTCACCATCCAGCAATAAAACTGACACTGGAATGGATCTATGGCACAGGGAAAACTACACTATTAGATTTCACTTGATTAATTAGGACAACTTAAACATATTTAGCATCAATCAAGTTACAACATATCACCTCTAAACAAGATCTACATAAACAAGGCATAACTCATCACTAGAACACACTAAAACATATTAGGTGTGATCTCGTCACATCATGTCTCTTTATGCTTGCCATTCATCAGAAAGACCAACATCCATCACAAGGACCAATATCCATAACAAGGACCAATGTCCATCACAAGGACCGATGTCCATTATATCATAACCACCATAGCTCATACATGGCTATGCACATCAATTAGTATCATGTACATGGTTAGAAACTGATAACAAGAGGGCAATGTGTCATCAACATCATAGGATTGCATATTTTGGAGTAACAACCCCTCATATCATAACTGAGGAACCCATCACATCACACTGGTAATTCAGATTATCTCATCGTGCCTCATTGGTATATAGGTATTACTCGTACCACATCACTTATGCCACATTGCTTTTGTCACATTATTGGTACTTGCCATAGCAAAAAATAGCTATTATATTTAGAGAGAGAATATGTTAAACATATTAAGCACCTTTAGCTACAGGAAAGCCAAGCATCGTAAGATTTCTAATCTAAGGTTAGGCTTCATACTGATTTCACATAAAGTCTCCACGCATCATTCTACTTTGCATTCACTTCCTCTCATAACTGGTGTATAAGACTAAGAATTAATTAGTGTAACCAAGTATGCACATTCACATATTTACACATCATGTGTTTCCTTTTTAAAGTTCATAACCAAATCTTGGTATTATTTAACCATCTTCATAGTACTCACAAGTCATAACACCTGAATAACCCATTAGGTTATAGCCATGTATTTAAGAGGGAAAGATACCATGCTTTCTATTATACTCACTTAATATTATGACCTACCTTTCGAGTTAGGGACAATGTTCTTCACATTGAGCCGATTAGGGTTACACTTCATGGTTACACCACTAAACCCTAAACACATTAAAATCCCATTTTTCGGATCCAAAAAGGTTTGAACAACATTAGTTAGATATGAAACTATTATTGTACCAGTTATCACCCATTTTATAAATGCATATATGTATCATCTTCATCAATTTATGTGTAGCTTACAATAATGCATTATAATAATGTATTGACCATTGCACTAGTGAGATGCTTCAACATTAGGTGTCCCACATATTATCACTTCTTACAAATCACTAATCACATATCATACCAAGGAGAGTCGAACCATAAGCTACATAACTAGAGGGTATCACTTCAAGCTATCCACAAAGCACCTATCAAGGTATTAGACTTGTTATATGATTTCTACACCAAGGTTGCCACCATGTATTCAACAAGACTTATCACCACCCTCATGTATATACACATGGTAGTATCATTAACCTTACTCCACAAGTTAAGATTATATGAAAAGGGAATATAGAAGACACTTGTCATGGATTATAGCATTTCCTTAAGATGAGCACATGAGTCATATTATTCCATAATTAAAGTTATTATATGGATATGCAGCCATTAAACCCTACATCCATTATTCCTCACATAGTGAAAGAGTTAAGGCTAGGTTATTCAATTAAGGGTGAACCACTCATAATATCATCATCCTATGGTGCATTAGGTTTAGGAAAATAGCTAATATCAATCATACATCATCAACACTACTATCTCTTAAGTTTCATGACATTTCCACTACATCATTAGGGTTAGAGTTCTTCTTACTCAATTTAGGGTTTACAAGATTAGATCAACAACCATCTTTAGATCATTACTTACTTCATCATTATGAAGTATATTTAGAAGATGTGGAAAAATATTTCTATCATTATTATGAAACGTGTAATGAGAAAGAGTTAGCTTTCAACATCATACACATGATTACACCATAGAGTATCACATCACACCATGTGGCCCTAGCATCAACAAGATGCATCACTACACATCACTTAGGGTATCGGTTAGGGTTAGGGTATCATTTAATCCTAGATATCAGGCAACCAACCTAAATAAGGTATCAAACTACCAATCTCAAGGTGAGTATCGATTTATCACCATTTGGTATCGATTACCACAAATGATATTGGTTTCGAGGTACATGAGAAAGTGTATCAGCCATACAACCTCATAGGGTATCGTCCTAAGTATCCCTTTAGATATCGACCACCTTCACCATCATGGGATATCGGCCATACCAACAACTAGGGTATTGGCCTCAAAGATCACCAAGGGATATCGGCCACTAGGGTTTAGAGTAGTATCGGTTGAACCTCAAGGGAGATGTTTCCCTCTTCAACTCTAGGTGTATCAGGTTGCATGTGTGTCAAATTACATGTGTATCAGATTAGGGTTATCCATGTCAACTTCCACACACAACTAAAAGCCTCATGATCCAACACTCTTCCTCACTAGTCCCCACTAGGTCATAACAAACCCCATCATGGTAGGTATATTGGTTTAGATGAAAACATATCGGTTTAGCATGTCAGACTGCATTGCATATTGGTTTAGCATATCATATCAGTTTAGTCATCTTCTACCTCAAGATGATGATACTAACAAGGCAAAAGAAAGGTACATCTCATGGCAGCAACTTAGCAAGGTTCTATTCTCAAAAAAAGAACGTAAAGCTACCAAGAATAGCTACTAACAAGCAAGGAATAACGAGCTAAGGACAACTAGAAAGGTAACAAGTAGAAAGGTGATAATAACAAAGTAGGTTTAGAGTTATATAACCCGCCTCAAGAATAATCACCAAGCTCTAAGCTCCAAGATCAAGCTCCAAGCTCACAAACTCAAGGTAGAGGGAGAAGATCCTCCAAGCACAACACCTCCAACAAGGAAGATAGAACTGAGGTTAAGAGAGAGCAAAAGAAAGGAAAGAAGATACCAAGGTCCACGGCCAAGAAGAAGAAAGAAGGAGAGAAAGAAAACTAGAAAACCATGGATTACCAAGGAAGAAGATGAAATAGTGCACCACAAGCTTTTGGATCGCCCACCAAGCTCCAAGGAAGAGTGCTCTTCAAGCTCAAAGTCGGCCACCAAGGAGAGAAAGTAGGGATTACATGGGAAGAAAGGGGTATATATACATAGTCGATGAGAGAGAGAGCAAGGGGAAGGTGTCACCACCTTAGAACCCTAGAAGACATGTCTAAGAAGAAATCCACATGTAACACCATGAAACAAGGTGATAGGATCTATGTCTCACTCACTTGGTCACTAAGGAAGGTCAAGGTCGATACACTCATCCATCCCCTTCACAAATCGATAGGGATGAAACCCTAGTTCACAAACTGATATGGCACATCTCTATAGTCACCACAAAATGATATGGTGATCCTCAAGGTACCACCAAACCAATCATATGTCCCTCAAGACACCCTCAACTAATATCAAGCCTCCTCAAGGCAACCACAAACCGATACCAGGTCTCCTAAAGGCTCTCAAGCCCGAGACAACACTCTTATGAGCAAAGCACACCTCAAACATGTGCCCAAAACATCACCAATGATGTCACCACTCAACCAAGGCCAAAATAAGGCACCTAAAACTTCCTCTCTCCTATAGATGATGCCCAGAGAGAGAAGAAACACTCTAGAGGTGGCAAACTTGCACATCAATCCCTATTTTGAGTGAATTGCATGTTGCACCAAAACCTCTCCACAAAATACTAGCATCAAGCGCAAACAAGGAACTTAAAGCTTCAAACATGCCTTAATTACATCTTAGATGATTAGAGCAAGGTACTAAGCAACATGCTTAAGCAAACAAATAGGGTTAGCCCAAAACCAATGTCAGGGTCCTTACACTTCTCACCATAAAGGTAGTGCCTCCAGATCTTCAAAGCATGGACTACAGCAACTAACTCCAGGTCGTGGGTCAGGTAATTCTCCTCATATTTCTTAATCTGTCAGGAAGAAAAAGAAACTTCTTTCTTGTCTTGCATCAGCACACAACCCAAACCATTTCTGGACACATCATAGAAAACTATGTATCCTTTTCCTTGCTCAGGTAAGACTAGAACCGGTGCACTTGTCAACTTCTCCTTCAACGTCTAAAAAGCATGTTTACATCTGTCATCCCATATGAACGGCATGTCCTTCCTTGTCAACTTTTTTAGGGGCAAAGTAATAGCACTGAAGTCCTTGATTAACCTCCTGTAATAGCCTGCAAAACCTAGAAAACTACACACTTCTATCGGTGTCTTTGTCTACTCCCACTCTCTCACTAGCTCAACCTTCTTAGGATCTACACGAACTCCTTCAGCTACTTCCTTTAACCAGAACTCACACTTGCTAAACTTGGCATAAAGTTGATGTTGCCTCGGCATGGTCAATGCATGAACAAGATGATGTTCATGTTGCTAACTGTCATGACTGTATGTCAAGATGTTGTCTATGAAGACCACCACAAACTGATCAAGAAACAACCGGAACACTCTATTCATCAAATCCATGAACGATGTCGGCACATTGCTCAGCCCGAACGGCATAACCATGCACTCGTAGTGACCATACCTTTCCTAGAAGCCGACTTAGGTATTTTGTCCTCCTTGATCCTCAACTGGTGATATCCTGATCTTAGGTCTATCTTCGAGAACATTGTCGCACCACACAACTGATCAAAGAGGTCATCTATTCTTAGAAAGGGGTACTTGTTCTTTATCGTCACCTTATTCAAATACATACAGTCTATGCACAGCCCCATAGACCCATCCTTCTTCTTTACAAACATCACTGAAGCGCCCCATGGAGATGTACTTGGACTGATGAAACCTTTGTCAAGAAGCTCTTGCAACTGTCTCTTCAACTTTGCCATCTCTACTGGAGCCATCTGTATGGTGTCTGGGCTATTGATTGTGTGTCGAGAACCAGATTGATCTCAAAATCAATCTCTCGAGGTGGGGTAACACCTGGAAACTCCTCATGAAACACGTCCTCAAACTCTCTGACAACTGGAACCTCCTGAATACTAGGACTCCTCACCTCAGTATCTAGCACATGTGCTAAGAACGCCTCACAACCCTATCTCAACAGCTTCCCTGCCACCATTACTGACACCAAACACATCAGAATAATCTTCCCGTCTCCTTGGAACTACAATCCAAGACCACCCTATACTTCTCCAAGTGTCCATTCTAAGGATTACATCAAACCCATGCATGTCAAGTGGTATGAGATCTATTTGAATGTTGTGCCCTAAAAAAGAAAGGACACAGGAAGGACACACCTCCTACGACACTGCAAAACCAACTAATGTGGTTTCTAATGACAAACTATCCTTCTTATGACTAATAGGCAAAAGACAACCGTCAAGCACTTTGCGAGTGATAAAAGAGTGTGTTTCACCCGGGTCAACCAAAATAGATACAAAGAAAGAAGAAGACAAATCAGAATGAATTAACTTCATCTGACCTATCACTACTCATAGGTTGACTACCGCCTCCAGCTGACTCATAGCGTAGAATCTAGTTGTTGCATGTTATCAGCCTTGTCCTTTACTTCCTTGAACAGACGATCTGGCCTGCGGCGCTTGGCCATGTCCTCATCCTCCTACATCACTGTTCTACTATCTCTACAAGCCCTGCTGGCTCTTCCTCAGTTATTGGGTCACTGATAACACCCAAATTCAGGCATTTATGCTACGAATTTATTTATGGTTTTGTGTCATTATAGCCTTAATATGCCCAAAATAATCCTACATCCTTATCTTTTAGTAATTTATATCTTTTCCTAGATAAAGTTTCTCAACTAGCCAATGTTGGGACTTGTAGGCACTGAACATGAAAAGACATCTACTCTCCAAGATTTCTCCCCAACATGTGGTTTTTGCAGCAACTAGATGTCCATCCATCACGACCGCAGTGGACTAAGCATCGCACTATGTGCACCTACTTAATAACAGTGGTCCTGCTAGTCGATGGCCAGTCCTTTATCAGAATGCATCCTCACCAATCAGAAGGTTCATCGACGTGGGCCCATCGATCACTAGTAATATCCCCCCCCAAGGTGGGTTTGGTCCATGATGTCACGATCACGACCAAAAAGGATGCCACAACTGCGGCTAAGAAGACAATGCCATGACGACACTTGGTATGACCGGGTCCACCTCGGCACGGTCGGGCCGAGGCCAAGGCTACGACCAAAGTACACTAGCTCGACCACAGCATCTATGCACGACCCGCCTCGATCGAGGCATCTGTCTCGACTACGGGATCAGTCTCGACCACGGCATCTATTTACGACTGTGATCGCGTCACGACCCACCTCAACCATGGGATCTACCTCGACCACGATGCATATGTTAACTGCAACCCTCGGCAAGACCGTGCCCAGCCTGGAACGGTTGGGCCGTGACTGATGTAGGTGTCGTGACCATCTTCAATCTTCACCTATAAATACCTACCCCTCGTGACCTGGAGAAGGGTTCATAGATTTTTCTGGTTCCATGTTGTGGTTTCACACATTCTCAGTTCCCAAAGCTCTGTGGGAGAGTTCTAAGGTCTGAAAGGGTTGAAGTGCTCATCCTACATCCGTTCCGATAGTTTGCTTCCATCCACCATCATTTTCCACCACCATTCACCCATATCCTACCATTCCCACCCATCTTCCACCTCTGTACACCCACCAAGTTGCTGTTTGGGGTGGAATCAAAGAGAAAGGAGGCCAAGGAGTCTAAAAGACTAAGGTGGATGACCCAAAGATGATATCCGGTCCACACGGAGACTAAGGAGTGAGAGCCACCTCTCCTATATGGGCTAAATCTCTTCTTCTTCTCCTTTCTTCTACTATTCTACTTTGTTTCTGTACAAATGATGTTCTTCCATCTTTGTTCGGTGCCAACTATGTTTTTCCATGGTTAGTTGAGCTCCTTCTTGGCTATGTAGACCATTTTGGGCATGTTTATGTACTTTTACGTTAAGCAAGTAGTTTTATTTCACATCTAGTATGGTTTTTGTTCTATCTTATCTTTCTGGTTATGATTGCTAGTTTGGTTGATCTGTTTCTTACTTGAACTTCTATTTCTACCTATATCGAGAGATTCATTATAGAAATAGATAAGAGAAGGTAGTTTGGATCGGAATCTGAAAGGAGGACGGTTCAAGGTGATCTGTCCAGAACTATAGACGTGGGCATGGCATGGTCGGGCCCACTACCAAGTTCTTCCCCAATCACACCTGTTCCTAGCATCTCACAATATTCTAGACCTAAGAGGGTATCTAGAATATTCTAGGGTGTTGATTTGTCATTATCAAGAGAGGTTTCATATAATTGATGGGTTTTAGTCACGCTACGTGAAAGCGAGTGGGATGACCCCACAGGAATAGATACCACAGTACGTACTATGTTTGGATGTAGGTTTCTTGCTGAGGTGTTCGAGGGTTGTCTATGCCTGAGAGCGGGTGCATAGACTGCCCAACTTGTAGTTACATGGCTGAGAACTCCTTCTCTCTGATTTGTTTTATTTTATTTCGTGACAACCTGCTAGATTAGTTCTAGCCTCATACTTTTATCGACTATCGATTTGTCTTATCTGACTTAAGAGTGGGATCTAGAGCATCCTAAATGTCCTCACATCCCTTTGTTCGACCCCATATATCTACTTTGACCTTGTAATAAAGTTGTGGGGGTTCTTCAAGGTTTTGGGTTATAAATTTAAAGTTTGACCCTCCTATCAAGTCCGGTCAGTCACCTTGTCATCTCTCACTGGGCATTCCCACTTTAGATGTCATGTCTGCCCACACTTGTAGCAAACTTGGGTCCAACTGCGACCTAGACGGTTGCATTATCAACACTAATGTGGTGTTGTGAGCTCCAGTAGGTGGAAGACTATGGCCTCTTCCTCTACTCGGTGACCATTGCGTCAGAGCACTATACCTCTGTGGTGCTGGCGGTGTAGAAAACCTCAGCTTCTTAAAGAATCATGTCGAATGTCCTAGTGATTGTGCATGCCTCTTCCTGATGTTGTCCTCCCGTTTCTCTATCACCTATCACTTTATCCTCCGAACTGAGTCCACAAATGTGGCAAACTTTTCTCAATTCTCCAAGGCAGCTGCCAGGGTAGAAAACTCAGTGTTCAACCCCTTCTCAAAATAGTGAATCCTCTCATCATCTGTAGTAGCCATGTGAGGATAGAACCGAAGAATCTCCATAAACTTAACCTCGTACTCATTGATCGTCATGGATCCCTACCAGATC
Source organism: Alisma plantago-aquatica (assembly GCA_963693085.1). Taxonomy (NCBI): domain Eukaryota; kingdom Viridiplantae; phylum Streptophyta; class Magnoliopsida; order Alismatales; family Alismataceae; genus Alisma; species Alisma plantago-aquatica. The sequence continues at coordinate 597,560,592 of OY856409.1, forward strand.
TGCTGAAATTGACTAATCTTCTCATCCAGGTAGGTCTGTGGAAAGTATCAACTGACGAATTCATGTTGGAACCTCCCAACCTACAACCACTCCAAGTCTCTTCTCCTCTTCTATGGCCCATCGATGGCCAACACTCCCTTTTAGAAGGTACACCGCATGCTTAACCTTATCTGCCTCTGGAATGTTGAGCATCTTGAAGACTTTCTCGAGCTCAATAAGCCACAAATCAGCATATTCAGGATCAGCTATCCCATCATACTCCACCACCCCAACATGGTGAAGTCGCTCCAAGGTCTTCCAAGTACCTGAAGATTCCACATTGGGAATCAGTTCCCTATGCTAAGGTGCGGGCATCCTGTCTGCCATTTGCGTCATAGTAGCCATAAACTACCCAAAAAAAGACTAAAAGGTGGGGTTTTCAATCATGGCTGTGTCAAACTGGAAACCCTCAGGCACTCTATCTTCTTATGCTTGGTTCCTTGCACCTCCTCCTGGTGCATTGGCACTGCTCTCAGCAACATGTTCTTCATGTTCTCCAGACATCTTTAGGATTTTCTACTTCTTCTGCATAAGTAGAAATTACCATAAGGCAGACTGGAGGACACAAGAATAGACACAAACCCTAGTCCTAGGTCCATATATACTTAGTGAACCTAAAGCTCTGATACCAACTAAACTGCGATGCCCCATTCCACAAACCACAAGATAACTAGAAAGCTAACCGCAGAAACAAAACTTAACAAGTAGATTACCCAAAAACACTAGAAATTAAAACCATTTTCATTAAGCTCCCAAATAGAAAAACTTTACATATGAGTCCTTACATGTCAGTAAGTACTTACCATGTATGCCATCATCTTGTTACAAGAAAACTTATTCCAAACATATATACATATCCATTGTATTTGTACATGGAGATAACACACAAGTCGAACCATGTATCGAAAGCACGTCTACAAAACACACCGAAAAACCATCCCAAAGACTTGAGTATATAGGGACGACTCTAGGACTCTAACAACAAAAGGACCACTCGCAACATTTCCAACCTTTTCAACTACTGTCCTTCTTGTTGCTGCTTAGCCTCAGCTGCATGATCTCTACCTCCTCGTGTATGTCCACCTATAAAGATGTGGGAAACCCACAGGGTGAGATTCCAAATATCAAAGGGAGACACCAACACTATTATTAGCATAGGTAAGAGGATTAAGGAACAACAATATGGCAACAACTATGATAAGCAGGTAATCATCACTGACAGAATAAGCAATTGAAATTAGATTATGAAACATCTTATCTTCATAAAAGGAATATGAAGAACATGTAAATTCACTACCAATAATATTGTACAAAAGCAAGCAAGGCCTCATCCAATATTTCTATATTTGATACTATGCAAGTATGTTACATAGTTCATTACATGTTTTATTATGCCCTGAGGATTTGATTCGTACCATCCAAATCCAACTAACCACTACTAAGTCGACATTGGTACCATACAAGGTATATGGAAGAGCCAGAATCCATGACCTCACCCCCTCGGTCAGTAAGAGTGAACCTACAGTGACATCACCAGTGAAACTACTACCAGTGACATATAGCCCAGCTGTACAAGTCTAACCCACCTTGGAATAGGTCACGACGCTAGTCAAACTGAGCTACGGCCCGCAGCCGCACTCCCACCAGGGTATGGCCCGTAGCCAATCATGTATCACATATCATTGAGCTACGAGCCACAGTCACACTCCTGTCAAGGTATGGCCCGCAGCCAATCATGTATCACATATCACTAGGAGACCAGCTCACACATGGTTGTCTCATATATCCTGGACGTAAGGGGATATTTGTTCTCACCCCCGCGTATTAAAAAAATATGCACTCCGAGTTAAACTCGTTTCACCATTCAGCAAGTGTTGACACTAAATAGATCTATTGCACAGGGCAAAACTATATGATTAGGTTCCACTTGATTAGTTAAGTCAGTTATGTGTCTTTTAGCATCAATCAAGTTACAACATATAAAATCATATCAAATTCTACAAAGATAAGGGCATAGTACTCTTCTAGTAGATATAAACATATAGGGTGTGAACTTGTCATACTATCACCACGGGATGCTTGTATTATTATCATTTATTACAGCATCAACAAAGCCACATGCCATGGGACATCAATCCCTCAACTCATCTCATATTAGGACACAAGTCATTGATAGGTCATAGGACCATTCACAACATCATTCATGTATCATAAGTGACACAATATGCCTCTCAAGGCTCATTCAACTTATATCATGTCTCATCACCATAGCATGCACTATCTATGATTATCAAAACCCTAAGTCATGGGTCAAGAAACTACCAAAGAAGAACCTTAGTCAATGAAGAGAAAACTAAGCTCAAGATAACCAAAATCGAACCTAACATCCCTCTAAACTCTAGGTGTACAAACACCATGCATGAGGGCAAGGTAAAGAGCAAAACATGGGGAAGAACCTTCACAACACATCATCTACCAAAATGGGTACAAAAGGTTAGGGTTTTGGATTGCTTTCAAACCAAGCAAGGGATCACCACCAAACAAACTCTAGAGATTACCACTAAACACAATCATGGTGAGAAGGAAACTTAGAGGAAGAAGATATTAACAAAAAATATATAAAGAAGTGTGATAATATAGTAGGTTTAGTGTTAAATAGACCGCCTTAAGAAGATCACCACCAAAGCTCCAAGCACACGCTCCAAGGGTTGGAAAATCTCCACCCAAAAGCTCCACACTCAGCCTCAAGAGCACCGCAAGAAAAGGGGAAACACCAAGGTCAAAAGGGTAGCTCAAGAAAGAGAGAGAAACCTCAAAATCAGCCCAAAAGAAAGAAGGGGGAAAAGAGAGGAGAAACTCCCTCTCACTTGGGTGTCTCCTTGTCAAAACATGGCCTATTACCCTTGTGATGAGGAGCTTACTCTCAAGAATGACCACCATGTCAAAACTCAGTATTAGGCCAAGAAGGAGGAAGAAGATGGGGTAGAAGATCTGAAGAAACCGTCAAATAAAGAAGATAAACACTCACCAAGATTGGAGATGACCAAGGATCACCACAAGCACCACATGCAAGGGATGAACCACCTCCAAGTCACCAAGAACACTCGTTCTTGCTCCACCAAGCTTTAAGGATGAGCACAAGAGAAGGGAGGAAGAAGGTGACTGAAAAAAACCACTTTCATGGAGAGTAGAGGGTTCATATAGAAAATGAGGAGGGAGGTAAGACAAAGGATGAGGTGTCAACAAGATAGGGCTCCAAAGAGACACTTGTCCACAAAAAGGACCAACATGCAACCACTTAAGCATGACATGCAAAACATGGTGATACACTCTAGGTAGTGTCTCGACCATCCAAGCAACTCCACTCTCTATGTTACGACCGCAACACACCAAGGGCTCCATGGTCACGACACACCCTAACAACACCACTAGGTCGCGACACCAAGACCACAACAAGCAACCTAGGTCAAAACGCACCTCTCCAAGCCTTTGTCTTGACCCAAGACAACCTTGGTCACAACCACCACACCAAGGGGAAGTGTCTCAACCATGACACCCCCATCAACAAGCCCTAGGTTGAGACAAACAACCAAAGGTCACAAGGTCAAAGCACACCAACCCTAGGAAACCCTAATCACCACTAAGGGTGTCACCACTCAACCAAAGGTCAAACAAAGAGACCCAAAGAACTACACTCTCTCTCATGAAGCCAGGAGAGAGAAGGAACACTCTAGAGGTGGAAAATTTCACAAAAACCCCCTATACTGGGTAAATTGCAATTTGCACCAAAGCTAGCACAGAAAGCACAAGCATCATCCAAACAAACTCAAACTTGAACCTCAAGTACACCACAATCCCTAATTACATCTCAAAATATTAGAGCAAAGTTCTAAGCATATGATTAAGCCAAATCAAATAGGGTTACCCCAAAAATTAGGTCAGTGTCCTTACAATAACTAAGTATCGGTTTCTTATTTATAGAGGTGAGGAGGAGTTGGGTGTAAAGGGTTACACCGATGCAAACTTCCAATCTAAAAAAGATGAATATCAATCGCAATCAAGATTTGTGTTTTTTGTCAACAACAAAGTTGTAAGCTAGAAAAGTTCCAAGCAAGAGATGGTTGTTTATTTTACAATATAGGTCGAGTATATTGCTGCATCCAATGTGGCTAAGGAAGCCTCCTGAATCAAGAAGTTCATCAATGAACTTGGGGTGGTTCCAAGCATTAGCAACACAATAGAGTTGTATTATGACAACAATGGAGCTATTGCACAAGCTAAGGAACCCAAATCGCATTAGCATTCCAAGCACACACTATAGCAGTTCCATCTCATACGAGAGATCGTACATCAAGGAGATGTGAAGATTTGCAGAATATTAACTGAAAGTGATGATGTTGTTGACCCATTAACAATGAAACTTTCACAACAGAAGCATGACGGACATGTTAGATCACTTGGAATAAGATTCATTAGTGATTGGATCTAAGTGCAAGTGGGATTTTTTTGTTGTATGACCAAAGAGTCAATCATGTGATGATTGTAATGTGGCGTGATGTAATTCATTTGATAATAATAAAGGAAATTTTGTTTATTCTATTTTATTCAATTATGAGACAATGATATAACATAATAAATGTCTAAAGAATGAATTACTTGATGACATATGTCTTCAAGTTTAGGACATGGACAATGAGATCATATGTATGATAAGAGTATGTGCATTCTTGTTATATCGTTGTCAGATGTTACGGTGGAAACAAATAGACAACAGTAATATGTAAGACTAGAATGTATATTGACTGATGACAGAATCTCATTAGTCATGATATGGGATATCAAGTCAAACATGTTGGTATGCATGCCCTACGAGCCAATCATAGGATGGTTGGATTGGAATACATTAAGATTGATTTGATAAATATCAAAGGCAAGCTTCCAATTTATTTGGGTTCAATCAGTTATGAGATAATGATAGAACAGAATGAATGTCTAGAGAATGACAGTACTCAATGACGTATGTCTTCAAGTTGAGGACCTAAAAATGAGATCATATGGATGCTAAGAGTTTGTACATTCTTGTTTTGTCCCTAGTCGGATGTCATTGTGGAAGGTTGATAGACAACAATGACAGAGCAAGACTATAGCATGTGTTGGTTGATGACAGAGTCTCATTAGTCATGATATGTGATATCAAACCAAGCACATATATACATGTTAGAGAATAATGTATCGAATAGACCCACTATAAGAGTGACACATGAAATCATGACATGGTGGTCACAGTCAACTCTCACAGTGATGGTGGTGATTATGATTTTTAGACCTGAAATCATTGCACTCATCACATGTCGTTGGGTACACTTTGACATCATCAAATGCAGTCATGAAATATGGATTGTTATAAAGGTGATGGTTGGGTGACTTTGACACATGGGGTTTTGACTGTGAGTGATAGATATGGGATTTGTCCCTCCTAAGGGAGTATGATGTCTATGGCCACTTGATAAAGGAGTATGAGAAAAGCATTTGCACGCACGTGTGAGTCAATATGTGATATTGATGGCACACATATCTCAGACAGTCTACTTTGGATCAAGGAACATGAATGAACATTGAAAGGATGACAGCTCCATGCCTTGAGTTCATTCAAGATATCATAGACAAAGGAATTATATATTCACTGGAACACCAATCACAGACTATAGGATTGAAAGTTGTTCTCCAACTTTCCTTTTCACTTGGGTAGCACTGATGTGTGACTAGGCACCGCTCTTTGCTTGTGATGTCATAAGCTAGTTATGGACATTCACTGCCAATGTGAAATGGGACCTATAGGGTCACATATAAAGGATTTACCTATAAGAAGAGTTTATCCATGAATGATGTTTGGATTGATTACTAAAGGTGTTTAGTTACTCAATCAAACATTCAATCAATAGACTTGACTCAGAATCATCAAGTTCAAGTGTTGAACTAACTGATTTGAGTGTCAGATTGATTGAGAACTGCATTGACTGTGTTCTGCACAATCTGGACAACCAACTGACCGGTTCACTGGGCGAACCGATCGGCTCATGGTCAGTGAGATGACCGGTTCACTTGGTGAACCGATTGGTTCGATTGGACCAAACAAGAAAGGTTGGGTTGTCTCGATTTGTGAGAAAAGATTTTTGTTTCACTTGTACAATTTGATTGGGACATGAATTGATCTTAGTATTAATTGGAAACGAAAGAGGAAAGTCAATTGGAGGCGAGTCAGGAATGTGAAATGACCAGTTCAACTGGTGAACAGATCGGCTCACATTCCCAACCGACCGGTTCATTTGTGAAACCACCATTTCGGCTGCCACAGTGCAATCAGTTCATGGAAATTTCAGACCCTCCCACTTTAGTCCTGCATTGCCTGGGGCTGAGAACCCTGACCTTGACCCCTCCTATATATATAGGGGTACTGGGGGCTTCTCAAAAAACACAACTCAGAACATCAATTTCTCTGCAAAGTTGTTGTCCTCTCTGGTTGTGGTAACCGAGAGAGCCCAAGCAAGTTCTACCCATCCAGGGAGGAACAATGAGGGAAAGACAACTACAGAAAAGCAACTAATTGTGGGAGAGTGTATCGGTGACTAGTACATCGATAGAAGGGGATGACTCCTTCTAGTATCATGTAGGACAGGATGACTAGAGTTCTCAGTGGTCCATGTGGACTATCTATAGAGGTGGGAGACTTTTTCCGCTCAGGAGGATGACTGTCAATCACAATACAGGTCAAGACCTGGAGCTGCACATATGCCATCGAGGACAGGTGGTTGAAGACCGCACTTGTTGTGAGGCATTGTCGCTGAGCAAGCCTCAGGACCAGGTATGACTCACTAAAACCATCCTTCCTATTTCATAGTCATTGATGCAATCCGTGGTTATGGTTTTGTGGTGAGAGAAATTTTTTGTTTTTGTTGCCTTCTCCCTCACCTAAAACCTAACAAAACACATTGGTACTTCTTAGAGAATAGTGTACCGGATAGATCCACCTTGAGAGTAATACATGGAGCCATTGAATGGAAGTCAGAATAATCTCTCAAAGTTCTAATGGTGGTTGTGGTTCTTAGACCTGAAGTCACTACACTCATCACATGTCATTCGGTGAACTTTAACACCATCTAGCGTGACCTTGAATAAGGGTTGCCATAAAGATGGTGTTTGGGTACATTGTGATACATGGGGATTGATTGTGAGTGATGTAGATGGGATTTGTCCCTCCTATTGGAGATTGATATCCTTTCCACTTTATAAGCGAGACTAAGAAATGCATGGCCATGCTCATGTGAGTCAATATGTGATATTGAGCTCAGGTGTATCTCAACATATTCTCTAGTTCAATAAACATGGATTGAATATTGACATAATGATGATTCCATGTCTTGAGTTCAATTTGGATGTCAGAGACAAAGGAACTATATGATCATTGTAACATTGATCATGGCTTGTAGGTTGAAGTTGTTCTCCAAATTTCTAATTACTTGGGTAGCAATGATGTGTTGCTAGATACCGCTCATTGCTTGTGATGTCATAAATTAGTTATGGACACTCACTGCCAATGTAACTTGGGACCTATAGGGTCACACGCATAGATGCACTTAGAAAATGAGTTTACTCATGAATAAGGTTTAACTTGATTATTAAAGTGTTTAGGTATTCAATTTAAACAAGATTAGATGAAAATTAATTGACCAGGATTGTGAGTCAATCGAATCAAATGTTGAGTCAACCGATTCAAGTATTTAGTCCATTTGAACAACATTGGTTGAACATTGGCTGAACTGGAAAATGAATCGACCGGTTCAGATTTTGAACCAACCAGTTCAGTATGTGAATCACCTGGTTCAATGATCAATAAGATTGGATCAAGTATTTATGTTAATGTCATGTTGTGCATTAATCATCACATTGGAAACCAATATGTTTTTTAATAGGAAAGAAAGTGAACCACCCAATTCAAGTGTTAAATCGATCGATTCACGTGTGAAACAACTGATTCAGTAGTGAACCGACCATTTTGTGATACGTAGTGGCCAGAAATTCATGAAAATCCATCTCTTCGACTCCCAGTTGAACTGGAAACCCTGACCCTAGCCCTCCTATAAATAGAGAGGTGGTCAAAACTTTCAAAAGATACAACTGATGCTAACAAACATTATCCTCTCACAATTGTGATAACCTAGGAGCCTGAGCAAGTCTTGCCCGTAAAAGGGAGAGACGTTTAGGGGGAACAAGTTAGCGCTAGCACATTGACATTGAAGGGATAACTCCTTCTCGTTGGCACTAGTACCACAAGGTGGAGTTCCCAATGGTCTGTGTGGACTATGTAGAGGCGTGGAGATCGTTGCCACCTGCTAGGATGACATTTTCAACCACCGTCCATGGTGCTACACCAGGAGGCCACCATCAATAGTCGTTGAGGTGTTGCTTGTGAAAGAAGCATGCTCCTGTAAGGATAGTCACTGGACTTGCTCCAAGACCAGATATATGCCTTGCAACCTTCCTTCACAATCCATAGTTGTTGACACAATCCGCTGGTCAAGGGGAATATGAAAAAAAAGTGTTTCGATGCCATCTACGTCACCATATTTCCCAAAAAAAACACTAATAAAACATAGGAAGAGCTGACATGTGAAGCAAAACACATACCCAAGCAGTTAAAGGCATCCTTGATGCACTTCAAAATCATGCAGGTCATTCACAAGATAGTTTCATGTGCAATCTTTACAAGATACAACATTAGAAAAATGGAAAGGGCAGACCTACACATCCTATTTGGAGCATTATGGAGAAGAATATGGTCAATGCCAAGCACATGTTAATAGATAAATTAGTTTTCACAAGCAGCCCAGATGGTTTGAAAGAGCTATACATGGGGGGATAATAGCAAATATAGGACACCTTCTAGGCCACCCCCTCCTGTGGGATTTCATTGTAAGCAAGTGGGATAGATTGGTAGACCTCAAGTAGTTGTTCTTCATAGGAGTTCTCACTAAGAAGGGAGACAAGTTGTTACACCCCGATCTCACAATTTCCTCAAATCATGAGATTAGGGCATAAGATAGGATTTATATGTAACACAAAGAACACCCTTAACTTTTTCTTTTCTTAAAAACTCTTGTTTCTTCGCATTGAACCACATAAAACATCTTAACAAGGGAATCTGAACATTTCCTTTACTAATCAAACTTTAATAATAAAGATACATGTATAAACATTCATGATGTCTCTCACACATTATGCACATGAAACTTGCTAATTAGCATACATATCAAAGAGGAATAATATTACACATTGTAATTACAACTCTCTCTCTTAACTCTTACTGAGGACCTAGAGTGACAAGGACCGACTGACTCAACTAAACTCATACTTGACTCCTGTGGCAGATCTACATTGAAGCTTTGACCATCTTCAAGTCCACGCGGTTAACCCTAAAATGTTTGAGTAGAGGGGTGAGCCTACTCGCTCAGTGAATGAGTACTTCATGGAAACAGACTAATGCAATAATGTGATTACAGATATAATTTGAGTAAACGATATGAAATTTAACAACAATAAATACTACATTGAACAGTTCTAAAACAATATAACTGAAATAACAAAGAATGTAAATATTGCATCCAAAGAATAACTACTAGAAGACTATGCTCTAGTCTTCCTTAACTCTATCATTTATAAAGAACTATGTGAACCTCTATGATAATATTTTAGATTATGCCCTAAACATATGCAGTGTACTCTGCATATGAAGATCCGCAGCAAGTTCATGCTACGGTCCCACCGTACAAGACTTAGCGACACACCCGGGAAGTGCTAAGTCTGACTACTCGTCCTGGTCTGCACAGGACACAGGCTCTACGGCCTCATCGCACATCCACGTGTGCTGCACAACCACGTGTGCTCTCGACTCCTCCTTAAACCTGAGTACACCGGCGGAGAGTCACAGGGTTACCTTCGCGACACAAGCACGAATGGTGTTAGATAACCATGTTTTCTTTTGTTATCGCAGTGCCATCGTGACACAAGCACGATTGTTGTTAGACACTGCCTCTCTCTTTCCTCGTTTGTCCGCGACACAAGCACGGATGATGTTGCAACACGAGTTTCACCCCAAAGTTGCAGACCCGTCTAAGGGGTTCTACGGTGTTAGGGCATCTAGGTCTATTAACTGATTAACATATAAATATCATAGCTCATGTATTCAACATATACCATGTCTCAGTAACATCCCTTTCTAGGGCATGTCATATCTCATCACCTGCAATTTATGAGATATGTATTGAAATATGAGAAGCCCTGCAGTATGTAAATATCATTTCAGAGAGAACAAGCATATAAAGTTAAATGCACTAGAAACATACAATTCAACAATTAAGCATTACCATATCTCATATTGAGATCTTTTATATTACCATAGCATGATTCATTGAACACCCTATCCTTAGGGTTTCATTTGCCTTATTCACCTTTTCATTTACCTCATTCACTTGTCCCATGGCTCTCATAAGGAATTCATAGGATATAAGCATTCACTAAATAAAGATTGTTTCCAACAATTCATTTTAGGGTTTGCTTCAACACGGTCGTGGTATCACCCCACGGCCGTGGCACATTCACCTCACCACGGTCGTGCCTCTTCCCCCACGGTCGTGGTGTATGGAGATCAGGGTTTCAAAAGCATTCAGTACGGCCGTGCTACCTAGCACGCCCGTGGCACAGACCCTTAACCACGGTCGTGGTCACCCACCACGGCCGTGCCACAGCTCGATTGAGCTTCAACTTAGTGAAAACAAAGTCATGGACTTAGGGACGAATCCCAAAGGGTTTAGATATTGAAATATGATAGCCTTAAGCTTGATGAAGATCATTTAGACCTAGGTTTGGTTTAAGTCTAGATATCTCTTCAATTGGATTAAAACTCTAGTGAGATCTCAATTAGGTTAAACCCTAATTACATCATACGGTATAAATCTGAAAAGCATTCTTACTAGGATGTGTTGTACACGTTTCTGATATGAATTTACCATCTAAAAGTCATTCAAACAGAGAAAGAAATCCATATCATATCAATTTGCAACAACTTAAATCAACCGGACATTTCAGGTTTTAGAATCACATACTAAGCAATTAGGGATTTGGATGCTATAATCAAATTTCGTGCATTACATTGTTTGAAGGAAGAACCCACTCACCCCAAGGTGTGAAAACACCTCAAAACTGCAGCTCAACTCAGGGGATCTCGAACTCATATCAAATCCCTAGCAAATCTCCCAATTCTTCTTCCATTCAACTCGGAAACCTTGAAAATGAAGGATTATGAAGAAAGGGTGAGAAAAGAGGGAATTTCGACATCATCTTGGATCAAATAAGAGCATGGACGGAATCTTGACATGAGAGAGAAGATTCACCATAAAAGTCTATGCAAAGAATCCAAACTTACTTGATTTCACCATTCCTGGAACCGCAAAACCCTAATTCAGCAATTCCTCCTCTTTCTCCACTCAAGCCCTAACTCTCCCTCTCTCTCTAGATTTTCGTTTCTCTGGAGTGAATGACGAAGAATGAGATCTGCTTGTGTGCGTGGTTGCTCATATAGACCATTTGAGCTGCTTGGGTCAATTGCATATTGACCCCACACTCAACTTTTATTATATTGGCTGAATATTCAGTTATACAAAAGTTACTGTAATTCGTTTATTTCAGAGATCAAACCTTCTCCAAAAATTATGGGAATTTAGCAAGTTGTTTATAATTGATCTATAAAGCTTCAGTTAAAATTTGAGATCATTTGGAGTTACCAATAAATAATTAAAAATAGAACAGTGCACTGCTATCCAGAAATCTGCAGAAATGTCATTTGAAGCAAAAATGCCTCAGAACGGCCGTGCTAGCTGCCACGGCCGTGCAAGATGGACCCAGCACGGCCGTGCTGCCTACCATGGCCGTGGTGCATTGATTTCAGCAGATTTGAGTAGAAAAGTTGGTTAATAGTTTAATTCTTTCAAAACGACCGTGTGGCCTTGCATGCCCGTGCCACCAAAGACCTAGCACGGCCGTGCTACCCACCATGGCCGTGCTACCCAAGCATACAACTATCATTTCTATTTTTCTATGCCTAACTCTATCATTCCTTCCCAAATGAGCTTATTTGTTGAAAACCCTAATTCAACCGACTAGAGTTTATATATCTAAAACCCTAATTATACAAAGAGATAGCATGCTTGGGGTTCTCATTAGGTTTAACATATTATAATTGAGATATCATCATTAATTAGATTTAAGCAATGATCAATCCAATTAAATATGTAATCATCTAGGTAAACCCTAGTTTACCAATTAAGCTCAGATGGGGTCGTAACACAAGTCTTACTAGAAGTTTAAGAAAATGAACGACCTATTACCCCTCCCACAGATGAGAAATTACGATTACAACAAACTCATCTTCTATGCATACAAGATATTAGAGATGGAATCTAGGGTAACAATATAGGTGGACAAGGCAGAGTAAAGCACAAAAACCCAAAGATGAACCGAACCTAAGGTGGAAGAGGAAATAGAATAAACTATAGAGTTAGCCCAAAGGAAAGAAACTAAAAGATATGCAAAGCAGATGACAAGGAGCCCAAAGGTAAGGCATCCTTTGATATCAAACAACAAACATTGCAGTCGAAGGGGAGTCTACAATGAAAGGGAAGGACCAAGAAGACACAAAGGAGCTCTAGGTGATCAATACAATCAATCCTTTGAGAAAGGAACAACTTGAACAAAACTAGAAGATTGCAGCTTGACCGCCACAGAAGATAGAAACATCAAAAGAAATGACAGTGTCGCCACATTGAGATGAACCTGAGATTGTCCTTCCAACTAAGGAAGTGACTACAGTGAAGCCAACATTGCCACCAAGCTAGTCACACATGCCAACCTAGGAGAGGAGCTTGGGCATCAATATGATGTCATGCATGAGCATATTTTAAAATCCAACAACAACTTATCTTCCTTATCTTCTAGCATACAAGCACTAAAATGTAGGTGGAAAGAATAGAAGCTCCACAGATGTTAAACTAGCTCACAGTTTGCCAGTGAAACCTATAGATGGTGGGGTGTGAATAGAGCAAATCCTATTTTTACAACCTAACATACAAGGACGGTTAATTTCAACTTGCTTAAAAAAATATTACAGTCGAAAGTGTAAATCAAGTAGTGGACAAGATAGGCAACACACAAGACACAAGATATTGAGTGGTTCCATCCTAATGTGTACACCACCTAGTTGTTTCCAACTAGGATTTTCCAACCAACATTTTAGTACTTTTCCATACCAAACCAAAATACAAGTATTGGTGTCTTTTGTGGCTCCAGACCAACCTCCTTCTCAGCTCAAGGATAATTATTGCCTTATTTGTGGGAATAAGAAGACCACCTTCTTCGGACAACTACAATCTACCTTCCCGCCTATGGATGCAACCGTCTTACACCATAAGTATCTCCAAAGAAAATTTGCCACAACCTTCTCGCAAGAAGTGGCACGAAGAAACAAACTGAATAGGGAATAAGAAAGAAGAAGGAAAGTACAACTCAACCTCACAAGACATAAAATCAAAATACTAATGAACAAGTGATTGTAAACTCCGCATGGGTTTAGGAAAGGCTATATTTGGTGGAGTAGGACATTAAATCTAGAATAAGCTTAGACTTACTTGGGAGAAACTAAAAGTAGCAAATTAGAATCCTAAGATTGAGAGAGATAACATGCAAAGGCAATGCTCATGTGTACTTTGGGTGTCCAAATATCTCTCCTACATATTGGGAACCCTAAGGAATATCTAAGATAGTTGTTGGAAGTGTTTAGGATGAGTTTATGAGAAATTATTTGTTAAAGGTAACATGGGCGGGATTAAAATTATTAATTGCACACTAGCCGATATTTTTACATCTCGGTCATATTAAAGTTTGACTGAAACACTACCAAGACCACCTTTGGTCTAACTATGATGTCTTGATAAATATAAAGTTCAACTATAATGCATTTTTCTTAAATTAAAGTTCCAACAAACAACACTATGTCCTAATAGGGCCTGCATTTTTAAAAATGGCTCAAATAAATATGAAACAATTATCTACCTATCATAATGGGTGTATATAAGTATAAAAATGGGTATATGAGGATTTTGAGCCATTCATAACTTGTTCTTACAATTTGCAACTATACAAAGCAACATCTTCATACAAATTGATGTGGAAGTATCCCAACACACATATTATTGCATGAGATATTGTCTAAGTTCGTTGATCATCAGAAACTCTTAATTCATATATTAGAAACACAAATTGAAATATTTGCATCATCTAAATTAGAGTGTGTCATATCCAAAAAGTCAAAAATATACTCATTTTTATGATGACGAATATTTTGATAAGGTAAATTATAGATGGTCAAAGTAAAAGCATCATACCTTTGATTTGCTAAAGCAAATAAATCTCATAGATTTTTCTCCCCATTTGTCAAATTTAAAAAGGTTGACATACTTACCAAGCTCTCACTCAAGGAGTTACTTCCCCTAAAAAAGATAAATCATATGGAGAGGATATCGTATACCCAAGAAACTATAGAGAATACAAAATGAAAGTAGCAATTGAAATAGAAGGGCATGACATACAAAATGGCACAACTATATCAAGGAACATTTGATGAAGATGTCCCAATATTAAAGAGAGGATTGTTAAATCCTTCATTAAGAGATCCTATTAAGCATTGAAAGAATTTACAAATATTCTCTAAGCGAACTGTGACATCCCGCTATCACACAGACAACGAAATGCCACGTGAAACGTGTAGAACTGTCATAAACATCGTACTACCAAAAACACAGGTTAATTAAAACCAATTGCAGAAAGCAGATAAGAAGGGAACTATTACAACTAGATCCACACCCTGCAAAGAAACATGTTATATAAATGTGCATAAACTTGATACATGTCCACATCTCATAGGATCTAGCTGTCCCATAAGCACAAGAGTTCACCACATGTTTATGTACATAACAGACCTAGCCAGGTCAACAACAGGATAAGAAAGCCATATCAACTATACATCGTGTAACCTCGTCAAAACACCTCCAAGGACCTGAGAGTACAGGGATGACTCTAGGACTCTACTACAAAACACCCAAAATAGCAGCATAACCATCTCTTGCCTTCTACTGGTCTTCTTGCTGCTCAACTACAACACCATGACCACCACCACATCTCACTCGATCACCTAAAAAGGTTTTAAACCAACAGGGTGAGACACACAATCCCTGCAAGAAACATAACCCCCACCGAAACTATAAAACTTTAGAAAGGCTAGAACAGATAAAGTAGATAACTGATATAAGTAGTTCATATATGCAGCATACTAAACAGAACTAACTTTATTAACAAACTTACCAAGATATCTGAGAGGCATATAACCAGATATTTCTTATGGAATTTTATTGACAAGACAAGTTAAATAAGAACATATCATAAGATATGAGACACATGTGATTAACTGCAAGATATAACTAGGGAAACTATACAAGCAAGGCATCAACCAATGTTCTGTGTTTTGCCCTAAGCAATATATACTATACAGCTAGATTACAATTTATTATGCCCTGAGGAAGTGAGTTGTACCACTCAAATCCAACCTTCGTCTGCGAAGCCCAAAACCGATGCCATACAAGGTCAATGGAAGAATCGGACTCCATGACCTCACATCCTCATGATCAGTGCACGAGAACCAAAGTAGGACCGCAGTCTCTTGCTTAAGTGGCCTCAGCCACATAGGGTCAGGCTCCCCTCTACCTAGCCCACCTTGGTATAGGTATCGTCACTAGAAAACCGAGTTAAGGGCATGTTCACCGTGCTCCATCATCACTGAGCCATGAGCCTGTTCACCATGCTCCATCACATATCCTGAGCCATGGGCCTGTTCACCATGCTCTAACCACACTGAGCCACGGGCCTGAAACTGTGCTCTAAACATGCACTACTACTTAGGGTGTAGGTGCACCCCGCATATTCAACAATATATGTTTCAGGTTAACCCTTAGGAGAACCTATTTCACCATCACCAAACTCCTGACGATGATTGATCTATGGCCAGGGCAAACTACATGAAAGAGCCACCTACGTTGTCCAAATATCACACTCATGTCACCCATGAAGCACCATGTCAGGAAACACACCATAACGCCCAAGAGGATCACCTCACAAGGGGTAAAACGGTCAAGGGATACAACCCTATCAACATCATCACAACATAAGCATCCATATCGGGCAAGGCATCACCCAATAAGGTGTTGGGCAGCACTGTCCACGGGACCAACACAACAGTTAATAGGTAACACCCTTCCCGGGTTACCACTCATAATGGGCTAACGGCTCACGTGGTTAACACCACATCCTGATAACGCTCTAAGGGAAACGAGGGTCACATCTCCAAAACGGCTACCTCTCAATAGGTCGATAATGCCTAAAGACAATGGCTAACGTTGTATCACCTCATCAAGCCGATAACGACCATAAGGCATATCAGCCAGCCCATCATGTCGGGAAGCACAACCTCTCACCCAAGAGTTCAACACAAACCCAACCATCCCGGCCAAAGGCTCATAGCCAATAACATCCCCAAACCTAGATCGCCCAAGGCACTAAGCCAAGCCGATATCGCCCAAGGCACTAAGCCAAGCCGATATCGCCCAAGCACAACCCTAGAAGAGGGATATCGGGCAAGGGTCCAAAGGTCATGACGGGTTGGTCATCTTCAACCTTAAGGTTGTTGCCTAGAAACCCTAATAGATCAAGAGAGTTGTCTCACCTCTCAACAACCAAGTGAGAGGGGTTTTGCACAACTTCCATCACATATCGAGCAGCAAGGTGGATCATCCCATATCGGCCAACCCTCCAACCACAACTAGGTCTAGACCAACCAAAGGCTCACCTCTCAAGTCCATGGTAAGAGAGGGGTATTGCCCAAGCAACTAGAGTATAGACTCACCTTTCAACAACTAAGTGAGAGAGGGGTTTTTCCCACACAACTAGAGCTTAAGCTCACCTCTCAAGATTAAAGAGAGAAAGGGATTTTGCCCCAAGAACACACCACACGCACCATGGAATTAGGGAACCCTAGGCTCACCTCTCAACAATTAAGAGAGAGGGGTTTTGCCCAAAGAACCCAAATCCAATGGTTCGGCCAACAAGGTCCAAGAACACATCTAAACAACATAACCATGTCATCATATCCCACAATGTCAAGGGCACATACTAGAGCAAAGATATTATTAATAAGATAAGCATGGCCGATCAAGATAGCATATAAACAAGAAACATAAAGAGAAGATAATATAGCTAGGGTAGGAGTTATGTAACCCGCCTCAAGCACAAACTCCAAGCTCCACCAAGGAGAGGGTATCGGCCAAGACACCAACTGTATCAGCCACCACTCCCTCTTCTCTTCTCCTAGCTCGGCCACTAATGGAAAGGAAGCAACTAAAGGAACCAAAGAGACCTAGCAAGCAAGGGGGGTCGTTTATATACTAAGGGGTGAAGGGAGAGAGCAAGGCAAGGTGGCACCCTCCCCTAGAACACTTGTCCAAGGGTTATGCCACATGCTAGCATCCCAAACCACTTATCCATGACTTGCCACCACTTAGCAAAGGAACAGCCACTTGTCCAAAGATGGTGACACAAATGAGGATAGGTCAAGAGGAGTGTGTATCACCCAATATGGTGCCATGGCCAATACACCACTTGGCTGATACAACCCTGGCCGATACACAGCTTGCCCGATACAAGCAAGCACTCCTGGCCGATACACCAAGGTCCTGAAAAACACTAGAGGGGGGGTGAATAGAGTTTTTAAATAATTTTAACAATTTATTGAAGTCAAACAACCACAATTGAGATTAGAAGAAGGAGACAGGTGTTTAGAGTGGTTCCAACTTTAGCAAATACTAAAGTTGTCAGTCCACTACCCGGTTGCTTACCCAACCGGGATTTTGAAAGTATTTATTTTATTACCTCCTCAAGGATTTATACAAAATACAATACTTTCCTTTACACCCTTTGAGCAGCCTTCACTTGAAGTAGGTGCACCAACTTTGAGGTAGCCTTCTTGAAGTAACTCCAAGCTCCCCCTTGAAGTAGCCTTCCTCTCTAGAAGTAACCTCCCGTTGCACCAGCCTTCTGAAGTAGCTCAAAGTCACCTTCTTCACCAAGAAGAACTCCACCCTCTCCAATCAGCAGCCTCCAACCTAGGAGTAGCAAGGAGAGTACAAACGGTAATAGAGAACAAGAAAGGAAAAAGGAAATTACAACTTATCCTTTGTAGCTCAAGGCTTGATTTGCCTAGATCAAGTGTATAGATCTCCTAACCAAGTGTATGGACTTGTGATTGCAGTGGATAGGAGATACTAGCCTATAGGACACGAATTTTGAGCTAAGGAAGGAAGTAGCCAATTGTCACAATGCTCAAATTGCTCACAAACAGATTGCTCAAAGTATGCTCAAGGATTTCTCAAGTGTAACAAGTGTATTTGAGTGTCCTATGGCTTGTCCTATTTATAGGAATGGCCTAAGGATGCTTAAGGACGTTCTAGACAACTTCTAGGGGTTTCTAAGTGCTTAACTAGCCGTTAGGTACACGTTTGTTGCTTTAACAACGGCTAATTAATTAATTCTGCAGTTGCTGTCAGAGACCATCTTGGTCGAAGAATGGTCGACCGAGACTCCTACTCGGTCGAACTTTTGTCGACCGACAGGCTCTCTGGAACAAGTGATTTGCAACGTCTATCTCCAACTGCAAACTACCTTGTTAGTTGTGTCTAACGGCTACATTGGATCTTTCTCGGTCGAGAAGATTGTCGACCGAGAGTGTCTCGGTCGAGGAGTTTGTCGACCGAGATTGATCCTGTTTCAATGTTTCAATTTAGGCACTAACTATATGTATGAGTGTGCATATGTGATCCTATTTAAAGGGAATGACTTATCTAAATGTGGTGTTTAGCTAGGGAGAATCTAACGCTTGATTTACATGCAATCTAAGTACTTGTACATTATATTTTTGTACAAGTTTTTACAAAGCAATTACATTGCATGAAAACATAAACATGTAAGCATATGGATTTCCCTAGTTGCTTTATCATTCACCTTAATCCTGCACACTCAAGTAGCTCGTTAGATCAATAAGAATGAAATGTTTATCATAATCAAAACAAAGGGATTTATAGATGTCCATTTAGCCAACAATCTCCCCCTTTTTGAAGATGACAAACATTTCCAAAAAAATATAAATAAAGGAAATATAAACCATATGAGTTTCATACCTGAAGGTTACCTTTTGTAGCTTTTCCTCTTGGTTATAAAATGTGTGCTTATTATTCCCCTTGAATTATGGAACATGAAATCCAATTCACTAGGGAATATAGCAACTTTCAATGTAAAGCCAAGAGTTTATTTATGAAACTCATTGATTGAGTGTTTCTAAGGTTTAGTTTTATATTTATTTCTCCCCCTTTGTCATTTCAAAAAGATATCCATCTAGAAATAAAAACTCCCCCTTAATTAGATGTCCCGTCAAATCTAATGAAACAGATGTCCATTTAAAAACCAAAATATCATGATGCAAGTAAGAGTTTTTGTTTAAGTAGAACAAATATCAAAGAAAACATCTTCCAAAGGAGTGATAAGCAGTTGCTTCCTAATTTTGTTAAATTGATCTAGTGGAAGCGGTTTTGTAAAAATATTAGCCAATTGATCTTCCGTATCAACATGATGAAGGGAAACATGATTCTTGGAGATATGATCCCTTAAAAAGTGATGACGGATTTCAATATGTTTAGCTCGGCTGTGTAAAATAGGATTGTGTGCTAAGTTTATAGCACTCGTTTTGTCACAAAAAATAGGCATAGATGAAAGAGTAAAACCATAATCGTTTAATACTTGTTGCATATAAAGCACTTGAGCACAACAAGACCCGGCTGCCATATATTCAGCTTCAGTTGTAAATAGGGCAACCATATTTTGTTTCTTGCTAAACCAAGATACTAAAGCTTTCCCTAACAAGAAACAACCACCACTAGTACTCTTGCGATCAAGGCGACAACCAGCATAATCCGCATCAGTATAGGCTTTAAAATCCAAGGATTGTCCTTTTGGATACCATAAACCAAAACAAGTAGTGCCGGCTAGGTAACGAAGAATTCGTTTAACTGCTAGAAAATGAGAGTGCATAGGTTGTGATTGAAATCGAGCAAAAAGACCAACGGGAAACATAATGTATGGTCTAGAAGCAGTTAAGTAAAGCAAACTACCAATCATGGCTCTATATAAAGAATCATCAATAGGTTCCCCATTTTCATCCTTATCAATTTTAATAGAAGTAGCCATAGGAGTAGTAGCATGTTTGCACTGATCCATCCCAAAACGTTTTAAGAGTTCCTTAGTATATTTTTCTTGGCTTATGAATATTCCGGCAGGTGTTTGCTTAATTTGAAAACCAAGAAAGAAAGTTAGTTCACCCATGAGGCTCATTTCAAATTCTTTTTGCATAATGTCACTAAATTGTGTGCACAATGAATCATTAGAAGCTCCAAAAATAATGTCATCAACATATATTTGCACAACTAGGAAATCAGATGTATATGTTTTGAAAAATAAAGTAGAATCTGAATTTCCAATAGAAAAACCATTATCAAAAAGATATGTCTTGAGCCTTTCATACCAATTTCTAGGTGCTTGTTTTAAACCATAAAGTGCTTTCTTAAGTTTATAAACATAGTCACCTTTTTCTGGTATTTCAAAACCAGGTGGTTGGGCAACATATACTTCTTCTTGAATGATGCCATTTAGAAATGCACTTTTTACATCCATTTGGTAGAGTTTGATGTTTTTATGTGCAGCAATAGCTAGTAACATTCTAATAGCTTCAAGTCTAGCTACCGGTGCATACGTTTCATCAAAATATATTCCTTCTTGTTGATTATATCCTTGTGCTACTAACCGAGCTTTATTCCTTATTACTTCTCCTGCCTCATTTAGCTTGTTCCTAAAAACCCATTTAGTTCCTATTATGGTTTTATCTTGTGATTTAGGAACTAAATCCCATACATCATTTTTAGTGAATTGATTCAATTCTTCTTGCATGGCTATTATCCAATAATCATCTTTAAGAGCTTCAGATATCTTTTTAGGTTCAATGATAGAAACAAAAGCCATGTTTGCAACATCTTTGAAGGAAGACCGAGTTTTTACTTTATCATTAGGATCTCCAATAATTAATTCTTGAGGATGATCTTTAATAAGCCTAGGTGTAGGTTGTGGTTCAACTTGGTGATTCTTTGTAGTACTTTTCTCACTATCATTTGGTATGTTTAAATTTTCGAATTGATTAGTGAGATCTATGATTTCTAGATTTTCAGATTTGGACTCTTCATGAAAAGAAACATGAATAGATTCCTCAACTTTTCTAGATATAGTGTTATATACTCTAAAAGCTTTGCTAGAAGTGGAATATCCCAAAAAGAATGCTTTGTGTGATTTTGAGTCAAACTTATCTCTATCATCTTTGATATTTAAGATATAGCATGTGGAGCCAAAGGTATGAAAATAGTCAACTCTAGGTTTCTTAGAATGTATTAGTTCATATGGAGTTTTCTTTATATGAGAGTGAACAGTTACTCTATTTAGCACATAGCATGCAGTGTTTACAGCTTCATCCCAAAAGGTTTTGGGTGTGTTATGTTCAAGCATCATAGTTCTAGCCATTTCTTGTAGTGATCGATTTTTCCTTTCAACTATACCATTTTGTTGTGGGGTGCGTGGAGCAGAAAAATTATGAGTGTACCCTTGAGATGTACAAAATTCTTCAAATGTATGATTTTCAAATTCTCCACCATGATCACTTCTAATGGTACATATTTTGCTTTGTAATAGATTTTCAATCTTGGAACAAAATTGTATAAAAACATGAATAGTATCATCTTTAGTTGCAATAAAGTGTACCCATGTGTATCTACTATAATCATCAACAATAACAAAACAGTATCTTTTACCACCAATAGATTGTGTCCTCATGGGTCCAAATACATCCATATGAATTAATTCTAAGGACCTACTGGTGCTAAGTACATGTTTTGGTTTAAAAGAGGTTTTGGTTTTCTTTCCCATTGTGCATGGTTCACAGTTTTCAACTTGATCAAAAGATAAAGTAGGCAATCCACGAACAAGATCATATTTCACTAATTTTTTAATAACATGTGAACTAGCATGTCCTAGCTTTTTATGCCATACTTGTAAGGTATTTTCATTTGCAAGCAAGCATTTTCCCACTACTGATTTCATAGATTTAGGTTTAAGGATATAAAGATTTCCAACTCTATTTCCTTCATAAACAACATTTGTAGTGTTTTCTATCAATAACTTGCAGCAAGTTTTGTTAAATAACACATCATAACCACTATCACATAATTGACTAACACTTATCAAATTATGGTGCAAACCATCAACGAGTAGAACATTCTTTATTTCGAGGTTTGTACCAACATTACCTATTCCAACGATTTTGCCCTTACCATTGTCTCCAAAGGTGACTATTCCACTTTTCTTTTCTTCAAAGGTTTGGAATGCATCCTTGTTCTCGGTCATATGTTTGGAACATCCACTGTCAACCACCCATTCCTGCATTAAAATGTAGATTTTGGTACCCATGTGATGGTCCGATATGGTTAGAATCATTTAAGTACAGATTTGTATAAGAGTTCTGAATCAGAAGTCCAGTCGGTCGACAATTGTTCGACCGACATATGTCTTGGTCGACAAATTGTCGATCGAGAAGATTAATGTATTACAAACCAGGAAACACAGAAATTTAGCTCGGTTGACCAATTTTCAACCGAAATAATTGCTGTAAATTTTGATATGTTACAGACATTCGGTCGGTCGACAATACTTTGACCGATTAATGGTTCGGTCGACAATACTTCGACCGACTAAGTTTCTGTTTCAGTACAACAATGCAGAAAATTAACAATAAGCATGAAATCTTTTGTTTAGTTGAGATAAGACAATATAAATAGCAAGATGGAGTTTTTTGGTCATATCTCAACTAAATTCTATTTGACTCTACTAAGTTTGAGGTTTTGGGACCCAAACTAATTCGGAATCCTTAGTTTTATAAGGGCATGAAAAGGAATAGTGTCCAAGACGTAAACAAAAATGGCAAGTAATAGAATCAACTTCATTTCTCTTTCTATCCATTGTGTTCTTAGGTACAAACATAGTTTGAGTTCTTTTGGGTTGATTTTTCTTTGGAGCATATCCCAAATCTTTTCTTCCATTGAAAACAGTACCAATGCTTAGAATGTTATCAAGTATATCTTTTCTTCTTAACTCATAAAGTTCTCTTTGCAGCTGAGCAATATCATTCATTTTCTTGTGTAAATCTTTTCTTGCTTGATCTAAATCAGATAGCAATGAATCTCTTTCTTTTATAACATTATCATAGTCTAGATGGTTACACAAAATAGGTTGAGTCTGAAAATCTTTTAGTTTAGATAACAAGTCAGTCTTTTCTTTAGAAAGAAGATCAACATTTGTTTCTAAAGTGAGTAACTTTCTAGTGCAATCATCTAAAGATGTTTTTAAAGACAAATTTTCAAGATCAATGTTATTCTTGTCAGAAGAAAGAGTATCTAATTTAGCACTTAGCTCATCATTTGATTTGATAACCTTCTTTAGTTTCTTCTTGACATCAACATTCTTATCATGAATTTCTTGTAGACTAGTAACTAACTCTTCTTTAGGAAGATCAAGTAGGCTTACCTCTTGAGAGTCTTCATCATCTTCTCTTGCCATTAGACAATCCACTGTTTCTTCTCCGCTTTCACTGTCACTTGACTCGTCCCATGCAGCTTTATAGGCTTTTTCTCCCTTCTTCTTGTGTGAGCTTTTCTTTCCTTTCTTTGCTTTAGGACATTCATTTTTGAAATGCCCTTTCTTCCCACATTCAAAGCACCTAGGAGGGGTAGAAGAAGAACTGGAAATTTTGTTAGATTTAAATCTTTTGTATTTCTTACCATTGACTATCAAGGCTTCTTCTCCTTCTTCTTCACTTGACTCCTCACTTTCTTGTGTGACGACCTTTGAAGCTTTTAGAGCCACATCCTTCTTCTTTCCTTGCTGAAGTTCACGTGCTCTTCTTTCTTCCTCTTCTAGGGTTGCTTCATGAGCTTCTAAGTTGCCAATAAGTTGCTCCATTTTCAGTCGAGTGAGGTCGTTTGCTTCTTCAATGGCTGTCACCTTTGGCTTATATTTTGGAGGAAGTGAACGAAGGATCTTTGATACCTGATCTTCTTCAAGGACAGGTTTTCCTAGGGCACTTAAACCATTAACAATAGTAGAAAATTTTGCAAACATTTCACTAATAGATTCATCAGGATCCATACGAAAGTGTTCAAACTTTTGTTTAAACATGCTAATTTTGGAGTTTTTGACTTGGACTGTTCCTTCATATGTTATGGATAATCTATGCCAAATATCATAGGCTGTGTCACAATTAGATATTCTATTAAATTCTCCTACCGATATAGAACAATATAAAATGCTTACAGCTTTTGTATTCATTTGAGCTAGCTTTACCGTATTTGCATCCCATTCTGCAAATTGAATTTGAGGGAGCTCATATGGGGTTGACACCATTCTCCATAAGTCCCAATTGATGCCTTGGAAGTAGAACTGCATCCTTCTCTTCCAATATTGGTAGTTTGTTCCATCGAACGTTGGAGGCCTAGCAACAAGTGTCCCTTTGAGGTTAAGGTTGTTGAGCACTCCATCACCCATTTCTTCAAGACCTTGTTAGGGTTCCTTGAAGCCTGCTCTGATACCAATTGAAAAACACTAGAGGGGGGGTGAATAGAGTTTTTAAATAATTTTAACAATTTATTGAACTCAAACAACCACAATTTAGATTAGAAGAAGGAGACAGGTGTTTAGAGTGGTTCTAACTTTAGCAAATACTAAAGTTGTCAGTCCACTACCCGGTTGCTTACCCAACCGGGATTTTGAAAGTATTTATTTTATTACCTCCTCAAGGATTTATACAAAATACAATACTTTCCTTTACACCCTTTGAGCAGCCTTCACTTGAAGTAGGTGCACCAACTTTGAGGTAGCCTTCTTGAAGTAACTCCAAGCTCCCCCTTGAAGTAGCCTTCCTCTCTAGAAGTAACCTCCCGTTGCACCAGCCTTCTGAAGTAGCTCAAAGTCACCTTCTTCACCAAGAAGAACTCCACCCTCTCCAATTAGCAACCTCCAACCTAGGAGTAGCAAGGAGAGTACAAATGGTAATAGAGAACAAGAAAGGAAAAAGGAAATTACAACTTATCCTTTGTAGCTCAAGGCTTGATTTGCCTAGATCAAGCGTATAGATCTCCTAACCAAGTGTATGGACTTGTGATTGCAGTGGATAGGAGATACTAGCCTATAGGACACGAATTTTGAGCTAAGGAAGGAAGTAGCCAATTGTCACAATGCTCAAATTTCTCACAAACAGATTGCTCAAAGTATGCTCAAGGATTTCTCAAGTGTAACAAGTGTATTTGAGTGTCCTATGGCTTGTCCTATTTATAGGAATGGCCTAAGGATGCTTAAGGACGTTCTAGACAACTTCTAGGGGTTTCTAAGTGCTTAACTAGCCGTTAGGTACAAGTTTGTTGCTTTAACAACGGCTAATTAATTAATTCTGCAGTTGCTGTCAGAGACCATCTCGGTCGAAGAATGGTCGACCGAGACTCCTACTCGGTTGAACTTTTGTCGATCGACAGGCTCTCTGGAACAAGTGATTTGCAACGTCTATCTCCAACTGCCAACTACCTTGTTAGTTGTGTCTAACGGCTACATTGGATCTTTCTCGGTCAAGAAGATTGTCGACCGAGAGTGTCTCGGTCGAGGAGTTTGTCGACCGAGATTGATCATGTTTCAATGTTTCAATTTAGGCACTAACTATATGTATGAGTGTGCATATGTGATCCTATTTAAAGGGAATGACTTATCTAAATGTGGTGTTTAGCTAGGGAGAATCTAACGCTTGATTTACATGCAATCTAAGTACTTGTACATTATATTTTTGTACAAGTTTTTACAAAGCGATTACATTGCATGAAAACATAAACATGTAAGCATATGGATTTCCCTAGTTGCTTTATCATTCACCTTAATCCTGCACACTCAAGTAGCTCGTTAGATCAATAAGAATGAAATGTTTGTCATAATCAAAACAAAGGGATTTATAGATGTCCATTTAGCCAACAGGTCCAGCCCGATACAAGCTCCAACAAGACTCAACACAACTCAAACAAGGCCCAACAAAGCATAAATCTACTCAAGCAAAGAGCCCAACCCATCCTCTCAACTCTAGAGGATGCAAGGAGAGAGAAAGACATCTCTCAAGGTGACAAACTTGCACACCAACCCTAGAACTTGGGTAAATTGCAAGTTGCACCTCAACCTCTCAACAAGGCACAAACAAACCCTAATCACAAATCAGGTGATTAGCAAACATCTAAACACAAGGTTTAGGCAAAGCAAACAGGGCGAGCCAAAAATGGAGGTCAGGGTCCTTACAAGCCATAAACCCCTACAAAAGGATTTTGTCCCTGAAATTCAAAGAGAAAAGCGAAGGATACTTCCTCCTCATCTCTTTCTCGAGCTCCCACGTGGCTTCCTCAATGCCACGATGATGCCAAAGAACCTTCACAAGAACCAGATCCTTCCTCTTCAGCTTCTTTACTCTTCTGTCAAGGATCAATACTGGACCTTCCTCAGAGGTCACATCTTCATCAAGCTCAACCTCAACTGGCTATATTACTGTCATTGTGTCTGGATGACTTTTCTTCAGCATACTAACATGGAACACTAGATGCAACTTGTGCAACTCTGGAGGTATCTCTAACTTGTAAGCCACTTTGCCAACACGTGTTATCACCGGATATGGCCCCATATACCTGGGAGCCAACTTGCCTTTCCGGCCAAACCTCAGCACACCTTTCTATGGTGAGACCTTGAGATACACCTTGTCTCCCACCTGGAATTTTAGAGGTCGTCGATGATTATCTGTATATGACTTCTGTCTGTCATGTGCCACTTTCAACTGTTGTTGTATCACCTGGATCTTCTCTATTGTCTGCTGCACTAACTCAGGACCCAAAAGGTGATACTCACCAGACTCATACCAACACATAGGAGATCTGCACTTCCTGCCATATAAAGCCTCATAAGGTGTCATGTCGATACTCCGTTGATAAATGTTGTTGTAGGCAAACTCTATCAAGCTGAGATGCACGTCCCAACTACCTAGGAACAATAAGACACAAGCTTGGAGAAGATCCTCCAAAGTCTAAATAGTCCTTTCAGACTATCCATCTGTCTATGGGTGGAAAGCGATACTGAACCTCAACTGCGTTCCCAACGCTTTGTGCAACTGTTCCCAAAAATGACTTGTGAACTGAGGACCTCTATCAGAGACTATAGTTGTGGGCACACCGTGCAAATGCACTATCTCATCCACATGTACCTGAGCAAGCTTCTCTATTGTGTATGTTGTCTTTACCGAAATGAAATGAGCAGACTTTGTCAATCTATCCACTATCACACAGATGGAATCATGATTTCTAGCTGTTCTTGGAAGACCAACTACGAAATCCATGGTTACATGATTCCATTTCCACTGTGGTATTGGCATGGGTTGCAACATACCTATCAGCTTCTGATGCTCATCCTTAACCTACTGGCATACCGCGCACCTAGCCACAAAATTGCCCACATCTCTCTTCAAGCTAGGCCACCAATACAAATCCTTCAGATTGTGATACATCTTGGTGACACTTGGATGCATAGCATACATCGATGTGTGCACTTCATCGAGCACTAACTTCCTCAGATCATCAACATCGGGTACCATCATCATGTTATGATAACAAACTAGCCCATCCTCAGACTCATGGAAACCATCGTGCTTCTCATTGTCGAACTCTGATCTGATCAACTAAACTACATCATCTTCTTGTTGTGCTTCTTTGATCTGTTGTCTCAGCATAGGCTTCACTTGCATCTGTGCCATCAGTCCTGCCAACAAAGATACTTCTAACTGCACATTCATCTGTCGCAAAGAGATGAACATATCCCGCCTATGACATATCAAAGAACTCAATTGTGCCTTCTTCATAGGAAGAGAAGAAGACTTCCTACTAAGCGCATCAGCTACCACATTTGCCTTACCAAGATGATACTCAATAGTGCAATCGTAATCACTGATCAGCTCCATCCAGTGATGTTGTCGCATGTTCAACTCACTCTATGAGAAGATATACTTCAAGTTCTTATGGTCCATAAAGATCTGACACACCTCCCCATAAAGATAGTGTCTCCAAATCTTTAACGCATGGACTACCGTTGCCAGCTCCAAATCATGTGTCGGATAACTCTCTTCATGTTTCTTAAGCTGTCGTAAAGCAAAAGAAACCACATGATCCTCCTGCATTAGCACACAACCTAATCCTTTCTTGGAAGCATCACAGAAAACAACATAGCCTTTCCCAGGCTCTGGAAAAACCAATACTGGAGCACTAGTCAGCTTCTCCTTCAAGCTCTGAAAAGTGTACTAACAATGATCATCCCAAACAAAAGGTACATCCTTCCTGGTCAACTTTGTCAACGACAATGTGATCACACTGAAGTCCTTTATAAACTTCTGGTAGTATCCTGTCAAACCCAGAAAACTACGAACTTTAGTCGGCCTCTTCAATTTCTCCCACTCTGCAACGGAATCCACCTTCTTAGGATCCACTCTGACTCCTTCCGCCGATATCACATGACCCTAGAAATTCACTTCCTTCATCCAGAACTCACACTTACTGAACTTGGCATACAACTGATGCTGGCGAAGGAGAGTCAACGCTTGTCGAAGATATTGTTCATGTTGTTGACTATCCTGGCTATAGATCAAGATGTCATCTATGAAGACCACAACAAACTGGTCTAGAAATGGACTGAACACCCTATTCATCATATCCATGAAAGTAATAGGTGCATTGGTTAGCCCAAACGGCATAACCACAAACTCAAAGTGACCATACCTCATCCTAAAAGCTGATGTTGGTATGTCCTCATCCTTGATCCTCAATTGATGATATCCAGACCGTAGATCGATCTTTGAGAACACTGTAGCACCACGCAACTGATCAAACATATCGTCTATTCTCGGAAAAGGATACTTGTTCTTGATCGTAACTTTGTTCAACTGTTGGTAATCTATGCACAAATGCATTGATCCATCCTTCTTCTTTACAAACAGGACTGGAGCACGCCACGACGATGTACTCGGTCTGATGAAACCTTTATCCAACAGTTCCTGTAACTGCTTCTTCAGTTCTGCCATCTCAGCTGGAGCCATCCTGTATGGTGTCTGAACAACTGGCTGTGTCCCTGGCACTAGATTGATCTCAAAGTCAATCTCTTGAGGTGGAGGAACACCAGGAAACTCATCGAGAAACACATCGGTGAATTCTTTGACAACAGGCACATCCTCAAAGTTGGAACCTTCTTCTTTGGTATCCATAATATGAGCTAAGAACGCCTTACATCCTTGCCACATCAACTTTTCCGCCACCATTGCTGACACCAAACACGTCAGAAGAATCTTCCTATCTCCCTAGAAGATCCACTTCTCACCATCATCAACGAACACCGCTTGCTTGGAACCATAGTCCAGCACAACCTTATATCTCTCTAAGGTCTCCATCCCAAGGATTACATCGAATCCATGCATATCAAGTGGTATGAGATCCACTTGTATTTTGTGTCCTGAAAAGGATAGAAAACAAGATGGACACAATTCTCGAAGTATTGAGGAACCATCAAGAGGGGTTTCTAACAATAAGCTATCTTTTTACAACTAACAGGTAAAAGACAGCTATCAAGCATACTACAAGAGATAAAAGAGTGTGCAACACCCAGGTCAACCAGAATAGATACAAAGCAAGAAGAAGACAAATCAGAATGAAATAACTCCATCTGACCTGCCACCACTCACAGGTTTACTATCGCCTCTGGCTGACTCATAGCATAGAATCGAGTCATTGCTTGTTGTCGTCCACACCCTTTGCTTCCTTGAGCAGACGATCCAGCTTGCGACGCTTGATCGTGTCCTCGCCCTTTGGCGCCAATGAACTTCTGTCTATCTGACCCTTATTGACTCAATCTCAGTTTTTGTGTCACTTCAATGTCTTTCCTTGGGAAATTCCACCTGATATGTTGACATGTCCACAAAGAAAGCACAATGGGTCTCTCGACTATGGCCTACACAGTCCCGTTACTGCCACTGAAGTTGTGTTGTGCACCTTGGATGGCAAAAAACCATGCCCTTTTCCCTTACTCGGGGACCACTGTGATGGTGCACTAGAACCTTGCATCACATAAGGTGTAGAAAACCTTGGCTTCTTATGGCTGTCAAACCTCTATCTCTGAAACTAAGCAGGCCTTTTCTTGGACATAACCTCTCTCTTCTCTATGACTGACTGTTCAATCCTCCAGACAGACTCCACAAACATGGCAAACCATTCTCGGTTTTCTAAAACAACAGCAGGTGTTGTCAGCTCGACACTCAAACCTTTCTCAAAACGTCTAATCCTCTCATCATCTGTTGCCTCCATGTGAGGACAGAACCTCAGCAGCTCCAAAAACTTGGCTTCATACTCGGTGATGCTCATAGATCCTTGGCGCAGATGCTCAAACTGACTGATATTTTCGTCCAGATAGATCTTCGGGAAGTATCGACTGACGAACTCCCGCCGGAAGACGTCCCAAACGATCACCTCACCAGGTCGCTTCTCCTCCTCGATGGCCCACCAGTAGCCAGCACTACCCTTCAGAAGGTAGACAACATGCTTGACTTTGTCTGCTTCAGAGATGTTAAGGATCCGGAAGGCCTTCTCAAGACTTGTCAACCACAGATCTGCATCCACTGGATCAACCATTTCAGCATAATCCGAAGCTCCGACTCAGAGAAGCCGCTCGAAGGTCTTCCCAATACCTGAAGATTCACCATGGGGAGCTTGTGCTCTTGGCGGAGGCACAGGTAATCTCTCCACCATGAGATTCATCGTAGCCATTACCTATCTCATAAGGTGCTAGTAGACAGGATTCTCAAGAATGTGTGGGTCGATTTGGGGGACTTCAGGCACCCGATCTTCATGTGCATGCACACTTGCTCCATCAACTGATGCAACGGCACTGCTCTCGGCAGCATGTTTTTTGTGACTTCCAGACATCTTTTAGCTTTATCTTATGTTGGGGGCAGAAGGTTATTATTAAAAAATTTGGAGAAAATCACAAGAACAAACACAAACCTAGTCCTAGATCCCCGTAGACCCAGCGAACCTAGAGCTCTGATACCAACCTATAATGTGACATCCCGCTATCACACAGCCAATGAAATGCCACGCAAAAATGTGTGGAACCGTCATAAACATTGTATTACCAAAAACACGGGTTAATTAAAATCGATTGTGGAAAGTAGATAAGAAGGGAACTATTACAACCAGATCCACACCCTACAAAGAAACACGTTATATAAATGTGCATAAACTTGATACATGTCCACATCTCATAGGATCTAGTTGTCCCATAAGAACAAGAGTTCACCACTTGTTTATGTACATGACAGACCTAGCCAGGTCAACAACAGGATAAGAAATCCATATCAACTATACATCGTGAAACCTCGTCAAAACACCTCCAAGGACCTGAGAGTACAGGTATGACTCTAGGACTCTACTATAAAACACCCAAAACATCAGCATAACCATCTCTTGCCTTCTAATGATCTTCTTGCTGCTCAGCTGCAACACCACGGCCACCACCACGTCTTGCTCGATCGCCTAAAAAGGTTTTAAACCAACGAGGTGAGATACACAGTCCCAGTGAGAAACATAACCCCTACTGAAACTATAAAACTTTAGGAAGGCTAGAACAGATAAAGTAGATAACTGATATAAGCAGTTCATATATGCAGCATACTGAAAAAAAACTAACTTTATTAACAAACTTACCAAGATATTCAGGAGGAATATAACTAGATATTTCTTATGGAACATGATTGACAAGACAAATTATATAAGAACTTATCATAAGATACGAGGGACGTGTGATTAACTGCAAGATATAACTAGGGCAACTATACAAGCAAGGCCTCAACCAATGTTTCGTGTTTTTCCCTAAGTAATATATACTATACGGCTGGATTACAATTTATTATGCCCTGAGGAAGTGAGTCGTACCACTCAAATCCAACCTTCGGCTACGAAGCCCAAAATTGGTGCCATACAAGGTCAATGGAAGAGTCAGACTCCATAACCTCACCTCCTCGTGGTCAGTGCATGAGAACCAAAGTAGGACCGCAGTCTCTTGCTTAAGTGGCCTCAGCCACATTGGGTCAGGCTACCCTCTGCCTATCCCACCTTGGTACAGGTATTGGCGCTAGAAAACCGAGCCACGAGCCTGTTCACTGTGCTCTATAATCACTGAGCCATGAGCCTATTCACCATGCTCCATCACATATCCTAAGCCATGGGCATGTTCACCATGCTCTAACTACACTGAGCCACGGGCCTGAAACTATGCTCTAAACATGCACTACCACTTAGGGCGTAGGTGCACCCCGCATATTCAACAATATGCATTCCAGTTTAACCCTTAGGAGAATCTATTTCACCATCACCAAACTCCTGACGATGATGGAACTATGGCCAGGGCAAACTACAGGAAAGGTTCATCTGTAATTAATTGATGCATTTTAAGCGGATTGTAAGATTCAACCAAGTTATGTAACATGCAACTATAACAAGAATGAATAAACATAAAATACATTATCTTGTGTTACATTGTCACTAAGGCCCTCAGTGCCATCAACATCATCCTGATCCATCACAAGGATCCAACATCACATGTTACCACTTGGCCTCTTGCCAATCATCAAGCTCTGTCTCAAGGATCATCATCATAGGGACTCAATTCCATCATCAAGGCACACATTGCCATTCCATGGGTAACACCCATCATACATCATTGGGTTCATCATAACCCTTGATGTCCCATATCATATCATTGTGATGCCATCACCATGGCCTCATCATACAAAATGGTACATGCATGGTTAGCATAAGCATAGAGGTACAATTGTTCTCATACAAGGAACATCTTAAGGTTGTTGCATATATCAAGAGAGATATAATTATGTTATTGGATGAGCATATATATGCATGACATTATCATATATAACTTATCAATCAAGCATTAGGGTTACCAGCCGAACACAAGTACAACCCTCACTATAGATATATTGGGTAAGCGACAACCCTCACCAAAGGC
Source organism: Alisma plantago-aquatica (assembly GCA_963693085.1). Classification (NCBI taxonomy): domain Eukaryota; kingdom Viridiplantae; phylum Streptophyta; class Magnoliopsida; order Alismatales; family Alismataceae; genus Alisma; species Alisma plantago-aquatica. The sequence goes on from OY856409.1 coordinate 597,594,114, forward strand.
ACCACAACCCTCACTAAAGGCACAGCATCTCTCACCAAAGAGCGTGACGCCCAGCGCTATAGCGGTTAAGCATGCAACTCTTCACCACCTACTGTATCGGCCAGCACCCATCTAGGGCTACAACCATATCGGCCAACCACTATGACCTAGGTATCGGGTAGCATCAAATAGGAAGGTATCGGGCTAACATCCACTTCATATCGCCCAAGCCACTAATGCACCTTGTCGGGCAGCACCACAAGAACCACCTATGTCATCCAAACAGCACACCCATGTTGCCCATGAAGCACCGTGTCGGGAAACACACCATAACGCCCAAGAGGATCACCTTACAAGGGGTAAAACGACCAAGAGATACAACCCTACCAACGTCGTCACAACATAAGTATCCATATCGGGCAAGGCATCACCCAACAAGGTGTCGGGCAACACCATCCACGGGACCAACACAATAGTTAATAGCTAACACCCTTCTCGAGTTACCACTCATAACGGGCTAACAGCTCACATGGTTAACACCACATCCCGATAACGCTCTAAGGGAAATGAGGGTCACATCTCCATAACGACTACCTCTCAATAGGTTGATAATGCCCAACGAAAACGGCTAATGCTACATCACCTCATCAAGTGGATAACGGCCATAAGGCATATCGGCTAGCCCATCATGTCGGGCAGCACAACCTCTCACCCAAGAGTTTAACACAAACCCAACCATCCCGATCAAAGGGTCATATCTGATAACATCCCCAAACTGATATCGCCCAAGGCACTAAGCCAAGCCGATATCGCCCAAGCACAACACTAAAAGAGGGATATTGGGCAAGGGTCCAAAGGTCATGACGGGTTGGTCATCTTCAACCTCAAGGTTTCCGCCTAGAAACCCTAATAGATCAAGAGAGTTGGCTCACCTCTCAACAACCAAGTGAGAGTGGGTTTTCACAACTTCCATCACATATCGGGTAGCAAGGTGGATCATCCCATATCGGCCAACCCTCCAACCACAACTAGGTCTAGACCAACCAAAGGCTCACCTCACAATTCCATGGTAAGAGAGGGGTATTGCCCAAGAAACTAGAGTATAGACTCACCTCTCAACAACTAAGTGAGAGAGGGGTTTTGCCCACACAACTAGAGCTTAAGCTCACCTCTCAAGATCAAATAGAGAAAGCGATTTTGCCCCAAGAACACACCACACGCACCATGGAATTAAGGAACCCTAGGCTCACCTCTCAACAACTAAGAGAGAGGGGTTTTGACCAAAGAACCCTAATCCAATGATTTGGACAACAAGGTCCAAGAACACATCTAAACAACATAACCATGTCATCATATCCCACAAGGTCAAGGGCACATACTAGAGCAAAGATATTATTAACAAGATCAGCATGGCTGATCAAGATAGCATATAAACAAGCAACATAAAGAGAAGGTAATATATCTAGGGTAGGAGTTATGTAGCCTGCCTCAAGCACAAACTCCAAGATCCAAGCTCCAAGCTCCACCAAGGAGAGGGTATCGGCCAAGACACCAACTGTATCAGCCACCACTCCCTCTTCTCTTCTCCTAGCTCAGCCACCAAAGGAAAGGAAGCAACTAAAGGAACCAAATAGACCTAGCAAGAAGGGGGGGTCATTTATATACTAAGGGGTGAAGGGAGAGAGTAAGGCAAGGTGGCACCTGCCCCTAGCACACTTGTCCAAGGGTTATTCCACATGCTAGCACCCAAAACCACTTGTCCACGACTTGCCACCCACTTAGCAAAGGAACGGCCACTTGTCCAAAGATGGTGACACAAACGAGGCTAGGTAAAGAGGAGTGTCTATCGCCCAACATGGTGCCATGGCCGATACACCACTTGGTCGATACAACCCTAGCTGATACACAACTTACCTGATACAAGCAAGCACTCATGGCTGATACACCAAGGTCCAGCCCGATACAAGCTCCAACAAGACTCAACACAACTCAAACACGGCCCAACAAAGCCCAAAGCTACTCAAGCAAAGAGCCCAACCCATCCTCTCAACTCTAGAGGATGCAAGGAGAAAGAAAGACATCTCTCAAGGTGACAAACTTGCACACCAACCCTAGAACTTGGGTAAATTGCAAGTTGCACCTCAACCTCTCAACAAGGCACAAACAAACCCTAATCACGACTCAGGTGATTAGTAAACATCTAAACACAAGGTTTAGGCAAAGCAAACAGGGTGAGCCCAAAACGGAGGTCAGGGTCCTTACACAAACAATAAGGAATCTTAAGTCCATCATTGTCAAAGAGAATCAAGAAAACAAAACCATGATCTTTCCAAAAGATATCTCAATACCAGTGAAAGGAATGAAAAATCCTCCATGATAGAGAGATGTCATTCAATACCTAAGAGAAAAAAAACAAAGAATATCTAGACCGATATTAAAGGATGTTAAGCCCACAATTTTATAGAGAATCCTTTAAAATAGAGACTAACAAATATATTAAAATGAATCATACAGTTTGAGATCTACTCAATCTCATACTCATAAAAATTGAGCTCACGCCAAGATTTTAATCATTACAATAGAAATATCCATTGAAGAACTAAAATCATACTTGTAACATGTATAATAATTCATTTCAGATCCTAAAGAACACACATATGCAGTAGGTCAAATTTATATACCAATTACAAGATAGCAAAACTGAAACTTGACAGTTAATATTTTGGTCAAATTTTATTTGACCAAAATACCCCTCAGTCAAACTGTATTTCGACCAAGAGAAAATTTCATTGAAAAGTTAACCTACAAAAATACAGACTTCTACCAATTGATTACATACTAAATATCATTGAAAAATTATCCATTAACAGTAAGATCAATCTAATGAAAGAAGATCATACATACACACATACATATATGTATATATATGGGATCATCTTTAATACCCACGCGGGTAGCTACCCACACACCCTTCCTATCACTTTTTTTAAAATTCACAATTGTAGAGGAGCATTTTATCTAGCTCCCCAAAAAATTTCATCCAAAAATAATATCATTTGCCCCACCAAAATAAAAAAAATACGTCCATATATTTGCTGACTGTATATTTTCTGTGCAGTTACTTTTTTAGTCATATTGTTACTTTTTTATCAATATAGTTACTCTTTTGATCTTAGAGTTACTTTTGTGTACTATATAGTTACACTTTTGGATGTGCGGGTAGTGCAAAATCAGTCTACCCGCGCGGGCAGCGAATAAATCCCTATATATATATATATATATATATATATATATATATATATATATATATATATATATATATATATATATATATATGTGTGTGTGTGTGTGTGTGTGTGTGTGTGTGTGTGTAGATATATTTATCCATTGAATCTCATGTTCTTTCAAAACATCATTTAGAGAGAGGTTCTTGGAACCCAAATCATATTTCTATCACTCTTCCTCTTATATGGGCATGAGAAAGCATAGTGATGAAAATATCCCACAAGCAAAGCATGTAACATGGTTAATGGAGAAAGAAGAAATAGAATTTGGTTTTACAAATATAGGCACTTGCTTCTTCTTCTTCTATTCTTATTTCCTAGAACACAACCATGAACTCTTGTACCTACATGACCATTGTAAGGGTGCAAAATATTTCTCAATATATTTCAACTATTTGAAAATTTGTCTAAAGATCTTTTTATATTTTCATTTACCTCAGCAAACATCGAAAGTCTTTAGTAGTATAAATTAAGCATCTCCTAGTATTAATAATGTTATACTTATGCGTAGAAAATTTATCATCTAAATGATCATTACCTAAAGGATAAGATCACAGTCAAAATGTTATCAAAGAATTAGTTTTTTATCCATACAATTTAACTTTCTTTTAAAAGAGTTGAAACTTGAGTTTGTAAGGAAGTATTTTTAGAAACAAGATAATCGATTCTTTTTATTTTTACTAGAATATTGATAATTTAGCTCACTAAGTTCTACATTCATATAATCGACAACAGTAGTCAATTTCTTTATCTTTTTCTTATATTTATCACATTTTTTCAATATAATCTCAACAGGTTTAAATTCATCTTTAGAAGAAGTTGAGAGGGATACCTCACTATCATAACTTTGTGCACCTTGTTCCTCTTATTCATCATTTTCATTATGTTTGTTGATTAGGCATTCAACTACATGCTGGCAAACTTCATCCTTATCATTTGACCTCATATTTCAAGTGGAATCTCAAGAAGCATGATATGCCTTCTTCTTTTTATCTTAGAATTCAAATTTTTCATCTTTTTGAGTTTTGGGCATTCATCTTCCCAATGACCCTTTTCCCTACAAGCATGACATCTAGTAGAGAATGATATATTATTGTTATTAGAAGAAACATTAAACTTCTTACCTTTGTAGCTCTTATCTTCCTCTCCACTAGAAGAGACGCTTGATGAAGAATATGGTTGTTTTGAAACCCTGAATTGAGGGTTGTGCTCTTTTTTAGCATAATTTTCTTCTTCATCTTCCATCTCACATTCTTAGAGCTTGACTTCGTAAGTATGTAATTTACCTATAAGTTCTTCAAATTGCAAAGTAGAAAGACCTGAAGCTTCTTATATAGTAGTAATTTTCTTCTCATACTTAGAGGTTAGAGATCAGAAAATCTTAGTAACAAGCTCACGATCTTCTATATTCTTTCTAATAAAGTACATTGCATTTATAATAGAAGTAAATCTACTATGCATTTAAGAAATAGTTTCATATTTGTACATGCAAAATAACTTAATTTAGTATCATTTACCTAATTGGTTCCTTCATTATTAATATACAATTTTATCCAAATATCATAAGCAATTTCACAAGATCAGGTTCTATTAAACTCAGTAGGAGATAGGAAATAATATAGAATACTTATGGATTTAGCATTCAAAGTAGAATTACTTACTGTAGTTGTATCCCATATCTCTAGCTCCATTGTTGGAGGCACATATGGTAGGATGTCCATTTCCTAAACTTCAAAGCTAATGCCTTAAAAGAAGAATTGCATATGCCTCTTCCAATATGTATAGTTGGAGCCATAAGAAACAGTGGTCAGTAGACATGTGCTCCTTCAAGGTTGAGCTAGACTAGTACATTTTCCCTCATATTCAAGAGCCTTGGTGCTCCTTGAAGCATCTTTATGATACCAGTTGAAACCTCTAGAGAGGGGATGGATAGAGAAAATCCTACTTTTGCAACTTTATATACAAGTATGGTTAATTGCAACTTGCTTAAAAATATATTACACTGAAAAGATCAAATCAAGTAATGGACAAGATAGGAAACCACATAAGACACAAGATTTAGAGTGGTTATAGACTAAAATGCCTTCAATCCACTATCTAGGTGTTGCCAAATAAGATTTTCTAACATGTATTTTATTGCCTTCTCTATAGTGATATGAAATACAAATATCAATGTCTTTTGTGGCTCAAGATCAATCTCCTTTTCAGCTCAAGGATAACTATTGCCTTCTTTGTGGGACTCTAGAAAACCACCCTTTTTGGACAAGATTGAAATCTACCTCCACCACCTTTTGATACAACCTTTTCTCCATAATTATCTCCAAAGAAACCTAGCCACAACCTTCTCGCAAGAAGTCGCACGAAGCAACAAACCAAACAGGGAACAAGAACGTAGAAAGGAACTCAATCTCAGAACATATACAATTGAAGTACTAATTAACAAGTGATGATCAAATCCACATGGGTTTAGTCAATGGTATATTTGGTAGAGTAGGACAATAAAGCTAGACTAAGCTTAGGCTTGCTTGGGAGCAGTTGAATGTAGCATACTAGAATTATTGTGGAAGGCTAATAGACAATAACACTTAAGACTAGAGTGTGTGTTGGTTGGTGACAAAATCTCATTAGTCATGATATATGATATCAGACCAAACACATAGATATTATTAGAGAACAGTGTATCTTACAGACACACCTTCAAAGTGATACATGGAAACCATGGGATGGTAATCAGAATCAACTATCATAATGATGGTGGTGATTGTGGTTCTTAGACCTAAAATCACTACACTCATCAATGTTGTTTAATGTATTGTGTCATTGTCAAACTTGAACTTGAATAAGGTTGCCATGAAGGTGATGCTCAAATGCATTATCACACATGGGGAATGACTGTGAGTGATGTACATGGGATTTTTCCCTCCTATAGGAGTTTGATATCCCAGCCACTTAATAAGCAATATTGACAAAAGCATGGCCATGCACATGTGAATAAATATATGATGTTGAGTTCACATATATCTCAAACGCTCTGCTCAAGTTTAAGAGACATGGATTGAACCTTGAAGAGGATGATAATTCCATGCCTCGAGTTCAATCTGGATATTAGAGATAAAGAAACTATACAATCACTTAACACTAATCACATATTGTAGGTTGAAGTGGTTATCCAACTTTCCAAGTTACTTGGGTAGCAATGATGTCCTTCTAGATACCAATCATTACTTCTGATGTCATAAATTAGTTATGGACATTCACTGCCAATGTAACTTCAAACCTATAGGGTCATGCGCATTGGAATGCACTTGGAATAGGAGTTTATTCATGAATGATGTTTAAACTTGATTACTATAGTGTTAGGTTCAATTTAAACAACATTGGCAATATCCGCTCTGAAGCGACAGTTCAGCAAGTGAACTGACTGGCTTAGGTGCATGAACTGATTGGCTCAGGTTGTGAACTGGCCTTTTAGTTGATAGATGAGATTGGATCTAGGATTGATGTTGACGTCACATTATGCATTAATCGAATATTAATTTCCAATACAATTGTGATTGAGAAACATAATGAAATGACTGGTTCAAGAGTTGAACCAATCGGCTCACACACCAACTAAGCGGTACATTGTTGAACTGACTGTTTCATCATTTGCATATTATAAAAATTCATGAAATTAGGTCTCTTTTACTCCTAGATTGATTGGAAACCCTGACCATGGACTTCCTATAAATAGAGGGATATTGGGGGCTTCCCAGACACAACAATAAGCTCTGACAATTGTTGCCTTCTCTGATTTTGGTAACCAAGAGAATCTAAGCAAGTTCTACCCATCAAAGGGAGGAACAACAAGGGATAGACAATTGTGGGAGAACAAGTTGATGCTAGCACGCTAACTAAAAGGGACAACTCCTTCATGTCTATTCATCTAGAATGATAAGAGTTCCCAATGATCCACATGGACTACTACAGATGCAAGGAGGCACTTGCCCCGCTAGGAGGACATCGCCAACCGTTGTTTGTGGCACCCGACTAGGAGACTGAAAATGACAGTTGTCCAGGTGCGACTTGAAGAAAGGTGCATGCTACTGCAAGGGAATTGTCACTAGACTTGCTCTAAGATTAGGTATAACCTTGCAACCCTCTTTCCCATCTCATAGTTGTTGACATGATATACTGTTTATGGGGAATATGGTGAGTAAAAAAAATTCGTTGCCATATCTGATGTCATATTTCTTGATAGTGGTATCAAAGCCACATCAATTTATTATACTTCGGGATTTATTTGTTATGAGAGGATTTCTATTTTATTATTTATTTATTACATAACAATACGAGTACTTAAAATGAATAATGTGCATATCCGGATAAATCCCACATATGATTCCAATACATACATACATACATACACACACACACATATATGTGTGTGTGTGTGTGAGTGTGTGTGTTTGTATGCATGTATGTATGTATGTATTTATGTATGTATGATATATACATAAAACGTGTCGCCTTAAAATCGTTTTGATGGTGATTGGAAGCACAGTTATGACCTTCACCCCTAGGCCTTTAGTGCTTGGTTGGATGGTTGTTGTTCTTGTTTATATCTCAATTTTCATATCGAGCCCTTCTCTTCTTTTCTTTATATAAAAGTATTATTTCTTTCCTTCCTATGCTCCCCTCAAATGTAACTCGAGGTTTCCCAATTACAATAGAATATATTAATAGGATTAGGTTAGTTTTCTTTCTGGTTATGATAAAGAGAACATTATGCACCAGACAACTTGGCATGTTCAAGTAACAAACCAATCGGCTGGAGAACTGAGGAGGCAAATGATAGGAGGAGCCAACCGATCAGTTGGTGGCCCAACCAATCGGCTGGAGGAGTCCAGACATCAAGAGGACTAGAGCCCAGATGATCAATCTGTGAGACCAACCGACTGACCAGGAGGCCAGGCGACTGGTTTAAAGATTGACCCGATCAGTCCAGATTGGATCCAGTACATATCATCATCAACAATAGGTTGCTAGATATGATATGGACCTCAGATGGTAGTAGTTCCTTATGGCTCCAAGGAATTACAATGGGATGGCCATAACCATTGCTTATGTTTATTATTGCATTTTATCGTTGTGGTTATAGCATGTATATGATAAGTACTATAAATATGTGGTGATTGGAAATGTATATGTATATAATGATCAAATCCCTCAATATAATATTATGTTTAGATGCTTTCCATAAGTAACACACATGAAAAACTTGATCGACTAAGTGTAGGTTATACCAAATCATGGTGTGCTATCCATCTCGTGGAAGTGTGATGGTAGATATGTAGATCTTCCAAAGCATGGTGCATATTCTATTGTATTGACTTTTGGGTCAGACTTAACTAGGTGATCTTAATGAGATTAAGTACCTAGAAGCATAAATATGGATTGTGACAAAGAGTTGTGAACACCATCTATCTAAGAATTGCATATGGATGCAATTGGCAAAAGTTGCCTACCTAAATAGTCAAGTTGTGGGCGATCAACCAAAGCTGACTCATGATTTGATGAAATATGAATCTTGGCTCACTAAAAGATTATACGATGCAATCTTATGAATTGATAAGTGAGGGATGTCATATCAATTTGAACAAAATAATGGGAGTGATAATTAATTAAAGGCCTAATTAAACATCGTCAAATTTTATTTTAATCAAATCAAATCAAAAATGTTTTGACAAATTGTAAATTTCTCTTATAAAATCAAATGATGACAAACAACACATTTTCTTTATGATCGGTCCTTGAGAAGGACAAGTTAAATGGGAATAATTTCCATGACTGGTTCAGGATGTTGAGAGTTGTTCTCACACAAGAGCGCAAGCTCAATGTCCTAGAAACACCAGAGCCAGATGAACCTATTCCCAGTGCACCTAAGGCTGACAAAGATGCTTATAAGAAGCACTCTGAGGATGTCGTAGATGTCAAGTGCCTGATGTTGTGCTCCATGAACTATGAGTTGCAGTGACATCATGAGAATTTGGATGTGATTGAGATGGTAACATATCTTAACAACATGTACTAAGATCAAGTCAAGACAAGAGAGATATGATGTCTCCAAGGTGTTGTTCAAGTGCAACATGGCAAAAGGAGATCCAGTAGGTCCCCATCTGCTCAAGATTATTGGGTATGTAGAGAACTTGCTAGACTAGGATTTCCCTTGGGTCAAGAGTTGGCCACATATGTCATTCTATAGTCACTACCAGATTCATATATCCTGTTTGTCATGAACTACAACAAGAATTTTTTTGACAAGTGTTGTTAGAATTGCTTGGCATATTGAGGATTGTTGAAGCACAAATGAAGAAGGACAAACCCAAATATGTAATGATGATTTGCAAAGGAAAGGGAAAGTGCAAGGGCAAAGTCAAAGCTAAGAAGAGTTTTAAAGTTGGCCAAAAGCCTAAGTCTTCTGCACTCAAAGAAAAGGGAAGGGTGAACAAGGGAGGCAATTGTCACCACTGTCACCAGCCTAGACATTGGAAGAGGAATTGCCCTCTCTACCTGGAGGAATTGAGGAAGAAGGAGGGGATAGAGATCTCCACTTTAGCTATATAAGTTATTGAATAAATCTATCTACTTCATCTTGGGTACTAGATATCGAATGTGGATCTCACATATGTTCAAATATGCAGGATCTGAAAAGAAGTAAGCCTTTACGAAAGGATGAGGTGGAACTGTGTGTTGCAAATGGAGCAAGAGTTGATGCCAATCCAGTTGGAATCTATCTCTGTCCACACAACTTGTAATAGAGTTAAAGAACTGCTATTTTGTACCTTCCATAAATAAAAACATTATTTATGTATCTTGTATGGATGGATATGAATTTCATATAAAGAATGGTCAATATTTTATTTCAAAATGAGATTTTTATGGTTGTGCCCCGATATATGATGGTATTTATTTATTGGATCTAAATACAAATGTTTATAACATTAATACCAAAAGGTTAAAACTCGATAAATCAAACAAAACATATCTTTGGCATTGTCGTCTAAGGCACATCAATGAGAATCACATATGTAGACTCCATAAGGATGTATATCTAGACTCTTTTGATATCAAATCAATAGAGACATGTGAGTTTTGTTTGTTGGGCAAGATGACCAACACTCCATTCACTGGAAATAGTGAGAGGGTAGTGATCTATTAGGACTCATACATATTGGTGTATGTGTCCCTTTTAGAACAAATTCTAGAGGTGGTTTTCAGTATTTCATTACCTTCACTGATGTCTTGAGTAGGTATGGTTATGTTTACTTAATGAAACATAAGTCAGAAATTCCTGAAAAGTTCAAAGATTTGATGAATGAAGTATAGAACCAACTAGGTAAAAGTATTAAGGCACTTCATTCAGATCGAGTTGGACAATACTTAAGCCGAGAGTCGAGGACCTTTTGTGAGCCTGTGGTATCGTATCACAATGGATTCCACCTGGAACACCACAACACAATGGTGTATCAGAAACAAGGAATCACACATTGTTAAATATGGTGCGATCAATGATAAGTTTTGTTGATCTTCCGACTCCCTATTGGGGTCATGCTATAGAAATTGTGGTGTTTACACTTAACCGTGTACCGTCTAAATCAGTTCAAAAGACATCATATGAGATATGGCCCGGGAAGCATTCCAAAATGTCTTCTATGAGGATTTGGGAGTGTGAATCTTATGTCAAGAAAATGTTTCTTGAAAGGCTTGTCCCTAGACTCATATAAATGTTATTTTGTTGGATATACTGAGGAAACTAAGGAATACTACTTGTACTACCCAATTGAAAATAAAGTCTTTGTTTTTAGGGATGCTTCATTCCTAGAAAAGGAATTTATTTCCAAAGGAATCAGTGGGAGAGAAGTAGAACTTGAAGAAGTTTAATACCAACAAGAAAGCATTAAACCTGTAGAGGTACAAGAGGAACATGGAGAGTCACAAACTATTGTGGAATCTCAAATTCCTCAAGTAACATAGGAACCTCACAGATCTAATTGGAGACTCCTTGAGCCAAAAGATTTGGTTATCTTATGACTCAAGAAGTCAATGAATTGGTCATTTATGATGAGCCAATTACCTACCTAGAAGCTATTAAGGGATCAAAATCTGAGATAGAAGCCATGAGATCTGAGATGGAATCCATATACACCAACAAGGTATGGACCTTGGCCGATGCACCTGACTACATAAAACCCATAGGGTGCAAGTGGGTCTTCAAGAAGAAGACTGACATATATGGTAATGTACAAACTTACAAATGTTGATTGGTTGCAAAGGGTTTCAAACAAGTTCAAGGTGTTGACTATGACAAAACCTTTTTCTCCAACTGCCATGGTTAGGTCCATCATGATCATGCTTTCAGTTGTAGCTTATCATGACTATGAGATTTAGTAGTTGGATGTTAAAATTGTATTCCTTAACAGGAATCTGCTTGAGGATGTGTATATGACAAAACATGAGGGTTTTATAAATTCAAAGTATGCAAATAAATTTTGTAAGCTACAAAGTTCAATCTATGGATTGAAGCAAGCATCTCAGAGATGGAATCTTCGATTTGGCAAAATAGTCAAAGAGTTTGACTTCAGTCAAAATGAAGATGAACCATGTGATTACAAGAAGGTTAGTGGGAGCATGATTGTATTCCTCATATTGTATGTGGATGAGATATTATTGATGGGGAATGACATACCTACTTTACATATGGTAAAGACTTGGCTTGGAAATACATTCTCTATGTAGGACTTGGGTGAAGCATCCTATATTTTAGGAATCTAGATCTATAGATAGATCTAGAAAGCTTCTTGGACTAAGTCAGAGCACATGCATTGACAAAGTGTTGAAGAGGTTCAACATGGAGGACAAAGAGAGGAAACTTGAAACAACCATCATCAAACTGACAAATAAATCATTACTAATTAAGCGAAATAAACATAAACAGCAGATTAACAAAAATCACTAAATTTTAAAATCATTTTAATTTCTTTTTTTTCTTTTTGCAAGGAAATGTTTGTCCATAAAACCTTTACTGAAAGGTCCAAAACTCATACATATCATGATTTACATTGTACAACATTGTTTCATCTCACCTCGAGGACAACATATAATAGTTGCTCTATCAAAATACATACCAGAGCAACATAAAACCTCAAGGCATACAAGCCAAAATCTCAAATTGTTCATGAAACCATTACAAACCAACTCCAAGGACATGAGAGTACAGAGATGACACATAGAACTTCTATCTACAAGACATGACAGACAGTACACTCAACCTGAGCTGTCACTGCTGCCTTGGTTGTTGTTCCTCTTCTGTAGAAAGGTATTCACCACCTTGTGCATGTCCACCTAAAAATTTTGGATCCCACAGGGTGAGACAATTGTCCCAGCGAGAGATATAACTCTCCGCCGACCATATTATCATTGCAGATAAACATTATAAAACTGAGCATGGGTTCTTTTATATTCAATAGGCAGGATTAATCATTGTATGAATAGAATAAGATAATCTCCTTTCTCAAGGAGAACATTACATCTACCCATGGTAGAGTTATAAATCATCTATCTGCTTCGCAAAGAATGTAAAGAAACATAAATAACATCTATGAACTAAGATGTATAACTGTATTGTGCATCAAACAATGTTATTTGTATTCGATCCTTAAGCAGATATGATATATGGCTGAACATATTTTACAATCATACTTATGCCTTGAGGAGATGAAGTATACCCCGTTCATCTCCAACCGACCACAAACTTCTCACAAGTCGGTACCATACAAGGTCAATGAAAGAGTCGGTTACCATGACCTCCCTTGTCTCGGTCAGTACGAGACCACTTAGGCTTAGCATGACATCTTATGTCAGCTGCAATATAGTTGTGCCATGGTACGTAGGCATCCTCTCTTAGAGCTAAAGTGTCAACTATGCTCTCTTAGGGGAAACAACTACGACAACTGTCCCCAATTATTGAGTTATGGTCACTTAGGCACCATACTCTGAGCCATGGTCACATAGGCACCATGCTCTTGAGCCATGGTCACATAGGCACCATGCTCTAAGCCACATGTCAGTTCACTGTGCTCTGTTGAGACATTCTTATGAGATTATTGAGTCATGGACACTTAGGCTCCATGCCTCCACATATTCAAAAATATGCATTCTGGGTTATGCCGCGGGAAACCCGTTTCACCATTCAACAAATTCTGACGTTGATGGATCTATGGTCAGGGCAACATTTTATGGTTTCTAGTTATATTAAGTGTATTACAACATTCTTTTAGCATCAACCAAGTTATCATTATTAATCTTAACAAATGCTACAAAGAAAGGTGTAATACATCTATCACATACTTTTCAAATCTTTAAAACACATGATACTTGGGATCTCAGTCCCTTATCACATTACTGGGAATTCTCATCCCTTCACATCATCATTATCATGATTACTAGATCTGGGTATTCAAACCCTTAAGTCATCACATAACATTGTTGTAACATGTAACCATTACCTCTAGGTCCTCAGACCAAGGTATTCATTTCACTTATTGTACAAGTATTCACATGGCTCACAAGGCCATTACACATCTTGTCACCTCTCATTAGGCAACAACTTATTCATATGGCTCACAAGGCCATTACACATCTTGTCACCTTTCACTAGGCAACAACTTATTCATATGGCTCACAAGGCCATTACACATCTTGTCACCTCTCACTAGGAAACAACTTATTCATATGGCTCACAAGGCCATTACACATCTTGTCACCTCTCACTGGGCAACAACTTATTCATATGGCTCACAAGGCCATTACACATCTTGTCACCTCTCACTAGGCAACAACTTATTCATATGGCTCACAAGGCCATTACACATCTTGTCACCTCTCACTAGGCAACAACTTATTCATATGGGTTACAAGGCCATCAATCATTATACTTATTATACAAGTATTTAGCATGCCTCACAAGGATTATGTAATAAGAGAAATATAACATTCCCATCATTAGGGTTAGGGTTTCCCATTATAATCGAATAGGGTTTCATGTTCATATTATTAATCCAAACCCTAATTCATTGCTCCACACATTCTAGGAGCATACATTTATATCATAAGTATTCAATCATACTTATATATTTTCTCATCATTTATCATTAAATGATTAACAAGACAAGCATGTGTTTCTCTCTCATCCTTACTAGGATATCAAATACATCATACTTTTGATTCAATCATCCTTTTTGAGGAATATTTGTCCATCATTAACAATTCACATTATATTTCATTACACCACGTTCAACATATGTCACTCAAACAATCACACATGATTGAAGTGTCACTTCCATATTGGTATCAATATGTGTGTGTTATCATATTACACTTTAAACCACATCCTTTACTTTATGTCATATATTTAGATCGGCATGTGGTATAACCACATCACCATGTCATGTTTTGAGGGTGTAAACCCTAATCAGCATATTATGTACTTACATCAGATGGACTATCACTTAGATCTTATTACTTTAGATTAATTTTGTATCGGGTATGAGCTAGATGTTGGACCCCATATCGGATATAAACTTCGTGTTTAGTGCCATATCGTGCACAAGATATGCCCCATATCGGGCATCCATATCGGGTATCATATCGGGCATCCATATTAGGTAGCATATCGGGTTACCATTTTAGGTAGACCCTGAAAATCATATCCCCTTCATTCCTTCAAGGATCATCCTTATCATATAATTACTTGACAATCTAATGGTCTTATTAAATTCTCATACCACCATTCATTACACAAAAAGGGGGGGTATATCATATTCCAATCCCTCATCTAGGGTTTTCCACTAAATTGGTTACATCATGCCATATCATGCATGAAGTATGAGTTTGAACTTCATATCGTTCACAAGATAAAAGTAGATGGTATTCTTTATCAATCTAGAGATATCATTCATCTCATACATGTGGTATCATCCACCACTCATCTCGGTTTACCCATCATCTTAGGTTTCCATCTCTATGTTGATTAGAGTGTTCACTACCTCTATGTCATGTAAGAGGTGTAGTCTACACTTGTATCGTACATAAGGATAAGTGGAGTATCTCTCATATCATGCAACAAGCATGACTCTTATCATGTATGAGCTAGCATCCATCTTCATATCGGGTTAACCCTATCTAGGGTTTCATATCGGTTAGATGTATTCCAACCATATTGGGTTACACTTTATTCTTGAATCCATACCTTGTATCATACATTAGGGTTTACTTAAGTATTCATATCATGCATCAGATGTGTGTACTTCAAGGTATCAAGTACCAAAGATACATTACATGATCATATTGTGCAAGAGCGCTTGCTATTCTTTACTTATATCGGGTTACCCAAATCAGGGTTTCATATCGGCTTTCAAGTATACTTTAGACTTTATATCATGCATAGAATCTACTCTTGACTTCATATCATGCAAGCATATCGTCCAAGCATATCATGCAAGCATATCGGTCATGCATACCCATATCAGGTTAGAGCTAATTGTGTGCATGCTTGAACCCGATATCACTTTATAAAGTGATACCATCTTCTTCAAGCTCTAGACCTCTGTCCTAATAGTTAAAGTTCATGGAAACATGTATAGGAAACTACTAGAACTCATAATTTCATCCACTATTTCAAAGGATTTCAGAATTAAAAGTAGTTCATTAATTATAGCAATTTAGGTGATGAATAATAACATGATAGGGTTCAAGTTATATAACCCGCCTTATGAGTAGCTTCAAAACTCCAAGCTCCAAAGCTTCACATCCTAAGGTTGAAGAAGAGTTTCTCCAAGGTCTAGGCGCATTCACAACTCCTCCATGTACAAGATATCACCATATTTAAGCACTTGGTGAAGAAGGAACAAAAAGAATATCCATAACCCGATATCCTACTTCAACCAAGGTTAAAGGTGACCAAAGCCTTACCTAAAGCTTGATGCTCGATCTCTCCTAGATCCTTGAGCTGCTTTGCATGATACCTAAGGGTATTTGCACGATATCTCCAAGGTAAATGGTTATGAGGATCGTAAACTTTCATAATTTGGTGAAAGGCGGAGTATATATACTTGGTTTCATGAGATAAAGCATATAAGAGGTGTCTTCACCTTAAGCTACTAGATGACATGTGGCCATGCATGGTTGACACATGGACATGCATGCATACATGTATATATTGCCATGAAAAAGTCTTGGGGATAACCTAGAAATAATATCTCGGCCCTTACTTATCTTGTTGGGCAAGTTATATCATCTTTATCTCATTAAATAAGCAACCTGATACTCTTTTTGTGAGAAGCTTTGCAACTCAACATGAGCCACCTACCTTGAGGTGCTCTGCCCATCGTGGCATTTTCCAGGGCTCAACAAACTCACAGGAGGCTCCTACTTTGGCTCCTTGTCCGATAGGGATCCTTATATCAAGTCTACAACTCGATTCAACACATATAAGGCTCTTGCCTTCATCTCACATTTGGTCTTTCATTACCAAGAGTATCATCACTCAATGGTGATTCAAACATAGTGCCCCCTTATTTATATTTCCTCCCAAAGATACATAGAGGAAGTAGGGTTATACAGAGGTGGTGATTTTGCATTCCAACCCTATTCATTGGGTAAATTACAATTTGTACCAAAATTGGTGCATACAGCACAAGCATTATTCAAACAAGTTATAACTTGGGATTTAGGCTTTCTTCAAGCCACCACATAGCATCATTCTCTTTCTTATTATACTAAAACACTAGGAACACATTTCACATGTGATATTTTTCAATGTAACCCCTCATCTTGGGTAAATTGCACTTTTCACTCAGACTTTCATATAATGCACAAATAGTTTGCAATTAAGCTCAAACTTGAAAAAAAACTTCACCAGAAGCCTTAATTTCTTTTCACAAGATTAGAATTAGTTTGTAAGTATCTTACTTAAGCAAGACTTCTAGGGTTAAGCCATAACCCAGGTCAGGGGTATTACAAAATCTGCCCATGTCCCATGGTGTTACTATCTCTAGAGCTCAATGTCCCAAATCTTGTGAAGAAAGGGAACACATGAATCAGCCTCCATATGCATCTGCAATTGGATCTATCATGTATGCAATGTTATGTACTCATCCTGATGTCTCAAATGCCTTGAGAATGATGAGCAAATATCAGTCAGATCCCAGTGATGCCCACTAGACTGCCGTGAAGAACATCCTTAAATACTTGAGAAGAACTAAGGATCAGTTCCCTATCTATGGTGGTGAGGAAGAGTTGGTGTTAAAGGGTTACACCGATGCGATCTTCCAAACTGACAAAGATTATTATCGATCATAATCAGGATTTGTGTTTTACCTCAATAACAATGTTGTAAGCTAAAAGAATTCCAAGCAAGAGATGGTTGCAGATTCTACAATAGAGGCTGAGTATATTATTGCATCCAATGCAATAAAGGGAGTTGTATGGATCAAGAAGTTCATTTATGAACTTGGGGTGGTTCTAAGCATCAACAATCCAACTGAGATATATTGTGACCACAATGAAGCTATTACACAAGCTAAGGAACCCAGATCACATCCATGTTCCAAGCACATACAAAGGTGGTTCCATCTCATACGAGAGATCATACAACAAGGAGATGTGAAGATTTGTAGAGTGCCAACTGAAAGTAATATTGTCGACCCCTTGACAAAAGAACTATCACAACATAAGCATGATGCTCATGTTAGATCACTTGGGGATTAAGTTCATGGGTGATTAGCTCTAAGTGCAAGTGGGAGTTTATTGGTATATATGCCCAAAAAACCAACCATATGATGAGTGTAATGACATAACTTGTAAACGATTTGATTAATAATAAAGGCAATCTTCTAATTTATTATATTTTATTCAGTTATGAGATAATGATGTTACATAATAAATGTTGAAGAATGATATTACTCAATGACATATGTCTTCGGGTTGATGACCGAAACAATGATATTATACAAATGTTAAGAGTATATACATTCTTGTTATGTCCCTAGTCGGTTGTTATTGTGGAAGGCTAATAGACAACAATAACACTTAAGACTACAGTGTGTGTTGGTTAATGACAAAATCTCATTAATCATGATATATGATATCAAACCAAACACATAGATACATGCTAGAGAATAGTGTATCAGATAGACCCACCTTGAGAGTGATACATGGAAGCCATGGAATGGTAGTCAAAATAAACTATCATAGTGATGGTGGTGATTGTGGTTCTTAGACTTGAAATCACTACACTCATCACATGTTGTTTAATGTACTTTATCATCATCAAATGAGACCTTGAATAAGGGTTTCCATAAAGGTGATGCTCAAATGCATTATCACACATGGGGAATGACTATGAGTGATGTAGATGGAATTTGTCCCTCCTATATGAGTTTGATATCCCAACCACTTGAGTGAGACTAAGAAAAGCATGGCCATGCATGTGTGAATCAATATATGATGTTGAGTTCACATATATCTCAGACAATCTGCTCAAGTTCAAGAAACATAATTGAGTGTTGAAGAGGATGACAATTCTATGCCTCGAGTTCAATTTGGATATCAAAGACAAAGGAACTATACAATCATTGTAACACCAATTATGTGTTGTAGGTTGAAGTTGCTCTCCAACTTTTCGAGTTACTTGGGTAGCGATTATGTCTTTCTAGATACCAATCCTTGCTTGTGATGTCATAAAATAGCTATGGACATTCACTGCCAATGTAACTTGGGAACGATAGGGTAACACACATAGGAATGCACTTGGAATAAGATTTTATTCATGAATGATGCTTAAACTTGATTACTAAAGTGTTAGGTATTCAATTTAAACAACATTGGCAATTTTGTAATGACCAGTTCAGCAAGTGAACTGATTGGCTTAGGTGCATGAACCGATCAACTCAGGTTGTGAATTGATCGCTTGGTTGATCAATGCGATTGGATCAAGGATTGATGTTGACGTCATGCTATGCATTAATTTAATATTAATTGACAATACAATTGCAATTAGGAAACATACTAAAAAGATCAGTTTAAGAGTTTAACCGATCGACTCACATGTCAACCAATTGGTTCACTGTTGAACTGACCGCTTTGTCATTCGCATATTACAAAAATTCATGAAATTCTGGCTATTCAACTCCTGAACCGACTGGAAACCCTAATCCTGACCCTCTTATAAATATAGGGGTACTGGGGGCTTCCCATACACAACAATTAGCTCTGACAATTGTTGTCTTCTCAGGTTGTGGTAACAAAGAGAACTCGAGCAAGTTCTACCCATTAAAGGGAGGATGCTAGCACACTAACTAGAATGGACAACTCCTTCATGTCTGTTCATCTAGAATGATAGGAGTTCTTGGTGGTCTATGTGGGCTACTTTAGAGGTAAGGAGGCACTTTCCCCGCTAGGAGGATGTTGTCAACTGTTGTATGTGGAACCCTACTAGGAGACCGACAATGATATTTGTCCAGGTGCAACTTGAAGAAAGGAGCATGCTACTGCAAGGAAATTGTCATTGGACTTGCTCCATGACCAGGTATAACCTTACAGCCCTCTTTCCCGTCTCATAGTTGTTGACAAATCTACTCTTTATGGGGAATATGGTGAGTGAAATTTTTGTTTTTGATACCATTGATGCCATATTTACCAGCAACTATCTCATCCCCTCTACCTCAATATGCTTTAGTGCTCTCCCTACCCATATAAAATTTACATATACAATT